>JADRCH010000052.1:8669063-8916673 GCA_019843965.1 Rhynchomys soricoides | reverse complement strand
GCGCTATCTTGTAATGGCGGATGTGGGTGCTCAGGCGGCTCCCAACATCTCCCCCTTTTTATTTCTGTAAGCAAAGTAGGACACTCTTAAGAGGGCGGAGACAGAGGTCAAATCCCCTGACCAAAAGGTTGGGCCTTGTACAGGAGAAGACCCCTAAGCTCATGTGCGCCCGAGGTTTTCCTGACCCGCCCAGTGCCGTTTTTTAGAGGGAGGGAAACTAGGGCACTCAACCCTCATGTAGATGACATATCTCCCAAGGTGGCCCACAATGATGACCGCCTTGTGCGATGCTTTGCTCGACATCCCTCAAGAGCTGCTCAGACCAAACATTCTACCCAGTGCAATGAGACTAGACTCGCGGGTGTGCAAGAACTGTCTGGCTGGCGACCTACTGCTATTGTTTAAGCATGGACAGCCAAACACCGGCCGGGGCTCTTTGTTCTAAGGCAACAAGCGCCTGCGCAATGACCACCTTGTCTCTTTTAGTCTGGGCCCTGAGTTTGTAGATGAGCCATAGGAGGAACACCAACCCACAGCAAAGCACTGCTCCAAACAATCCCACCCCCACCCATTCCTTGAAATAAGAAATTGCCGAGGAAATCCGTGAAGAGAGGCCCTCGGGTCAAGGACAGGTCAAGACGGGTGGAGTTGATCTGAATAATTGCTGTCGGCAATTCCCGCAGGGTGTCATCAAATTTAAGGATCCAATTCTGTAACATATACTGCAAAAGACTTTTAGACAGGTTAGCTGCTTTTGTAAATCTGTCATATTGTATGGAAGTAACACAGAGTCCTGGCAACTTTTGTTCACAGCCCAATTGCGCTAGCTGTCAAAGGACATCCAGTTGTTCTTGAATAAGATCAATGCGCTGGTTAACTAGCATTAGGCCCCTCTGGACTTGAGTATTGGCGGATACCTGTCTGTCTAGAGCTAAGGCGGCAGCTGTAGACAACTCATTAATGGTATTGGCGGTCTGCATCATTCCAGAGAGTGCAAGGGCCGAAGCAGTGACGGCCCCTGTAACTGCAGCCGCTGCCACCACACCTATGATAATGGCAGAGATACCAAAGTCTCTTATCTGCCTGAATGTGGTCTGATCTGCCGCAAAAGGACCTTGGCCAGTTAACATATCAAAGGTCCAATCTCTCTGTCTAGGGGTCGGTGCTGTAGCATTGGCTCTGGCTTGAGCTTGTGCAGCTTCATGCCATAAAGCCTTCCACTCCATATATTGGCCCATTGTAGGGAGCGCAGCCTTGGCCAGCATCTGCCAATCGGCGGGAGTCATGGACACCCCAGCAAATCTCTCTAACATTACTATAGTAAAATTAGCATTTACCCCATACTTTCGAACCGCTTCAGCCAGGTCTTTAATTTGGCTGTACTCTACTTTGTCTTTAATCTCTCCCTCGTCTTTCGACTTACCAGGAGGTCCATTTCCATTGCTAAGATTTCTTTCCCTTTGGGTACCCATCCTCTCACTCCGTCCGGTTTCTGACATGGTATCCTGGACCCTATCAGGGGTGATTTGCCCCTCCCTTACAGCATCTACACAGGCCCTACCTTGTTCGCCGCAATACAAAGACAGTGAGAACACAATTAGCAAAACTTCAACAGCGTTAGACCAAAAAGGGGGCAACCCCAAATCAAGACCCAGGGTCAACATGCCTATCCGAACCTACCTCCCTGCAGTTCTGAATCCTCCCTGTTTCCAGGGGGTCTCCAAAGGTGCTTGATGATGACAAAGTTTCCCGGGTTTCGGCACCAGATGTCCCGCGCTACGGTCTCGCCAGCAAGAACGACGCGGCACACATAGGATCCTTCTGCAGGAACAGCTTTAATGCATCTTGAGAGGGAGAGCATAAGCTGGCCACGAGTGGAGACTCAGAACAATAGAATACTCGCCCTTTATATGGGTCACAGCGCTTGCCTGGGACATGGAGCTTCCCCATTGGCTCCCGCACACCAGGCCAGACGCCGCCACGAGAGAGGCTGAGACTCTGAGGTGGAAAATTACCTGGTGCATGCGCACTAGCCTGTTTACAACTTGTCCTCGGCCAGATGTAGGCGCTATCTTGTAATGGCGGATGTGGGTGCTCAGGCGGCTCCCAACAAGTGGTAAGAGAAAAACTCACAGCTCTAAATGCCTCTAAAAAGAAACTGGAGAGAGACTACACTAGCAGTGTGACAGCACACCTGAAAGCTCTAGAACAAAAAAGAAGCAAATACATCCAAGAGGAGTAGATGACAGGAAATAATCAAACTCAAGGCTGAAATCAACCAAATAGAAACACACACACACACACACACACACACCACAAAAACAAAAAAACAACAACAACAAAAAAACCTATACAAAGAACCAACAAAACCAGGAGCTAGTTCTTTGAGAAAATCAACAAGATAGATAAACCCTTAGTCAGACTAACCAGAGGGCACAGAAACAGTATCCAAATTAATATAATCAGAAATGAAAAGGGAGACATAACACCAGAAACCGAGGAAATTCAAAAAATCATGAGATCCTACTACAAAAGGTTATACTCAACAAAATTGGAAAATCTGGATGAAATGGGAAATTTTCTAGCAAGATATCAGGTACCAAAGTTAAGACAGGATCAGATAAACCAAAATAAATGTCCCATAACCCTTAAAAAATAGAAGCAATCATTAATAGTCTTCCAACCAAAAAAAAAGCACAGGACCAGATGAGTTTAGTGGAGAATTCTATCAGACCTTCAAAGAAGATCTATTACCAATACTTTTTAGACTATTCCACAAAATAGAAACAGAAAGTATACTACCCAATTCATTCTATGAAGCCACAATTACACTTATACCTAAACCACACAAAGACCAAACAAACAGAACTTCAGATCAATTTCCCTTATGAACAGTGATGCAAAAATACTCAATAACATTCTTGCCAACTGAATCCAAGAACACATCTGTATTAGTCAGGGCTCTCTAGAGTCACAAAACTTATAGGTAGTCTCTATATAGTAAGGGAATTTGTTGATGACTTACAGTCTGTAGTCCAAGTCCCCAACAATGGTCAGCAGCAGCTGTGGATAAATATCCGAGGATCTAGCAATTGCTTAATGCAGGTGAAGAAAAAGAATTTTCCTACTTCCAATGACTTTATGTAGGTCTCCAGCAGCAGGTGTGGCCCAGAATAAAGGTGTGCATACAACCACACATGAAACTTGTGTGTCTTCCAGACTCAAGATCTAGATCACAGGTGAGCCTTCTAATTCTGGATTGTAGTTCACTCCATATACAATCAAGTTGACAATCAGGAATATCCTCTACCACATCAAAATGATCATTCACCATGATCAAGTAGGGTTCATCCCAGGGATGAAGGGCTGGTTCAATACCTAGAAATCCAACAATGTAATCTACTACATATACAAACTCAAAGAAGAAAAAAAAAAAAAACATGATCATTTCATTAATTTCATTAGATGCTGAGAAAACATTTGATAAAATTCAAGACCCCTTCATGTTAAAAGTCTTGGAAAGATCAGGAACTCAAGACCCATACCTAAACATAGTAAAAACAATATACAGCAAAACAGTAACCAACATCAAACTAAGTGGAGAGAAACTTGAAACAATCCCACTAAAATTAGGGATTAGACAAGGCTGCCCACTCTTATCCTATCTATTCATTATAGTACTTAAAGTTCTAGCTAGAGAAATTAGACAACAAAAGAAGGTCAAAGGGATAGAAATTGGAAAGGAAGAAGTCAAAATATCACTATTTGTTGAAGATTGATCATATATTTAAGTAACCCCATAAATTTCACCAGAGAACTCATAAAGCTGATAAACAACTTCAGCAAAGTGGCTGTATAAAGTTAACTCAAACAAATCAGTAGCCTTCCTCTACTCAAAGGATAAGCAGAGTGAAAAAGAAATTAAACAAATGATACTTTTCACAATAGACACAAATAATATTACATACCTTGAAGTGACTCTAACCAAGCAAGTGAAAGATCTGTATGACAAGAACTTCAAGTGCCTGAAGAAAAAAATCGAGGAAGATCTCAGAAGATGGAAAGATCTCCCATGCTCATGGGTTGGTAGGATTAATATAGTAAAAATGGCCATCTTGCCGAAAGCAATCTGCAAATTCAATGTAATCCCCAACAAATTCCCTAATCAATTCTTCATAGAGTTAGAAAGCGCAATTTGCAAATTCATTTGGAATAACAATAAACTCAGAATAGTGAAAACTATTCTTAACAACAAAAGAAATTCTGGGGGAATCACCATCCCTGACATCAAGCTGTATTACAGAGCAATAGTAATAAAAAACTATATGGTATTGGTACAGAGACAGGCATGTAGATCAATGGAATAGAATTGAAGACCCAGAAATGAACCCACACACCTATGGTCACTTGACATTTGACCAAGGATCTAAAATTATCCAGTGGAAAAAAAGACAACATTTTCAACAAATGATGCTGGTTCAACTGGTGGTCAGCACGTAGAAAGATGCAAATCAAACCATTCCTATCTCCCTGTACAAAGCTCAAGTCCAAGTGGATCAAGGACCTCCTCATAAAACCAGATACCCTGAAACTTATAGAGGAGAAAGTAGGGAAGAGTCTCGAACACATGAGCACAGGGGAAAAGTTCCTGAACAGAACACCAATAGCTTATGCTGTAAGATCAAGAATTGACAAATGGGACCTCACAAAATTGGAATGTTTCTGTAAGGCAAAGGACACTGTCAACAGGACAAAACAGCAACCAACAGGTTGGGAAAAGATCTTTACCAATCCTACATCCTATAGAGGGCTAATATCCAACATATACAAACAACTCAAGAAGTTAGACTTCAAAGAATCAAATAACCCTACTTAAAAATTGGGGTACAGAACTAAACAATGAATTTTCAACTGAAGAATACTGAATGAACGAGAAGCCCCTTAAGAAATATTCAACATCCTTAGCCTCAGGGAAATGCAAATCAAAAAAAAAGCCTCTGAGATTCTACCTCACACCAGTCTGAATGGCTAAGTTCAAAAACTCAAGCGACAGCAGATAGTGGCAATGATGTGGAAAAAGAGGAACATTCCTCCGTTGTTGGTGGGATTGCAAGCTGGTTCAACCAATCTGGAAATCAGTCTGGTGGTTGCTCAGAAAATTGGACATAACATTACCTGAGGACCCAGCTATACCACTACTAGGCATATAGCCAAAAGATTTCCCAACATTTAACAAGGAAACATGCTCTACTATGATCATAGCAGCCTTATTTATAATAGCCAGAAGTTGGATAGAACCCAGATTTCCTTCTACAGAGGAATAGATACAGAAAATGTGATACATTTACACAATGGAGTACTATTCAGCTATTAAAAATGATGAATTCATGAAATTCTTAGCCAAATAGATGGAACTAGAAGATATCAACCTGAGTGACGTAACTCAATTGCAAAAGAATGCACATGGTATGCACTCACTAATAAGTGGCTATTAGCCCAAAAATTCTGAATACCCAAGATACAATTTACAGACCACATGAAGCTCAAGAAGAAGGAAGACCAAAGTGTGGGTGCTTTGGTCCTTCTTAGAAAAGGGAAGAAAATACTCAGGGGAGCAAATATGGAAACAAAATGTAGAACAGAGACTGAAGGAAAAGCCACCCAGAGTCTGTCCCAGCTAGGAATTCATTCCATATACAGTCACCAAACCCTGACTGTATTGTGGATGCCAAGAAATGCTTGCTGAAGGAGCCTGATATAGCTATGTCCTAAGAGTCCTTCTCAGAGCCCTACAAACAGAAGGATGCTCACCAGCCAACCACTGGTCTGAGCACAGGGTTCCCAATGGAGGAGTTAGAGACAGGACTGAACGAGCTGTAGGCGTTTGCAACCCCATAGTAAGAACAACAATACCAACCAACCAGATCCCCCAGTGTTCCCAGGGACTAAGCCACCAATCAAGGAGTATACATGGCTCCAGGTACATATATAGCAGGTTATGGCCTTGTCAGGCATCAATGGGAGGAAAGATCTATGGTCCTATGAAGGCTAGATTGATTCCCCAGTGTAGGGGAATCAAGGGCAGGGAGGCAGGAATGAGTTGGTGGGTAGGGGAGCATCCTCATAGAAGCAGGGGGTGAGATAAGGTGTCTGGGAGGGGGGAAACTAGGAAAACGATAACATTTTAAATGGAAATAAAGAAAATATCCAATAAAAAAATTTTTTTTCCTTCCAGGGAAAAAACCTTGGGTAACGTCATTAAAAAATAACAATAACCCTACTAACTCACATGAAATGTATTTATTACATATTGTACATTACTATCCTAAGAGCACAATGGAGGGCTTTAATGTATACCAAAAGGAAATTGATTATCAGCTGACCTAGAGAATACTCTTCATCAAAGTTTTCATATGAATAACTGACAGAGCCAAGGTAAAGCCAAATGGCTGGAGCATGTATGTGCAATATTGTTCTCCAAATTAATATTACTTCATAAATCTAGATCATGCATGATAGCAGATGGGCACCTTACTGAATTGTAACAAGTTATGACTGTTAAGATTCATTGTATAACACACATTATTCATAGTATGCTCTTTCAGGAGTAGAATATGTATAGGTTTTCTTTCCAGCATGGTATAAATGTTATTATTTCTACATTTCACACATGAAGCAATGAAGGAGACAAAGGGACAGAAAAGCTAGTGGTAGGACTCATCAAAAACCTTGTGTACTTTAACTTGTCTGATTTTAATTTCAATTTAGCATGGATTGCTAGACAGAGGTCTGGCATGCTGCTAAAGTTTGATAATGAAATATAGCCTGTAGGTTGATGTGATGAATCTTGTGAACACCAGCAGGTGACATTACTTCAGAGGTTATGGAATCTTTAATAGACAGAGTCTTGGTGGAGGAAGTACATCACTAAAGGACAAACCCTGCTCTTTATAGCCCAGTGTACTTCTTGATTCTGTTACACTTTCTGATTGGGAATAGGATGTGTACAGCTAGGACCCTGATCCTGCAACCATGATGTCCCTACCTACTGCTACGTCTTTATTGCCATGATGGACTATACTCTGGAGCTGTAAACCCAAACTATTCCTCACTCAATTATGTTGCTTTTGTCAGAGCAATTTATCACAGCAACAGGAAAAAAAAACACTAAGATGTATACATTATCTCAATATAACTAAAATACAAGACAGATTATTGAAATACAGTAACAGTGTTAGGATGTTGATTAATGTTCATCTAAAACTAAGGAAAAACACTGTCTAAAATAATATTTAGCATGGATGAATAATGATGGTCCACTAGATTTTAATGTCATATAATCTCCCATAATAAACTATATGAGCAGCATCATAAGGTGGTAAATGTGAAAGTGTCAGTAACTAGGCTTGACAGTAACAACCTCTTTCAAAGCTTCACTTTCAGATAATTACTATATATCGTAGTTTATTAAGCAGGCCAAAGGCATTTACAGACTTCAAGAACTAGTTTGATTAAATTAGCCTTCACAAAAGAAGAAAGTAGTTTAAAAACTCTTCCTCGGGATACACTAATGAATAAGCACAGCACTGATAACGCAAGGACAAAGAAACACACAGTTGTAGAAGAGAAAGCCAGAAAACAGCACAACTGGGTTTTTCCTGGTCTAAAGTGCAGACTTTATCAGTCAGACCACATTTCAGACTTCAAAGATAACCAAGGAGATCGGAGACATTCGCTTATGCTCCTTTCAGCTAATATATAATCCATGTTAGCACTAAGCAGGTATTAGGATGTTAATAACAGGTTTGATATTTTTCACTTGTTCAAGGTCAATTTGTATAATGTGTTAATGATACAAATACTTATAGGAATATAAGTTCAAGGTCTATAAGATAAATATTCACATCTTAGAAACAATTCAGAAAGTGTTTGGTAGCTATGAGGTCCCAGACTTAGATCATCAGAATTGTTAATATTGCAAATGGGTACACTTTTGTTATAAAATTAGCATTAATTTACTTTTGTGTTGGATGTATTAAGAAGTGAATGTCCATACTAAAACTCCAATTGGTTTTCTGCTCAAAATGTATCTGAGTACATGGGCAGGAAAGATAGCTCAGCAGGAAGGGTACTTGTCTATAGACTTGATGACTTCAGTCCCAGGAATGTGATCCAAGAAGGAACTGCTTCCCCAATTGTCTTTGTACCACTCTATATGTGTACATGACAGACATATGTCCTCAAGCACACAGTTGCACACACAGACACACATACAAACACACACACATGGCAAGGGAGAGGGGGGAGGAAGAAGGAGAGGGAGAGAAAGGAAATTTCTGTAAATTGCACTTCACCTTATTCTACTCCGTTATTTGTATTCTACAAGTATCTTCTTCCACTCTATTCCGTGATATATTCTGTGTGCAGTCTTTTAGTCCATTTGTTGTTGTTTTGCAAAGAATTTTTTTCTTTTGCATAGAGAATGATCAACTTGATTTTGGAAGATCGCTTATATGACTCTAACAAAGCTAAACATAGTCTGATCATATAGTCTAGGTATACATTCCTTGGTATTGCCCAGATTAGTTGGAATTTTGTAACCATACAAGTGCTTTTATATAAATGTTTATATCAGCTTTATTCAGAATTACCATAAGTGGAAAATAACCAATATATCCTTCAGGAGGACAATGGATACAAAGGAAACCGAGATTCATCCAGAAAATGGAATGTTCCTCTGTGATAAAAGTAAATGAGCCATCTAGCCAGGAAGAGAGTGGAAAGAATGTAATGAACATTGATAAATATAAGAAACCAATCTTAAAAGGTACAGACTGAATAACTGTACTAAGTGACACTTTTAAAATGCCAACTATGAGCACAAGAAAAGACAGACGTTGCCAGAATTATAGGAGAATAGCTTTGTGGAGGTCAGTGGACTTTAAGGAACTAAAAATGAATCCACATTGTAGATATGCCCTAGTCCCTATTTTCTTTATGCTTTGAATGAAGCAAATAACGGTGAATGCTATGTGACCTTAAACATTTACCCAAATCTATGACATATACAACATAACAAGTTAACTTTAATTAAACTCTGGACGTTGGTTAATTATGATAGTAATATTAATACACCCAGGTCATTTGAAACCAATAAGCCACTATATTGAAAAATGTGAATACAAAAGACAAGAAGGTGTTAGAAAGTGGGAGATTCATGACAACTTTGCCCTTTCTGCTAACTTTTGCTCTAATTCTAAAACTGCTATAAAATTTTCAATTTCACTTGGAATCTCCCAGCCAAGAGTTGTCAAAGGGAGTATAGCAACTAACTGTAAAGTGACATCTGAGGCCTGAGGCAGAAAAGTGGCATTAGAAAAACACATGATAGAGCAATGAATAAAGTAGTAATTCTAAGTACATATCAATATATCTTAGCAATTATGACGAAAGTACTCATTAATATACGTATGATGCAGTAAGTACTGGGTACATGGGCACTCTGTATTAGTTTTGGATTTTTTGTGAAAACATGGAAGCAATATCTATAACATTTTGAGTCTTGGTCTTCTGAAGCGGCTCAGGGGCAGCATGCTTGTGGGAGGACCTAGGCTCAACCCCTAGAACCATAGAAACCAAATCTTAACTAGAAAGCAACATAGAAAATTTTTATTACCCATGTAAAGAATGACTATGCCATCACCGAGTATAAATAAATAAAAACAGTTTGCTTTTTAGTGGATCCACATAAATATCTTAAATGAAAGCCTTCCATCTGATTATTATGGTTATACACCTTGATTCTATTTGTATTAAACTTTCCCTAATTAACTGGCTCATACTTTCTACTATGATAGTCTATGCTGGTGACAGTTCAGTTTTCCCTTGAGGTTAGAGTTTTATTCTACCTGTGATATTCCCAGGGATACCCCCACTCAAAAGCTTATTTCATCTGAATATATATTCTTACTGGATTCATATATTTTTACATCATTTAAAAGCAGTTTCTTTAAAAGAATGATTTATATTTGCTTCAGTTTCTATGATAAAATAGTAAAAATAGTTTATCTTGTCTGAATTAATATTGCATATGTTCTCTCTACTCCATAACTCATTCGTCATGCAAATAGGAATTTTTCTCCTGCAGTGGTATTGATCCATATGCCCCTTTTGGTAAAGAGTAAAGCCTCTTTAATTACTTTGGCTGACTTTCATTCTCTACAAAGACTTAGCACACTAGGTATCATGTTGTAATGTTTTCATTTGTCCTCAATTTTTTCACATTTAGGTCCCTAGAGATTGATGAGCTGTCTATATTCTTGAAAAAAAAAAATCACCATCCACCCTAGTCCACACTGACTTTGCTTAGCTTAGAAAACTGAAAGAGCTATCACTCAGCTTCTCGAAGGTTTGATAACCTCTTCCCTTTCTTTTGCCAGAGGTGTTTTGACCTTTAATTAAAAGGAAAATTTGTTGTCTTCCTTTCAGAAGACAGCAAATAATGAACTCATTAAAATGAGGTTAGTGCTCAGGCCTTAGAGCAATAAGAGTTGAAGTCTCATTAGGAGCTAACAATGCAGAACACAGCACATAAATAAACCTAATACGGCACAGCAAAATGCCTCAGCGCATTAAATTTGAGCAGAATCAAATGTTTACCGTCGATGATGTGTTGGGCATGAAGTTTTAATGCAGTTAATAAAAGAAAGCAAATTGCTTCCTATTAGCCATGAAATGTTGCCATGGAAATTGTCCCCCAAAAATGTATTATGTAAATGTGAGGTATGTATAATTAACCTGAGATTATAGAAAAATATATGCCTTGATTAATAGGTGCAATAATTAGTAGAATAAAGATGATGAAAAATCTCTAAAGGTATTGTATATATTAGTGTGAAAAATATGGACTCTAAGATGTTAGTTATCTTTGGTTGTGTTCACTGCCACAGTGAGAGATATGTGCACTAAGGAGACAGTGAGTGTAATGTCACTCAAGTTGGTGAACCATCATGTAGGTAAGAAATTCCTGAAGAATACATTTTTAAGAGCTTCCTTTTTACAGAATGAAGATTCTCATCCACACAACTCTAGTGCTGACTTTTTTGAAACATACTAAATGTTACAGTTAGGAATATAATAATTAGGAATTTTATTCAGTAGTTCAGTTAATATTACACATTCTTTTAAAGCCTGATTCTGTATCATGATGTTTAAATAAGATTATTGCTACTAATGAAGTTTTCACTCCCCATTGTTTCAGATTCATTAGAGAAACTTAGACATTTTGTTCAATGTATTTCATCTATATAAAGATCATATCTAAATACTTCTTAAACAAGAAACATAATTAGGGTCATATTTTAATTCACATACTTTTTAAAAAGATTTTTTCCTTTTTCTTTAACTTTTTTCTTATATTTACTTTCTTAATAAATACTGATCATATAAGAAAAATTTTAATTCTTATTTTAAAAAGACAGAAAAGATAGCCAAAATTAAATTGATAGATTAGGACCACCTGTTTTATGTAGCTAAAGCTAACTCATTATATGATGTCCTGGAGATCTTGAAGAAAGAA
The DNA here is from genome assembly GCA_019843965.1 of Rhynchomys soricoides. Taxonomy (NCBI): domain Eukaryota; kingdom Metazoa; phylum Chordata; class Mammalia; order Rodentia; family Muridae; genus Rhynchomys; species Rhynchomys soricoides. The sequence continues at coordinate 8,905,095 of JADRCH010000052.1, read as the reverse complement.
CTATTTCTGGACCCTAGCAGAAGATGGATGTTTACAAACATAGTTTTCTGAAGGCCCAATTCTGCAAACTAATCCAGAAGTTATCACACAACATTGCACTTTCTCACCACATGGCCTACCCTCAAGCCAACATTTGATAGTTGGAATCATAGAGCCATAATCTGTAAATTATATTCCAAGTTATATCACTTCCTTACTGCTTCATATAAGCTCTACCACTCTCATCTCTCAACTGGATAAATTGTCTTTCTCTTTAAAGCGTTTTCTTCATGCACTTGTTTTCAACCAGACAATTGTTCAAAACCTCACTGAACATTGAGAGGTAATTTCTCAACCTCATTTCTCTGCTCAAGTCTCCAATGTCTTAACCATTACATTTCTCATTTTTACACATTATTAGATCATTTGTTTACCATCTGTTCTACCCTCTGGAAGGTAAAGTCATCATTGAAGGACTTTTTGTTAGTGTCCAAAGCTGAATCTGCAACACATTGAACAGCTGGAAATATAAGCTATTTAAAAGTCACTTGAATATGTAAGTATAGTGACACACTCCATCTATTTGAAATTCTTAAGTTTAAATGGCAGCATCTAAGTAAAAATATATGTTATAGTACATAGATATGTCAGAGAAAAGGACATCATTCACATAAAAATACTCTCAGTGTTGCCTCTTTGGATAAAAGAAAAACAGGTCTGGATAGCATTACCTTTAATCTCTTTTGATTTTGCTGACCATCATACAAACTTCCTTCCTCTGCAGGGAGGTGGAGCTTCTAAGATCCTGCAGAAGGTAATTGGACTACCATGTGCATGGAAAACCCAACTTAAAATACACTAGAGTGTGGATTTGTGCCTTAGTGTCTATAAGAATCATAGCTCTGTATACATAAAGATATCTCTCCATATTTTTAGAAAAAAATCTAGAAGTGCTTTTCTTTTCCCCACTGGTAGAGTAATAAGAAAATTCTAGTCTATTTGAATTTAAACAATAAATAAACTTCAGCCCTCAAACATATATAAAGTGACTCACAACTTGATAGCCTTTAGAAATGAATCTTAGAAACAAATATAAAGATGCATGTATATGAATACAACCTTGCCAAATATTCAATTTTGTATCATGAGAAATTTTTCAAAAGATATTAAATTATATTAAAATAAACACACAAATATTTATTTAGTTTACAATAAGATGAACAAGCAATATCTTTATGAAAATAAAAAGCAAGTTGCACATGCAGTGCTTATTGGGTTATACAATAACCCAATTGGGTTGGTGCAATTGGGTTATACATGGGTTGACATGTGTGTTTTAGGGAGCAGAGTACTTAGCTGTCTTAAGAAGGTTGCTTAGAAGAAGGAGCCCTAATGAATGTTTGTGGAAGTGCAAGTCCTGAAGGAAGTAATATTCTTACTGTTTAGTTAAGTTAGATTTTAACCCTATAGCTAAATGTGCTTATTTACAAATCAGCTTTTATAAACGTCTCAGTAAGCTTGTAGCTTTTAAATACTGATATTGTGCCACAGTAATGACAAAATTAGAATTTCTCTAATCATGGTTATATTGGTGATTCAGCCATATGTGGTAAAGTTTATTTCTTTTCTAATTCCCTATAGGGAATTTTTTGAAATGCTTAGTCAGATATTTCTAATTTTTTATTTGAATTATGTTGCTATTAATAAAATAGTTTAAAATATTAACTATTATAACATAAACAAGACACTCAGGATAAAAACAAACATTTTAATAGATTCTTCCTATTCATTTATCTATTAGTTCAAAGATATATTTAAAATCATATCATTCTTATTCAAAAGCAATACAGATTTAACCATCATATTTTATGTTGTACATTGTCACATGTCTGTGGTGCACTGGGGCAAGACTGCTATGACTTCAAGGATAGTCTGCAAAACTATGGAGTTTGAGGCTACCCTAGTGCACATACTAAGACTCAGTCTTAAACAAATAAAAGAAATTAAAACATGTATTTATTATCATACCACCTATCATAAGCATGTTATGTAATACATAAAACACATTGATGCTAAAGGTTATTTTTATTCAAACCACTGCTAACATGTCAATCATTTGCTGCATGTCTACACATGGCCAAAATCACTATTAGCTGTGTATTCTTTGAAATTTTGGAGAATATTGGCAAAAATCAGAAGACATTTATCTTCTTTTCATCTAGAATAAAGCAACAGAAAAAAGAGAGTTTTAAATGAAAATTTCAAATACCTATAATTTACAGAATTCCTCTGTGGTTTTAGGCATATTTAGTAGCACTTTTATAGGAAAAACACAGCTGTCAAGTTATTTCAGGAGGGAATGTTATCATCATAGCTCAAGACCCTTAAAGTCTGTCACAGAGTTCTAAAGCTCCTGAGGTGCATCTGTATATGTGTGGAATAGTTTATTAAGATTAACATAGACTTTCTAAGATGAGGTGACTTTCTATGCTCAGGAAATATTTTGAAACTAAATATAGTTGCAAGAAAATTTAATAACAAAAATACATGTAAATGATAATCATGCTCCTAAAAACAATTCTAAGCAGCATGTGTCCAAAGAATGTTTCTAGAAACTAAACAAGAGAGAGCAACTGGGCAATTGTTGACCATGTTCATGGTGGCAGCTATTACAATTAACCCACCCTGCACTGAGAAATAGGGAGAGGGAAACACCTCACCATTAAGGGCAGAAATCATTTTCCCAATGATGCATTCTGGCATTTGAGTTTTCTTGAAGAGGTGCCTCCTTTAGATCCCTGCAGTCTTAAAGGCCTCAAGCACAGGATGCTAAAATGGAACCAAGTCTTCTAAAAGAACAGCAAATGTTCTTACCAACTAAGCCAACTCAGAATATAATATTGTTTAATAGTTGCTTTTAATTTTAAGCAAGAAAATGATTTTTTCAAGATAATATAGTATATTTATCAAGCATAAACGTTTCTTAACATATTTAAAGGACTTTATAATATAAAGAAATTGATCTGAAACTGAGACTCTTTTGAGACAGCACATCTTAGAATAAGAGAAAACATACTCTTTGTACAGATCACTTACAGACAGCTAAATTATTATGTGACTAAATCAATATAGACTCATGATTTATATATAACTCCAACTCTGTTTAGTAACTTGCACTGCATAGTACGGAATATTTCAGAGAGTTTGTACATCTTCAGAAGATACCTCTATCCAAGCTGTAGGCAATAATTAAATTGACTACAATTAATGACTCAATTTTATTTGTTTGTTTGCTTCCTAAAAGAATATATCACAATTTTTGGCAAGTGGAATGGGTACTAACCACTGATCATTTGAGGAAATGCTAAACTACATCAACTTTATAATGTTTTCTGCTAATTGTCTCCATTATATAACTATCATTAACACCATTCAAAATTATGTATAATATTGCATTTAGTAAATATTTTGGTCATAAAGTTTATTTTTAAAGAATTATTAGGTTTCACAGATCTATTAACTTATAAAACAGTTTGGAAAGCCTAACATCTGGTTGAGGAATTTTTTATTGACTAACCCTTTATGTAAAACTGTCTGTGTTGGCCCAATAATAGTAATGGTTTAAGTTCTACATCTCTAACGGAGTCAAAGGATGGTACCTAGCACATAAAGAACCCTCGATCCAGGACAATTCAGATCCTTATGATGATGTCTGGCACATTTTGAGATACCTCATGCCTACTGCCACCTGCGAAGAATAAGAGGGTTTGTGTTTTGTTTTGCTTTGCTTTGCTTTGTTTTCTTGGTTGTATATGCGTGCTTTGTTTCCCTTCCTATTTGATTTATTCCTCCTAAAGCCATCTTTTAGCTCATAAAACTTTCAGTGACTAGTTTCATTATTGTACTATCCCACCAGAAAGAAATCCTAACTATGAACTAGTTCAATCTTATTGTGATTGGATTATTTATTCACCTACTTTGGTATTTGAAAATTATATCAGTAATCTGTTAATATATTATTTTAAAATTCTTAAGAAATTAGTCATATTGCAAACAAGGAGCTCTGAAGTTACAATATATGTTTATATTTTTGAATTTCAAAATACTTGTAGGTCATACTATAGACTTGGTGTCAAAACCTTGAAGTTAATTAAATACTAGGATTAAAGATAAGTCTTGGTGAAATCAATTCATAAAGGAGGATGCCAAGGACTTAAATCATGCTATTTTAAAGGTCAAAGAGATTTGCATTTTTGTTCATTTTTTTATTTGATTCAAATTTATAATTAGTTAAACAGGTAGCTGGGATTTAAAGACCTGTATTTAATCATTTGGTCCTCAGCTTTTCCTTCTACAAGGTAGTCGAAGCTTTAAGAGGTGAGTTCTTCTGAAAAAGGAAATCACCATAATCACTTGCCATGTCTCCCTTTGTGTTTTCTAGTAGGAAGTGGACAGGCACCATGTACTATATCACTAGAGTCCTGTGTTAACTGAGTCAATTAACCATGAACTTAAAATTCTAAAGCCATGAAAAAATGCCTTCATTGAAGCTGATAATTGTAGATGCATTGTCATGGTTATGCTTGAGTAATATTAACAGGAAAGGTGGATACAGGTTTGGAAAGCAAGGCTCTGAGACAGTTTGAAATGACCTAAGTAAACTGAAGCAAATTTCAGACAGAAACTGGGTGTTGTAATAACTGAATAGCATCCTACCATTCTCAATGAATTTCTTATCCTGACCTGAGGACTACACTGATGGTCAGAAAACAGAAGTAGATGTACACCTCGCATACTTTAGAAAATGACAGGTATCCGTGGCTAAGAATTCTGTGAGCACAAACTGGACCTTGAGACTCTCCACTAACCAAGTTTCAGGTACGAAAAACCCACTTGCACCTAATACAAAGGGCTTCAAAGACAGTTGGAATGTTTCAGCAATGCAAACAGGCAAGATTTATAACACAATAAATGCATCTCAAACTTAATGATGTATATAACCTTCCTGTGTTCTTAGATAATCAAGCAGAAAATGCAAAATCTATTCATACATGATGTGAGTTAATGTTATATTTCAAAGTCAAATCAACTTTCAGATATTATCTTCTCTTTGCCACTATCTTTAGCCAGTGTGGTATTTTACCTACCGTTATTTCAAAACCATATCTTGTGCTACGAAACCATTCCTTGAAAATATTAAGTGCATAGTTGTCTCTGAAATATTGCATCTAGTTCATGGTGAAAAAATGTAAAAGAAATTACTTAAAACTCTTTCTTATTAAGGAATGTATGGACATTTCTACAGTGTGCTGATGCTTTTAGGGGAAGAAATTTTGGTAGCAGTTTTGAAAGTATTGTTTGTTTTCGTAAGAGTCTTCTCAACTTTTCTTTACTTCACTAGTCTTAGAAAACTGAATATTTCTTAAAAGTATGACACTCCCACTTTCCACAACAGTCCAGAAGTACCCACACTATTTGATTTTTTTTCTAATTTTGCATGAGCAGTGCCTCAAAACGAAGCCTTTCTTATTATCTTTTGCTGGTACTATTATCAAAACCTCTAAATGATTCTGACTTCTTTCTGCTTTCCTACCTGCTAGAAGCCGATGGTAACCAAGACAAATAGCCATGGACTTTAACCTATGAAGCTGTGACCACAGAATTTTTCAAAATTTTTCTTCATAGAAGCTGATTGTTGTAGCTGCTTTGTCACAGTTATGGCTCCGTAATATGAATAGGGAAGATAGAAACAGGTTCAAAGATGGAAAGTTTCCTGTTTAGCAAGTACTCAGAGGACTCATATTAAATTATGAATCATGTTTTGTGTGAGGTGAAATAGACACCATGTGTTAGTAAGATCACATGGTCTTTCTTTTTTAAACATAGGTTTAGGGTGTTATTTTTAAAGATAATATAGAATACACATTTTGCTAAACATGGTAGTGGTCATCAGAAGAGACAAGAGGGAATTCAATAAGCTCATGTTTACATTATGGTTAAAGTGGGGTTCTTTCACACAATCTATGTCACAATGCTAAGCTTCTAATCCAGGCTTTTGCTATCCAATAGACACAGAACTTCCCAGCCAGCAGATTCCTCTCCCAGATGCCTTCTTCAAGGCTCTGGCAAGAATCTTGACTAAGAGTGGGGCCAGAAGTCCTACACATTTCCAGGCATGGCTCAGCACTCAGCCTTATGTTCTGCTTATCTGCTGCCTACAGGGAACTAGAAGGTAACAACAAATGAAGAAATCTGCATGGTCCCAAGCACAGGATCCAGAGTTTAAATAAGAGATAGGACACAAAACAGGAGAGCAAACCCAAACAGAAAAAACTTATGCTGACATATACAAAAAGCAGGGAAGGGGTTGCTTGGGCAAACCTTTGGGATATCCAGTTAATAAACTACACCTAGAATTAAAATGCTAACAAGACTATTCTACAGACACGAATGTGTTCATATCTGTTCAGGTAATGGGGAAAACCTATATGGTTTAGGTTTTTTTGGAACAATACACAAATAACTGGCTAATATAATAGTTACCTTTTGCATATAGTATATAAACCAATTCTAAATTCTGTAGGGTAGGGTACAAAAATCATGAATTTGGAGCAGAAGGTATGCCAGATTTGACCCATGGCTCCAAATTCACATGGTATTTAATATCATTGTATCTAGTTCTCATGTCTGAAGCTAATTCTCATGCTCTTCATTGTGGAGAAGTTTATTCAACTATTGTGATCTCAACTAAATGGTCATTCTTTCAAAGACTGTTTCATTGATCTACTGCTTATATATGTAGGTATTTTCTTTTTAAAAAAAATACTGGAATATGCTAAAATACTTTCCAGTTAAATAATTATCTTACTGATTTTAACACAGATAAATGAAAATTTGCCAAGTTTGTGTGTCAAAAATTTATAATGAACTCTGTTTTCCCTATTCATAAAATAGATTGAACAATAAGATCATTTATGGAAATATAATATAATAATTTAAGTTGCATGATTTATATTACCAAATGTAGGAAATGCTCAATAATTTTGGGTTTTATTGGTTTTATTCTTTACCACATAACTAACACACAAAAGATTACCCAACCCATAGCAAGAGAACAATCTGCGTGCAGGGAAAAAAAGAGGGTATATACAGAAGAGTTGAGAGATGGTAAGCTCCAGATACCTTTTCTCTGGTAGCCTAGATCAGAGAAAAATAAGACAAGAACACTTATGAAACAGGTGAAAAAAATGTTGATTTTTGACTGATAGATTTTTGTTCAGATTAAGCCAAATATAAGCCAAACAAAATGAATGTCACTCCTCCAAGAGCCTTCCCAACATATTGATCAGTATTATGAGAGATATTTATTTCACATTAATTAATTCATCCAATTCATAGAGATAAGTTGTCTGGTGGCACATTATTTAAGATTTTTAATGTGGTAATTTGCTATGGTTAACTTCTGTGTAGTTATCAACTCATCAGATAGATTCTTCTTTGAAGTAGTAAGAGTTTATTTAAAAAAAAAATGAAGATTATTTCTAAGAAGAAAGGGGTATAAAGAGAGAGGGACATTCAAAAACATACTTTAAAAGCATCATACTCATTATGAGTCAGTTCTATTATTTGTCATTTGAGTATCTAGTCTTTGAACCAGATATGTAAAACTGACTAGTTACATGCATGTGGCCACATAATCACCTAAATGGGACCTCAAGGTGATGATGGTTAAATTGAGTACTGAGATAAATGTGCTCAGTTTTAGCCACTATGAGCTGCCTGAATCCCAGCATCTTTCATGAAACATTTTTTTCTATCTGGAAAATAATAGTATAACTAGTTTGAGTGCAGGATCCCAAAGGTATCTTGGATCTGTGTAAGGAAAGAGGTACCATTTTTATTTTGTTACTGATTATAACAAAATGTGGTGTGAACTATAAATGTAAAGACTATCACCTCAGAACACTCAGTTTGGAATGTTTGAGCAGTTAAATTGTGGAAGGTTCCTTATGCCTGCAATCCTAGAATTGAGAGGCCAGAGGAGGATGCTCATGAGCTTACGTGATGTTCCAAAGTGTTTAGCCATTATCAGAGCAGCTTTGTCATGCAGTAAATGGGAACAAACAATTACAGAGACCTCACAGCTGGACAATGTGTAGACAGTGAGAGACCTCGGATAACTAAGTCCTAAATAGGATGCCTCCATCAAATCCAACCCTTTTAGGGCTCAGAGAAACTTGTGGAAGAGGAGGTAAAAAGATTATAAGACCCAGAGGGACAGACTGGTCCCTATAACAAGACTGGTAAGCATATGAACTCATGGAAACTCAGAGACTCTGGTAGCATGCACAGGGCCTGAATGGGTCTGAATCAGGTGCAGATATGGCCTCAGTACTGAGAAGAAATGTGGACATAAGCCCCCATCTCTTACCCAAAAGCTAAGTTCTGGTGATTACCACTTGCAAATATAAGATCAGTTCTCTGATAGAGTCACACTGGGAAATTGCAGAGGACATGGGTAAGGGAAAACCATGATCAGAATATGTTGTATGAAAAACATTTACTTTCAATAAAAGAAAGAAAAAAGGGGTATATGAGAGAGTTTGAAAACAGTGAAGGGAAGATGGAAATGTTGTAATTATAATATTAAAGCAACAACAACAACAACAACAACAACAACCTAGCAAGAGTGTCCTGGAAGAACAAGAAATGAATAAAATAAATTGTGTAAAAATAGATCAAAGTCCATCTATTGAAATCTATGCCTTATTAATTGAATACATTGGGGAAAGGTGATACTCAAAAAAACCTATGTTTAAGGATTAACTGGCACATAATACACATATGCAATGTGCTTACTCTTTGCTTCCTGGACTTTCTTGAAATCTCCTTAAAACTATGTCTATTGTTCTTCAAATCAGAATCCATAGGCTATATTCTCAACCTACCTGTGCAAAATAAGTAAACATCAAGCTTGAGAACAGGAAGTATAATGCTTTCCTGGAGATTATTTCACATGGTTAATGAGAATTTCTCAATTTTTTTGGAGTATATGATAAAATATACACCTAATTCCAGTGGCAGACATCTAAATCAGGATCTCATCCTGGTCTCCAAAATTGATTATCTTAGCATTCTAACAGAGAAAATGCTCTAAATATTTAATTTTGAATTCCAGTCTCTTTAGTCGTTTGGACTTTCAGAACAAAGATCAACTCTTTTTATTAACACTGAAGAATTCATTATGAGATCATAGACTAAATTAAAGTAATAATTTCAATAATGAGAAATTGTGATTTTTAAAATATAGTTACATACTTTATTATGTAATTTACGTTATTTGTAATACTTTAATGTCCTATCAAGATCTTTAGTGAGTTGCTTATAAACTAAGTAAGGATACATTTTAAAGCCAGATACATTGTTTTATGCAAACTATTATCCAGACTAGATTCTATTTTATTTTTACTTCTAATTTCAAGTTAGGATTCCCAAACATATTAATATAAAAAGGCATATGTATAACTACCTGATATTTTGATTTTAGTTTTACTCAAATTTTATTCTCAAATTGAGATATATTATTCCAGATTATTAACAATTGTTTTTTCCAAGACCTGGGGCAGATTTCCAAAGTTTATTTGTTTCCTCTACTTTTAACTTCATATATGGTTTTTGCTCGATCTTATTTCTCATATTTTAGATTTTTTTTTTACTATTTTAATTGCCTTATATTTTTCATCTCTTCTTTAATTTTCAAGGTTTAGCACCTTTATTTTTTCAAGTTTATTATAGAAAGACATGTTTAAATTTTAATTGATTTAATTTATACATCCATTGGTTCATTTTCATCACTGAAAAAAACATAGAAAATTGCCTGTTTGTTGAAAAAAGCAAAGGCTATTTCCTCAGCCTAAAGCGAGACACCTTGGGCAACATTGATACTCCCTTATGAGTACATTTGCTTTATTCTTGTAGCTTCTGTCTTTTTAGTCACACGTTAGTCATAACATGTACTAGCAGCCTATGCCTGGACAAGCCTATGCTCTCCATCAATGGAAATGTCCATGTGGTTCTACAAATTTTAGTAGTGCCAGGATAAGTAAGCCCATGTGCACTGACCTCTGACCTTCCCTTAGTCAAGTTGAAATGCAGTGCTATATGACTTTGTATTACATACTAGGCTGGAGAAATGTCAGTTTTTGTCTCTATTGTTCAGTTGCAACATTTGACTGATCTATGTTTATCATTTTAGCAATGAAAAAAATGTTACAAACAAAATAAATGGAATGAATCCTATTTATTGTTATACAAAGACATATGCTTTTATCTGACTATGAATACACTTCCCATGCCAAAAAAATTACAGTTTCCAACAAGGGATACAGAAAAAATGACTAAGATTTGATCAACCTGAACATTCTTATTGACTGGAGAGGGAAATAAGATGCAGAGTTAATATAATAAAGTAGAAAATTATGCAAATTTCCAAAAATAATTTAGAAACACTCTCTGGGATATGAGGAAAGGAAAAGTTTTGAGGCATTAAAGGTTGACTTCTGCAGATAGATAGCATTTAGACAGAGACTTAAGGAAGGGTAGAGTTTCAAAATGGATTGAAAATAATGGTGACTTTCCAAGTGGTGAGAAAGGAATGGACACACCCAACAGGCAGACAGTGGTTCAGGTTAAGGATTACCTGCTGAAGTGAGGATGGAGAGATGCAGGTAGCCTAATTAGAGATTCAAAGATTCCAAAGATTTACGATTGGAGGAAAGACAGACGATTCCAGAATTGATTTGTTTATTGAACATGATTTATTGAAGTTATACTGTGTAGCAGACAATTAGTTCTTTGCAGGTCCCTTATGATATAATCTTAAAATAATTTGATGACATGTCTCTTATTCCATTTTATAGATAGCAGAAAAATTAAAGAAGTAAAATGACTGATAAACATTGAATCATAAATAGAATAGCCTCCCTGAGCCAGGTTTTCAATGCACTTCCTGTGTTGGAAGCTTAGCATGACAACAGAGAGTAGGAAGTAGAAGAAATAGAAAATGAACAGTAGAAATGTTATTGTTCTCCACAGTCTTTTAAAAACCCAAGAAAAAGGTAATGGGGGGCGCTTGTAGGGTGATGGTTGACACAGGCAGGTTTTTACAAGTAGATTTTTATTTCCTTACTAAAGAGTTCCCACCAAAAGCACTCAAGGGTTATGTATGTAGGAACATATGCTATAAAACTTCTTTCAAATCATGATCTAGACATCTATCAAGAGGTTCAATTACACACGTGTGAATGTCTGTATCTTATTCTCCTCTCTTCGACCCCTTACTCCTGCTTTCTGTCTTCCCTCTTTCCTCTCCTACTTCTCCTCTTCTCCCTTCCTTTCCATCTTAACTTATGTCAGCCGTAAGGCATAAAATTACATGGTTCATGCTTACCATTCTCAACAAAATAGTAAGCCCTTACTGAATTTAAATGCTGATGAATGAATGCAGAATAATGGATGGATTTAGGAACACAGAGAGGAAGAATGAGTAGATCAGATTTGAGAGGAAGAAGGTAATGGAGAATGTGTGTGTGTGTGTGTGTGTGTGCATTTAACATATATATTTTTATTAATTATTTTATTTGTTTATATATATATATATCCAACAACATATTTTTATTAATCGTTTATTTGTTTACACTTCAAATATTATCCCCTTCCCAGTCTCCCCTCCACAACCCCCACCTCATTCTCCACCCCTTTGCCTCTAAGAGCGTGCTCCCCTCACTCCCATCTTGACCTCTAGCATCCCCCTTCTCTGGGGCATCAAGCCTCCACAGGACCAAGGGCCTCCCCTCACACTGATGCCAGATGAGGCTGTCTTCTTGCTTAATTTCCCTGGCAACTAAGGATGTTGAACATTTCTTTAGGTGCTTCTTGGACATTTGAAATTCTTCAGCTGAGAATTCTTTGTTGAGCTCTGGACATCATTGTTTAATAGAGTTATTCATTTTTCAGAGGTTAGCTTCTCAGGTTCTTTATATATCCTGGATATTAGCCCTCTGTCAGACATAGATTCAGTGAAGTTTTTTTCCCAATCTGTAAGTTGCTGATTTGTCCTATTGACATTGTTCTCTGCCTTGCAAAAGCTTTTCATTGTCATGTGGTTCCATTTATCAATTTTTGATCTTAGAGCCTGAATCATTGGTGTTCTGTTTAGGCAATTTCCTCCTGTGCCAATAAGTTCAAGGCTCTTTCCCAATTTCTCTTCTATTAGATTCAGTGCATCTTATTTTATATTGAGGTTTTTGATCAACTTGGACTTGAGCTTTGTGTAAGGTAATAAATAAGGATCTATTATCATTGTCTTACCTACAAAACACCAGTTAGACCAGCACCTTTTATTGAATATTCTTTCTTTTTTATCACTGTATGTTTTTGGCTTCTTTGTCAAAGATCATGTGTTCATAGGTGTATGGGTTTACTTCTGGGTGTGTGATTCTATTCCGTTGATTGACCTCCCTGTCTCTGTACCCATACCATGTGGTTTTTTTCACTATTGCTTTGTAGTAAAACTTGAGGTTGGATATGGTGATTCCCTGAGAAGTCCTTTTATTGTTGAGAATTGTTTTCATTATCCTGACTTTTTGTTACTCCAAATGAAGTTAAGAATTGTTATTTCTATCTCTGTGAAGAATTGAGTTGGAATTTTTATGAGGATTGCATGGAATCTGTAGATTGCTTTTGGTAAAATGACCATTTTTACTATGTTAATCTTACCTCTCTGTGAACATGGGAGATCTTTCGATCTTCTGAGACCTTTGATTTATTTCTTCAGAGATTTAAAGTTCTTGTCATACAGATCTTTTACTTCCATGGTTAGAGTTATGCCAAGATAATTTATATTATTTGTGACTATTGTGAAGGGTGTTGTTTCCTTAATTTCTTTCTCAATCTGTTAATCCTTTGTGCAAAGAAAGGCTACTGATTTTGTTTGAGTTAATTTTATATCCAGCCACTTTGCTGAAGGTATTAATCAACTGTAGGAGTTCTCTGGTAGAATTTTTGGGGTCATTTATGTATACTATCATATCATCTGCAAATAGTGATAACTTGTTTTCTTTCTTTCCAATTTGTATCCCTTTGACCTGCTGTTGTTGTCTAACTGCTCTAGCTAGAACTATGAGTACTATATTGAATAGAGAGAGACTTCTCATGTCCCTCATTTGAGAGGGATTGCTTCAAGGTTCTCTCCATTTAATTTGATGTTGACTATTGGTTTGCTATATATTTGTTTTTATTATGTTTAGGTATGGGCATTGAATACCTGATCGTTCCATGAAGGGGTATTGTATTTTGACAAAGGCTTTTTCAGTATCTAATGAGATCATTATGTGATTTTTTTTCCTTTGAGTTTATTTATATAGTGGATTACTTTGGTGGATTAATGTATATTGAACCATCCCTGCATCCCTGAGATGAAGCCTACTTGATCACAGTGAATAATCATTTTGTTGTCTTCTTGGTTCAGTTTGCAATAATTTTTTTGAGTTTTTTTGCATTGATATTCATAAGTGAAATTGGTCTGAAGCACTCTTTCTTTGTTGAGTCTTTGTGTGCCTTATGTATCAGCATAACTGTGGCTACATAGAATAAACTGGGTAGTATTCCTTCTGTTTCTATTTTGTGGAATAGTTTGAAGAGTATTGGTATCAGGTCTTCTTTGAAGGACTGATAGAATTCTGCACCAAGACCATCTGGCTCTGGGCTTTTTATGGTTCAGAGACTTTTAATGAATATTTCTATTTTTTAGGGGTTATGTGACTATTTAAATATTTTATCTGGTCCTGATTTAACTTTGGTACCTGGTATCTGTCTAGAAAATAATTTATTTCATCTAAATTTTCCAGTTTTGTCAAGTATAGGCATTTGTCATAAGATCTAATGATTTTTTTTTAATTTCCTCAGTTTCTGTTGTTATGTCTCCTTTTCATTTCTGATTTTGTTTATTTGGATAGTAGGTCTGTGCCCTTTATTTTTTGCTAGAACTGGCTAAACTTAATGAGTCTAGATTCTCACAGTTTTGTTTTGTTTTGTTATGGTTTTTTCTTCTCTTTTTTTTAATATTATTAAAGTAAGATGGACTATAATGTGTGGTAGTACACACCTTTAATCCCAACACTTGAGAGATGAAGTATCTCTGTGAAGGTTAGGCCAGCCTGGTCTACAAAGTAAGTTACAGAACAGCTAAGGCTGTTATACAAAGAACTGTTTAAAAATTAATTTGTCATGATTGTTTCTACTTAATTATGGTCTTAGATGACCACTGATGGCATTATTTTATTATTATTTTTTGGTCAATCCCCCCCACTTCCTTCTTTTCTTCCTCCTTTCCTCTCTCCCTAGCACCACCTTCTTTTTATCCATGATTCTTTCCTTCTCTTACATTACAATTAAACAACTTACAAAGAATAGTAAAAATCATAAAATTGTTTAAAGCAAAAACTTTACCATGACCAATGCCAAGAAAGCAATCTAAACTCTGGCTCTTTTTAGCCTGAACAAATGGATAGCAGTAGCCAAAATGCACTGGAATTAATACTGCCAATTTTTTCATCAGAATGAAACTCCCTTGTAAATTCTATTGAAAAGTATAAAAAGAATTCTGAATCAATAAATTAGTAGTTTTGCCACTAAGAAAACTGAAATATGGGAGAGAACTAAATTATGCTTTGTAGGCTAAGACAGGAGATCTAAATTATGCAATATAGGTTAAGAGAAGTGATATACATTATGCTATATCCTATAAGATAGGATAATAAAGCTGGAAGATTGCTAGAATGAATAATTCCAGCTATTCATTATCAGTGTGTTCTTATGTTACCTACAAATAGGAAGTTATCATAGTGTAATTCATAACACATAAATTAAGGAGATGTTTGGTATGTTGTGGGAATAGAGACTATTACTTTGTCAAATTGGCAACATACAGCATATTTATTACCATATGTTTTCTTTTCAGAATTGCAAGCAATGTCTTAGAAAATGTATATTGTTCATTAGTTTATAAAGTAAAACCTCAAGCTTTCACTTCAATAATTTTATCTTAAAAGTCATAGGAATGGTAACACAGTCACACAATGAGTTGTAGAGCAAATAAAAGTTCTTGCCTTGTTCCTTAGTAACTTGCATAGGACTTGTCTATAGCAACAATTCTGAAAAAGTTTCCACATGGAAAGGAAATGTAATAATCTGAAATTCAAGAAATGTCTCATACAAAATGAAAAATGATTTCAAGGCTATGCAGTTGAAGAATTGGCTCTCAGTGGTGCATAATGTGCTTAGGATTTAACTGTTTCACAGTTTGGTGACCTTCAATGAAATAACATCCGTAATAATTACAATGGCTGCAATAT
Organism: Rhynchomys soricoides; assembly: GCA_019843965.1. Lineage (NCBI taxonomy): Eukaryota > Metazoa > Chordata > Mammalia > Rodentia > Muridae > Rhynchomys > Rhynchomys soricoides. The sequence goes on along the minus strand of JADRCH010000052.1, from coordinate 8,889,703 downwards.
GAATACACAATAGATACTCGTCAGACAGTAAGGCTCACTAAAGCTCTTATTGTTTCTCTCATGCACACACATTGCATCCCAAAGCTTCATATTTACTTTTCTAAAATCATGTTAATTTCTTATTTATTTCAGGCATTACTAGAGACTCAAAATTTACTGCGTACTCAGGTTGCAAATTTTACCTTCAACCTTGGATTTTCAGGGAAGTTTTACCACACAGGTAAGAAGCAGCTTTGTGTTCTCAGGCAGCTACATAATAAATAGGAGATAGAATTTTAAATATTCCATAAGTAATAGACGTAGGATGTCTATATTGATTATGAGGGGACAACATTGGTGCATTGTATGAGCAGCTGAATTTTAAAAAAATCAAGGTTTGTTTATTTGGCAAAAACTACTAAAATCAAGGGCAAATGAGGAAGACTGACTTTTGAATGATATAAGACAACCCATCAGCACTGTGCAAAGTATCCTATGTATCTTTTTGTATGCATCAGGTAAGTGAATGCTCAGTGTAGGGACAATAATGATGAAAAAGGTGCTATAATGAACGACATTGGGCAGCATTTTTAACCATCAAAGGGTTAAGTTGATATATACATTCGTATGTATTATTTTTCATTCAGAAGATACCTGGTGATAGAATATGGATTTTATAAACTCAAAGAAATGCAATAGACTATAAAGGTCATCTTATTACTTTAGCTTACTTTGAAGAATTTTTTCTAAAATTATGTTCACTTCATACTGCTGATATCCATTAAAATCCTTACAATTATAATAGCATTTTCCCACCACTGTCCAATTATCTTTCTGTTTATTCTCAACCCCTAAAGAAATTCTTAAAACTGGTTTAGTGATTATGTTCTTACTTTATGTTCTTCTACATCTTACTTCTTTGCATTCTTACATTCAGATTTTGACTTTTTAATCTTCAGAATATTAGCCTTGTGCTATAATTATATTAGAGAACTATGTTCATAAAATATATTGTCCTACATTGGTGTACAAAACAATCATAAAGGTTGCATTGCAGCCTCTGTAAAGAAGACATCCAAGATCTTCACCTATATGTGCATTTCAGCTGTAGGCTAAATGCTTTAAAGAGAAAGAAAGCTGTAGGTTGCCAGCATCATAACAGAAACAGTTCACAGTCATCTCCATGCACTCATGCAGATTATTGACTCATTAAAATATCCCATGCAAAGGTAGCCTCTAATCATCCTAAGTGCAGCTTCGTTACTCCAGGAGACTCTCAAATGCAAAACTCAGCATGCTTTATTAGAAGAGTGAAGTACAAATATCTTATTTGTGTCTTCCTGGTGTGTGTTGGTGGGTATTTTTGGGGGGGGGTGTTCTACTTTGAAACATTTAAATTTGTTTAAATTAATTGAATGGAAATTAGTACTTAGGCCACTAGATTAATCAAATAATTATACATTTTAAATGACATTTTGCAAAGAGATTGGGCCATCATTTTTGTACAGGTGAGGCGATTCTAGCAGTTTTGAAGTAGCCATTGTTTTGTAAATCTTCAAAAATCTCCATGAAAACAAACTCAGCACTAAGAAGCTCTAACTATGATGTTATAAAGCAGATAACTGTGACAACTGTGTCTGCTCATGTATGAGTATAAAGCTATGAGATTATTTGGAGTTCATAGCCAAACACTACCATTTTGTCTTAAATAGATGCATAGGGGAAATAAATCCATTCTTTGGGCTGAAATGTCCTCCATAACCAACTCATCTTTTATTTCCTTTTTATGCTTACACATATTAAACCTGCCAGATGTTAATATTGCTAGAAGTTATGGTATTTCTCATTTCTTCTTTATCATCCTGTACATGTGAACAGTATATATCTATTTAAAAAATTAAACAGTACACTATTAATATTTCAAAAGTAGTTAATAACATACTCCCCCAAAGATACACTTTAATTATATCTTTTAAACAGATTTATTGACTTTGAATTTGAATTTGAACTAGCCTTGCCAAAAACTAGTGGAAGAAACAGTCTACAATGTTATACTTCGGAAAAAGCTCACTTAGCAAATGAGACATATGTATATATAAATACATGAATCTTAAAAATGTAATGTTCTCCATATAAATATATAACAACTGTGTAATGTTGTCTAAAGGACCATTAAAAAATATTTTTCAAGTTTGCAATCATAGCATATTGAGTTCATATTAACACACTTAAGCTACCAAAGGTTTTTCAAAAACTGAGTGTTGTGATATCCTTTATCATAAAGGTCTCACCCTTGCCTAGTTACAGTCCTATCTTGAAAATTCACATTATAGGAAAGAAGGTTGAAAGGCAAGAAAGTTCATTTCTTCTGTGTGTTTATGGCTGTGATATGTAACCATGGAGAGGTAGCCTTGTCTGTTCTCCCCCTTGATCTGATTTTCCAATACATGAGGATGTTGATTGATAAGCCTCATTGTTTTGAAGACATTTAATCTCATGGTTCTAGTGTAGGGACGACTGCTGCAAGCATTAGAGCGACCCATGCATTTGCATTTATCATGGTTTCTTACCTGTCTACCTCTCTGACCTTCATATGTTAAAGTCAATCTCACCCTAAGATGTCATATTATTAAAACTTCCCTAATAGTCTTTCATGCACAGGTAGAAGATTGAAAGAAGAACACATAGTACTGATGAAAAAGAAAAAAAATGGAAGTGTGGATTTTAGAATGACATTTTGAACTAGAATTACATCTTGATCAAAAATTCATCTTGAAAGTGTCACTGAATGGAAAACCTGCAGTTCAGGCCACCATCTGAGAGTGCTGTACATCTTATTTCTCACTGGACATGGTTTCTAGTGGGAATTATTGTTGTTATTACAATTAATAATCGAGAAGACTAAATCTGATTACTAATTGTCATGAATCATGCTTAGGAATTAGATTAAGATTGGCTTCCCCGGTTGTCAGTTTGCTCCCTAAAACTTCACTTAATTAAAAAATGTGTTAACTTCAAAGATGAAAGAAGGGAAACTGTTATCTTAGTTTTGTGGTGTTCTTTATATATTTTTATACACTGTGGATTAAAAGATACCCAATAGAAACAAATGAGTTGTGTTGAAATCAAGGATTTGACATTTTACCAAGTATATAAACCTGCACAAAGTGCTTAACCTTCTGTGCCTCAGTTTCCACATCTTCAAAATTGTGTTAATAATATGACTTCCCATATATGACATTGTTAGTTCTCATTATTAGTAATTTTGAAAGTATTTTTTATGAAAATAAATGTCTATGGAATACTAACTTGGATTTATTTTCTAATTTTGGGATAGTTGATATCTTTTAATACACTTTTATTGACTAATAAGAGTCTAACAGGTGGTTAGTATGGGTGGTTATATATTCACATGTGAATGCATGGCAGACACTAGATAAAAAGAAAATTAAGAAATACATTTTTACATTTAAAAATTAGTCTATTTCATACACAAGGAACAGATTTTTATGCAAAAGGAGAATAAAGAACCAATTGAATATTTTCAATCTTACTTACTCTTAAGGCTTCATCTTTATATCCATTAATGTATAGATTACTTGCTATAAGCATTTTTTATTTGGGACTCCCAGCTGTAGACTGCAGAAGAGCACTTGCCTCGCTTTCAGAGTTCAGTCCTTAGCAATGACAAACACAAAATCAAAAACCTCATGCTGACAGATTTAAAGAACTTTCAGGAGCGTGTCATTTTCTCACAACAACGATCTTTGAAAATTAATGACAAGAAGTAGTCTTCTTTTGTGTACTTGACTCTGACTTAAAACCTCTAGGAAACAGGAAAAGAGGCATCATGTTTAAATAAGAAGTAAAAGCTTTATTGGAACACAGCTAATTTAATACCTTTAACTGGTTTCAGTGTGGTCATTGTGAACTACAAATACCATTCTATCTGTTACTTAAGCACACATGAGTATTGTAAAAGTATGTGCTTTGACTGGCAAAATGTACCATTTCATCTAGATTAGAAATCACTTAAAATTCTGTGTTCTACCAGCATGACTTGCTATCCTATTTTTCATTAAGCTATATAAAGTGTTAAGGGTCAACGTCAAGTGGTTTTGAATTATATGACCAGAATAAAATAAGAAGGTTGGCAGAAATTAATCTATGTTTAAAAAGCAGGAAACTGAAAAATGTCACTTTCAACCTTGCCTAGAGTGTTTGTAAATTAGTATAATCTCTGATACAAAATTGCTGATATTTTATGATCAGTCATTCAACTGTTTATATCAATATCCTAAAAATTGAGTAATTGACCTTGTTCCTGGTCAAGGAAGCACACTTGTGATTCCTGCCATGCACAGTAATGATTATAGAGCTGAAAGAGAATCAAAGCATTTCCCAAACACTCTAGACTAAGAGAAAAACAGGCTGGTTTTGGGGGATTTGGGGGCTAGCAATTCTTTATTCATTTGTGACATTAGCAAATCTTTCAAATTTATAGTTCAATCTGCTTAGTTACACGCATAAGAGACACCTAGCATAAGCATTACGCCAGTGGAAATGATACACTATCCTTAGCTTGGATTTCGATATTTTATGATCCTCATACAATAACAAAAAAAAAAAAAAGAAAGAAAGAAAGAAAAAGTCAATGAACTGGGAGTTTGTTACCAACAGTTTTGGACAACTTATAATAAGTGTGAATGTTGTCTGCCCACCTCATTCATAAGACTTCATGAATATCCAGACTTCTATTCTTTAACTCTACATGGTAGAAAGCTAAGGTCGTTGACTATTTTCAAGAAGGTACATTTAAGTTATATTATTTATTATTCAGTGTTCTAGGATAGTAGGATGCTACAAGTGCAGCTTAGTAAGACCCAGTATTTGACTTTAAAGGTATGATCTGTACAAGCTAAATCTAAACATGTAGAAAAATATATCACTTAAAAGCAAAGCAACTACATATCAGCTGATTTGATTTTCAGAAGATGTTTGGAGTCATTGCACTTCTATCTGGAAGTCGCAACCTGAAGTACTTTCCTCAGTCAATCTCACTGACCCTTTACTAAAACATTATGGTATTCTCATCTTTGTTTAAACAAAGAAACTGGGACTCAGAATTATACTTAGTCAATATCAAATAGTTAATTATGCAGAAAAGACTGGAATCACTTCCAGGATTGAATCCAAACTGCATTGCCTACATCATACCATTTCCTCCATGACTGAGGAAATCTTTTTCATAGAACACACAAATGGAACATTTGAAGAACTCTCTAAAATAACATTAATAATAGTCCCCTAATTTAATTAAAAAAAAAAAAAGCAGGAAACAGTGTACCATCTATTAAACATAGTGTGTTAGCGTAGAATAAACTAAACAAAGGAAAACCAGAAGCCAGAACATTTTTAGTTTACTCAAATAGTTTAGTAGTTTGAAATTATACAACAATTAGTACATGAATAAATCCATGACATTTTAAAATTTGCCTAAATTTTATAAAATTCTAAAAAATGCATAGAGCCTCATACAGAAAAAAAAACGTTTTGAATTGCTGCAAATTCTCTTAGAAATAGATTTTGAATAGTTTTGAATTCTCTTAGAAATAGATTTTTTTCTTAGAATTATAGCATCACAGTGTTCTTGTGCATTGGGCTGAAAATTGATTCTATAATTAGAAAGGCCTACTAATTTTCAATTATCAAAAAAGGTTTCTTTAAGAAATAATTATAAGATTCATTGTTAAAGCTTTATGAAATTGTTATGATTTATATAAACTCTATTATTAAATAAAGTTGGATTAAAATTGGAATCACACACACACACATATATATGGCAATAACTTGAAATATAAAGAGGCAAAAATACTTGCAGAATAAATTATTGATCTTTAAAATAAACACTAAAAGATTTTAATGATAATGAACAACAATAATTCCCACTGGTTAGGTCTAAAAGATGACTATGTATGATGTTCTAATTACATGTTATTTTATTTTGCCAGTATAGATTACTTGTATTTTCCACAGTCCTTCAATATATTTATGACATTTTCCTAATCAGAAGAAATTTCATTAAATTATCAACTCAATTGTAGGCACACATAGAAAAAATTTGAGAAAAAGGAGTTATCTCCTCTAATCAAGTTTCCTATATATATTAAGAAATAATTGTGAATAATATATACATTACACACACACATATACATATATTCATATATATATACACACATACACACACATACACACACACACACACATATGTGAGCACTTGTACTACCTCCTCTGTGGTTGGCAGGACCCACCACATGTTATGCCCCAGTCTCTGATGCAACTTATACTAAACTCATTCCTTTTCTGTTTAGAAAGTAGCATGAATAATTAAACAAATCTTACAAACAGCCATTGTCACTTCCTATTTTACAGGAACCGAAGAGGAAGATGAAGGAGATGACCTTCTGCTTGGGTCTGTGGATGAGTTCTGGTGGTTTCCTCACATGTGGAGTCACATGCAGCCCCACCTCTTCCACAATGAGTCATCTTTAGTGGAACAGATGATTCTCAACAAAGAATTTGCCATGGTGAGTACACATGATTGTGGCATTTCACCACTATGGCTGTGGTCTAATAACAGCTACTAAAATAATAAACTTAGTTGAATCCCATGAAAAGAGAACGATAAAAACATTACAAATATTTCAGATTCAGGTTGCTTTGTGATAGTCTGTAGCAGGTATGTGCAGCTACTATGCATATATTTGTAAATATTTATTATATGTACATAAATATATAAAATGTATGGACTCTATACATAGTAACACAAAGTGGTGTATTTTCAAGGCCAGTTTCTGGAAGTTGATAATTTATTAAAGGATCCTTCTAGCATCTAAAAAAGGAAGAAGGAAAAAAGAAAGAAACAAAGAAAGAAAGAAAAAAAGAAGCAAAGAAAGAAAGAAAGAAAGGGAGGAAGGAAGAGAGCAAGATAGGAAGAAAGAACAAAACAAACAACAAACCATCATGCTTCCTCCAGTATTGCCCTGGCCTGCGGGGACTCAGTGGGAACCTGGAGAGGGGGCAAAAGAATGGGGGGCAAGAGAGACAGAGGAGAGCAAGTTGTGCATTCTGAACAAGCTCTCAAGGTTTATTTCAGGACAGCAGATTCAAAAGACAGGCAAGAGGGAAGGTTACACATGGCCCAAGGTCAAACCACTACCATAACTGGTTTCTGGGAAATACCAGACGTTCTTTCAATTCCTGGGACCTGAGCAGTTTCTGGGACCTTAAACCCCCTGTCCTTTCTTCTAACCTTGCACTTTAACTGACTAGGCTTCACAGAACAGCAGGTAATTTCATGGGTTTGGCTCCCAACACAGTATATCATGGTAAAACATAATTATTTCTCAAAACTTACTTCTTGTAAGTATGGTGTGTCTTTTTCATCATGAAAATATTCAAACATTAAAAAAAAAGGAAAAAAAAAGAAAACACAGACTATAGATCCTTATTCCCAATTATTGAATCATTAAATTAGCAAAGGCCTGAGACTTGCATTTCCAAAACTTTCCCACTAGACTCCCCTGTGATGGGAAGACCCATCTCCATAGCCTAGAGGACGACTGTTTCTTGTGATCTAAACTAAATTGTGTGTGTGTGTGTGTGTGTGTGTGTGTGTGTATTTTTTCTCTCATATATTACTTCCTGACTGAAGTTTTCTCTCCCTCCTCTTCACCCAGTAACCCTCCCCCCAAATTCTTCTCTCCCCCAGATCCACTCTTCCTCCATTTCCAGACAGAAAACAGCAGGCCTCCCAAGAATCTACAGAAAACAGCAGGCCTCCCAAGAATCTCAACCAAACATGGCATAACAAGATACATTAAGACTAGGTCTTATCAGAGCTAGAAGAGGACACTAATAGGAAGAAAAGGATCTCAGAAGCAGGGAAATGAGTCAGAGAGAGTCCCTGCTCCCCACTCTTAGAGGACTCCCACAAGAACACAAAGCTATACCAAGCTAGCATATACACAGAGGATCAAGATCAGATCTATATAGCCTCCCCAAGAAGAACGAATGAAGAAATATTATACATTTCTACACATTTTTTTAATAATGGAAGAAACTAATGAAGTAATTATAATATTTTGCAACATAAAAAAGTGAAGTTTGAATTTTCCAGGCTCTAAATAAGATGTTATTGGAATACTATCCCAATCAAGATGTTATTAGAATACTACCCCAATCAGGTGCTATTGGAATGCTGCCCCTGTCCTTCTCTATGAGCTGCTTTTTTTCTATTATTGTGTAATAGAGTTATGAAAGAGACTCTACTTCACAAGCCCAAGATGTTTTTATGCTTCCTTTAGTGAAGAAGTTTGCCCTATTTTAGGTATTAATTGAGCTCTGTATTCTTTCAAAAATTTAATAAGAGACAGAAACCTTTTCCACAGAAAAATAGTCAGGCGAACATTCTTATGTTTTCATACTGAGGCATGTTATCACAAAAGGGATGTGAATCTACTCAAACATCTGAAGCTCAGCACTGGGACCCATAGCGACTATGTACAACTCCCTTCTGGACTGCATTCCTGCTATTGCAGAAATCTTCAGTTTTGAAAGGTCATATTTGGAAACATAGTTCTCAAATGCACACAGTGGAGTCCCATGAAACCATACCTAGATGTTTGTTATTATTTTAAAAGAATACTTTACTTTCTAAGATACCAAGGCATAAGACTCCATGCTGTCATGTCTGCATAAAGAGTATCCTGACTCATAGATATGAAAACCAATAAGCAATTAAGATCATGGATTAGGGCACCAAACCACTTTGAACTCTGTCCTTCAGCAGATGGCTGCTTGATGTAGTGCAAATCATTTTAACCTTCTCTCTCTCTCTCTCTCTCTCTCTCTCTCTCTCTCTCTCTATCTTGCGCACGCATGCGAGTGCACGCGCGCGCACACACACACACACACACACACACACACACACACACACATGAGGAGAATAGAAAGAATTACCACATGGGATTGCTATGCAGATACACATGTAATGTTCACAATAGAGTCAAACAGCCCATAACTCTCTTCATGTATTGTTGCTCCAATGTTCTCATTTATAAATACAAATATGTAGTTATGTATCGCTTTAAGTAGATATATGCATATATTTTTCAATGCGAATTTATAAAAGATTTAATGTGCTGACACTATCTAAAAAGACTCCATATTGTTAAATAACATTATAACCATTATAAGTAAATTTGCCCTACTTGAAAACAAACATGCAAATAAGCAATCCCAGTGTGCTTACTTTGAAAATCAAACATGCTTATTACTTCTCTTAAGTCTACCCATCTCTACTCAGCAGCCTGGCTCTCTAGATTTGTAGGTTATATTTCAGAATGGCAGACTTTACCTGCTTGAGTAATTTGGTTTTTTTTTTTCCTTTCAACCATGCTGAGAGCTCTGTACAAGGCTCTGATGTAATTGCTTTGTAATGAAATGTTGGAAGTTTTTAGAGACCACTCAGAGCAATTACATTTGGTTAGTCAGTGATGCTAGAAGCTAATCTAAAACCTATAAGTCTATTTTGCTTAAAAAAGATTTTATTATGTGTTTCAAAGTCAAAATATTATAACTTAATATAAGGTATTACAATCTGAATGAGGATTGTTAAACACACACATTGCGGTGACATTGTCCTTCCTCTCAGAGTTCAGTGCCATAAAACGCCAGACAGTTAAGCAGTATCATTGAGTGCCCCGCCTTTGCTGTCATCAGGGCATGACCATATGGGTCCTGTCCATAGTCAAAAAACATTTTGTTCTTAAAAAATATCTTCCTATGCCCAGTAACATTTTGAAACCATCAACAGTATAAAGAGAGCACCGGGCAGTAGGAAGCACCAGTGAGATATTGGCAGGCTAAAAATTAGTCCCAACTGCTTGTAACCAGTTTTAATAAAGTTGGCAACTTATTTAATGTCTTCATGCTTCACTTTCTTCCCGTGAATGCTAATGGCTCTGTTTTTCATTCTCTACACCACAAACTTTCTTTAGATAATTAACTTACATCATCTCATCTGCCAAAGGAAAAGCACTGGACCAGATAATGCCACTGATCAATTCCAGTTCTAAAATTTGTGATAACTGACAACATCAGTCCCCAAATTTGAATGGATCATCTTGAAATCCTCAGCTGGCTGCAACTGGAGCAATTATGGAAAGGCATTTTCCAACTAAATGAGCATTTATATGCATAAAAACCAAATGTGCTAAATTCTGTCCTTAAAAATTATACCCTAACATTCCTAACATCCCTTCATGGGACTATGGGTGATAGGGGACTGTCAGCTTCAAATGCACACTTGTTTTCATAACAACCCAAACAGTAGTCAAATGGACTAGTGAGCCAACGATACAATATTTATAGAAAAAGTTTTCTTAAACCACATCACAGTGGCCATATCTGCAGGTCTCTGAAATCTCTCTGGATAGAGTTCATTTTCTCTTAGAACATATTCAAAAAATTATGACAGTAGCACATGAAATGAGTGTTTGTTTATCCTTTCATTATTGTTCAGGAGGCATTACTAATACAAAACTGTGTCATTGTTTCGGCTAAGTACACGTACTTATGTATCTGTATGGATGTAGCAGGCATGTAGGGAGGGTGTGTACTTGATCTGTGAGGACAAATTAGTTCTGTGTTAAGTATGCATCTACAAGCTTAATGCGTGAACATATATGCCATAGCTGTGTATGTATGTTTTTATGTTTGCACAGAAGGTGTTAATTTATTCATCAATGTAGTCAATCAAGGTACAATCGTGAGAGTGTACTTTACTTGGTATGACAGAAAAGTGGGAGAAAATGTTCCTAAGTTTTTTCTTGCTGCCACTTAGGTGCTTGACCATGTCAATAGGCAGCAGCAAAGTTTCAAAGTTGACCACAGAGGCTGAAGAAAACCAGAGACACTGGATAAAATGAAATGAGCTCATGAAACAGTGACCAAAAATCATCTCTGATTTAACCTACATCTCCATCTCAATCACAGAAAGAAAAAAATGCCTGAAGCCTAAACTTGAATTATTTACTTTTCTTCCACAATAGACAATGTAGCAAAATGTGTTTTGTTGTTTTAAGTTTAGCATGCGCACTCGTTAAAGTTTCTAAGCCCGTGGGGCTTTTCAGTCCACTGATTATTCCAAATGAGAAAATACCCTGAAGGGGAAGAACCAGCACTTCGTCTTCACTGCTAACATTTTTATAATGATGTCGTTCCCTCACATTTTACTGAATAGTAAAGTCTCTTATTTAAACTAAGTAACTGAAGATTCTTGAAGTTAATGGTTTTGAGTTCTGCTGTTTAAAAGTTACACATATTTATGAAGTATACATATACCTATTTCATAAAGACATCAAATATTCATCACATGAAAATGCTGACTTTTAAGTTACTCTCATTAAAACAAGCTTGCGGCTGACAAGATGGCTCAGTGGGTACAGTGGATTTTGTGCAAGCATGAAAACTTAATTATGGCATCCATGTACAAAGTAAGACATGGCTGTGCACCAGTATCCATGTACTGGGAGGTAGAAAGAAGGATCACTAGAGCTCAGGGACAGGCCAGCCTAGTTAAGCAATTTTGTATAAGTTCAGTTAGAGAATGTGTCTCAAGAACTAACGTGGAGAGTCAAAGAAGAAAGCACTCATTATCCTCTCTGGCCTCCAGATGAGCACATGCAAGCACATATTCACCTACATATGTAGACCACACACGCACATACACACACACACACACACACACACACACAGAGAGAGAGAGAGAGAGAGAGAGAGAGAGAGAGAGATGCACACATACCTCAAACCCAAAAATAGCTATCAGCTAGCATCAGTGGAAAATTCTAAAGCAGGCATCATGCTGGATCAGCTATGTAACTTTCATATTGAAAGGGAATGAGAGTAGAGCTTTGTCTGTCTATGCGAGGTACAGCTTTACTGTACTACAAAACATGCAGCCTTGTGCAATGTAACAAATATGTGTGTCAAAGATGTTATGAACGAGATGGCATAGATAGTAAAAGTGCTTACCACCAAGCCTTAGATACTGAACCTCATACCAGAGCCCACAGTTGTTAAAGGAGAGGGTTGGTCCATTAGGTTGACCTCTTGATCTCTACACATGTGCTGTAGCACATGCATGAACACAGTGATATATGCAATGACAAAATAGCTGCAGTTTGTAAAATGTTGGTTGTAACTAATAGATAATCTGAGATGAGGAATAAGTAAAATACAAGAATATTATTTAATTGTGATAAGATTTATTAGGTTGTTTACCACTTTTCACAATGGACCAAGGTGTGTATCTGGGAGAATCTACAATGAATAAGACTTTGTTTTCAAATACAGAAGAGTGAATATAGAAGTACGCAGATGACTTAAGTCGATGACATTATTAAATAACCCAAAGCACCAAGGTCAAGAGGAGTAGACTAGACAATATGTGACAATGTGCACTGTGAGGGCTAATGCTGTAAGGACCGCTTACACAATTTTCTGTAAAAGTCAAGCTCAAAGAACTGGATGGTGGGATGGTTGTTTCCAGTGGCTGGGAACAGGATAAAATAAGAGCCTGTTAATGAAGGAGTGTGGCCGTTCAGTCTAGCAAAAGAAATACATCTTAGCTTGCCAAGCAAAACTGTGTCTCTATAAACAACAAATTTTAATACATTGCACACTTCAAATATTGTCATTGGGGTAGATTTTACATTGTTTATTTAGCACAACAAATAAGTGAAGATTTTAAGTTAAGCTTCTGAGAGATCCTATGGAACCCATACCTATTTAGAAAAATTCTTTGTCTACTCCTTCAGTATTGAGTGCACTAGACATCTGTAGTAAATTATGCACAATGTGAAGATCTTAAATATCCACTAGCTTTGCAGCAGTCTGTGTAGTTCTAGAGGTTATGACTCAACAGGATGCTGCAGGTCTAATCTCTTATGAGGGTCCAGGGTTCAGTTCTGGTGACAGGTGACCCTGAGATTACTTGGCGGAGTAGAATACTGCTAAGCTCACATTTGTTGATAAGGTTCAGTTCCTCACAAGCAGGGAGGTTAAGGGTATCATTTTCCCACCAGGATTTATATAGATCTGCCTTGATTTCCTGACCATATGAGCTGCACCAGCAGGAAAACCACAGCATGACGGGATGGAACTCTGATACAGAGAACAAGAAATTTTCAATCTCCAGGAAGAAATCATACCTGTCATGTTCATGGTGCACTGGTCAGGAGGAACCAGGCACTAGCTCCATTCAACACACAGCAGAAAAGAAATTAGGAAGGAAACATCAGGGGGCAGAGGTCATTTAAAGCCACTAGGCTTGATGCCTGTCACATGTATCCCCAATAAAGTGGGGAATCCTGTTCAAAATTGTTGTCTTTTCATTGATTTTAAAATATTCGAGCATGAAGTAAATATAAGAACATGTTTTTTCAAGCTTAAGGACAATTATAACCCTCAAAGCCAAAACTATTAGATTTATCTTGTGCTGTGCTTTCTCTCCTCTAATTAGTTACATCTACTAGAATCTCTTCTGGGAATTGGTGGACCTGACCACCCAAAGCACTATCTACTTCTTCAAAGCTTCTACTGTATCATTTAGAAACTATACTAATAGCAATATTAACATATTACACATATAAAGTGTAGTTTCCAGTAAGTTTTATCACATTTGTTCAAACCTCACTTTAATTTTATCAGCTACTAAAGAAAATTCATACATTACAGCAGACATTCTTCTATCTTGCTCAATCTGGATAAGAAAATACTTTTCATCATTTTAATTTTTTTAATCTGAATATTTGAAATAAATGAATTCATATAACTTATGATCTCTGTCTATCTATCTATCTATCTATCTATCTATCTATCTTTTTTGTCTTACTTTGCAGGTAGTTTTCAAGAAGCACATGTGCTGGAAACTTCCATTTCATTGTCTACTGCACTCCTATATTGAATTTTGTTTACCCCACCAGGTGGTAGTTAATTTCTACTTTTAGTCATCATTACCTTTTAGTTATCATCACTATGATCATTCAGATACAACTGACAATATAAAACCACACTGTGATTTCTCGGTAGTACTTTCCAGGAATGGTATTGTGTTAAGTCTAGGTCATTGGCTAACTCTAAGTTTAGCATTCTAGTGACTAGTTCCCACAGTGCCAGTACCATTTCTACTCCCACCAGCAAGAGAGGAGACTCCCACTTACAATACACTCTCCGAACCTTATTATTCTCTTTTTATCACAGTCATCCTAGTGACAATGAATTCTCACTCCTATTTTTAAAATTAATGATTTTATCTTTTGAGACTATAATATAATTTCATATCCTCCCTCTAAATCCTCCTATGAACACTTTCTGTTCTTTCTCAGAATCATGGCCTCTTTTCCTCTAACTGTTGGTGTGTGTGTGTGTGTGTGTGTGTGTGTGTGTGTGTGTATTACTAAATATATAAATACAACTTGCTAAGTCTATACGTTACTTGTATATCTATCTTTTCAGGACTGAGCTAAGCACTTGGCATAGATAACCTATGGCGTGACTCTTTTTTTCCTCTTGTGGAAGACTATTTATTTATGGAACTGTTTCTTCATTTCATGTTACATTATTTATTTCCTTTGTTTACTATTGTTTACAAAAGTACAATTACCTTTTGCCTTCAGTTTTGCTGGTTGCTTAGATTATTTCAGAGCTCTCCTGATCACTTGGTTTTGACTGGATGTAAGAGCACATCCTCAGCAAACAGAGGCAGATTTACTTCTTTGCCAGTCTGGTCACATTTTATTTTGTTGTTTTTCAGCTTCCCTAACTAGAACCTCTGGGGTAATTTTGAGTGAAAATAGCAACTGCAAATATCCTTGTTTTGTTACTTAAGGAAAATAGTCCAACTTTCATCATTAAATACATTAGCGTGCAATTTCAATCGATACTGATGACTAAGAAACCTAAGCCAATTCCTACTCAGCTGACTAATTATCATGAAAGGGTATGAGATTCGTCATGTGAGTTTTGCTGTCTATTTGTCTAGCTGATGTGTGCTTCCTTGAATCGTGTATTGTACAAACTGATTTTCAGCTGGTAAGACAACTTTGCATTTCTGGGACAAATGTCACTTAGCTGTGATGTGTGTAATACACTTACATCTGTATATTGCTGACTGTTCCAGCTGGTATCTTCCTGTGTATTTTGTATCTACAGTAGCATACCATAAGGCAAGGTTTTGGGTAGTATCAGACTAAACACATGAGGATGGTTCTGTAAGTCCTGCCACTAAATGATGTAACTATCTTAGTTTGTGTAGGTGTTCTCTATGCTGTGTGTTCACATAACAATATCACATAAGAGCACAAGTCTCAAGAAATAAATTCATCATTAAACAAGCCATGCCTATGTAGTAGCAAATGTAGTAACTTGTACTTTTATCATAAAGTTTTTTCCAACTACTAAGTAACAGGTCTCAAAATTACATGCTAGGTATCTATTTTAGTCAGGGTTTGTATTCCTGCATAAAACATCATAAACAAGAAGCAAGTTTGAGAGGAAAGTCTTTATTCAGCTTTTACTTCCATATTGCCTTTCAGGGAAGTCAGGACAGGAACTCACACAGGGCAAGAACTTGGAGGCAGGAGCTGATGTAGAAGCCATGAAGGGATAGTGCTCACTGGCTTGCTTCCCCTGGCTTGCTCAGCTTGCTTTCTTATTGAACCCAGGACTACCAGCCCAGGGATGGCACCACCCACAATGGGCTGCCCTCACCCCTTGATCACTAACTGAGAAAATGCCTTACAGCAGGATCTCATGGCAGCATTTCCTCAAGGGAGACTCCTTTCTCTGTGATAACTCCAGCTGTGTCAAGTTGACACAAAACCTGCCAGTACAATATCATCTGCTCTCTTATAATTTGGGGCATAATTTGTAGATATTTGGTATTAATTCTTTACAAGTTTAGTGGCACCCATCAGTGAAGTCATTTGGCCCTGGGTCTTCCTTGTGAGAGTTTTTGAGTCCATTTGGCAGATTGTTTTCACTAGCTGACCAATTTGATCTAAGCTTACTAACTTTATTGCTATGAAATATTCAAAGCCTTCTGTGGTGGTGGTTTTTATTAATATGGTTCATACTGTGGCTACTATTTGTAAATCTGACTTTTAAACCTTTCAACCTTCATGTGTTCTTCTTCAATGTAATTAGCTTCATTTAACTACTGCCAAGATATTCTTGTCCTTAGCTTTACAGTTTTACTCCATATTTGTCTATTTCTTTGTGTTTACTTTAGAGTCCGTTGAACTTCTTCAATATACCTTAATGATTTTCATCAAGCTTGAGATTTTTCTCATATTGTCTCTTTGAAGACCATAATTTGCCTATCTTTCCTTCCAATCTTCCTGGTACTTCTATCTCACATACGCCAATTCCCTTCACAAGGAATTCTATGTTCTCTGTGCCACTGAATGTTTTTCTTTACTCTTTCTTCTTCTGACTTTATAATCTCCATTAATTTATCTATCAATAGTCTCAATTCAACCATTGACTATTTATCTTGTCATAATAAACTTCCTGTTGAACCTTATAAACAAATTGTTTTGTCATTTTAATAAAGGTGCTTTTGGACTCTAAATTTTCTGTTTGAGTCTTAATTATAATATCTAACACATTGATAGTTCCTATTGGAGTAGATACTGACATTATACATTCTATGACATTGAGTATTGTATGCTTTAGTTCTTTAAGTACATTTTAAGTACTTATTGAGCAGATAAAGCCTTTGAAGGAGATTATTATGCCTTTCTTCATTTTCTATGGATCAAACTGTTCTTTTTCTCTGAAGATCTTATAATTCTTTTGTTAAAAACTAAACATTCAACTACTCATTATTGGAGTTTTCATCCTGACTCCTTGCCCATCTTCAGACTCTCCTTTGCCTTTTTTAACGATGTGTTTTCTAATATGACTAAATAACCTAAGATGAGTCCCTTGAAGTATGCATTTTCAATGATGCTCCTTGGAGAGCACCATTTGAGGAGACAGTTGTTTAGGTCAGGGTTCCCTGTGTGCCTTACTCTTGAACTGCCTACCCTTCCTGTGATTGCACCTCACCTGCAAGCCTCCAGTAATGACCAGTTGATATATCTGCTCTTCTCCATACTGCCTCAGGTTGCAGATGCGTTACATTGTTACATTATTTGAGGTCAATTTATGAAGATACGGAATCATGGAGTGCTACTCTCAATGACCTTCCTGGTTTTCTCTGTTACACATCTGTTCAGTCTGTGACTAGCTTATGACTAATCTAATAATACAGTCTCCTCTTTAACACCAAGAAAACCTTACCATCTTTGAAAGTGACCTTGTTCTCTTTCTCCTCTGTTCTTCCTCAATGATACTAGATTGAATAGAGTTTCAGATTCCTCAGCAAATCTGAGCTAGTTTAGAACTCTGCACAAGAAATAGGAGGGTTGCTGAGGGCTGCCTCTCAAAAGTGAAACCATAGGTGTAGACAGAGAGCTAAGACAAGGAATCATGTCATCTTAGCTACACCCTCTGAGGTACAAATTCTACACCGCTAAGCCAGGTCAGGGGGAAAGGTGTCAAGGTCAATCACTACTTTTATGAATCTTTCTATAATTTATTAATTTTTTCATTTACTTTCTTTGTTGATTACCAAGAGAATTTTAAAGATAGCTTCAAAAGCACTTTTTTTATCCTAGTTGTTAATGCTTCCTCGACAGAAGGTCCACAGAGTTTCTCATACCACCCCTGTAGTAGTCAGAACTCTACCATCTTTATGTTGACTGACTTATGATAGTAGGCTCCTCGCTGATATTTCTAGTTAGGGCCTTTCTGAATACATCTTCAGCAGTTTAAAGTGAAGATGTCAGCATGCAATCTGGACCTTGTGACTTATAATTATGACAACCTCACTATGATAACGTAATCCCCATGACACAAGCATCTGTTGCTTCTTTTATATGCTGCAGATGCCCATCTGTTGTTTGATAGGCTCGCAGAATTCCTGAGTTTATCTTTCCAGTAGCTGCAGTCCTTGATAACTGCTTTCAGCTTGCATTTGTAAAATAATTACACTGTGCCCTTTCTAGTGCTCCAGGATTGCTAGGTTTATTGAGTTTGGCTTTGACCCAACATTCTTTCTTCCTAAAAATGAATGTTGACCTACCTCCTCTGAAGTTCTATAGTTCTTAAATTTAATAAGATAATTTCCTTCCATTTTCTTTTCTACACTGTATATACAGTTTTTAGGAGAAAATTATAAAAGATTAAGTGAAAGAATATTTTGTAGTGGCATCATCTTCTAAAGGGGTTTAGAAAAAGTATAGAGTTTTTTTTTCTTTATTTCCTTTTCCAAAGTGTTCTACGAATATTCTTACCTCAACATCTGCTTCCTTTTTCTCTTGCTCTCTGAGGATGAATGAATTTTAATTTAGCTCATTTTTAATATCCTTTAATCTCAGATCTTTTTAGTTTTCTGTCCCTAATTTGCCATCTTCCTTTTATATTTAAGTCCTATTATAGAAATGGATCTAGAATTTCTTATTTTTTACTCGGATGTGCTTTAATTCCTAGATTGTGCATTCAAATTAAAACTCACTGGGGCTTTGGAAATATTTTGTTTGTTAAATCTCTCCAGTTAATTTTTATAGAAACATTTTCAAATCCTAAAGTAGAGTGTGCCAAAAGTATTTTTGTTTAAAAAACACTACATAAGGAAATTCAATCTTAGTGTTTTTTTTCCCTGAAAGACAGAGCAGTGAATTTGCTGTTTTGAAAATAGGATATGTTCATGATCTTCATCACAAATTTAGTCAGTTCTATGCATTGGAAATCTGTGATGGGAAAAAATGTCATTTGAAGAAAGAGCATATTAAAGTCACAGTGGGAAGATTATAGGATATCAGCCAGCAACCTTGAAGCTTACTTACATGAATACTTACTGGTTTTGTTACTGTGTATGCAGCATTTATCTGCACATGTCATTTTCAACAATTTTAAAGCATTTTAAATATCTATGTGATTAGTACAGATGAAATTATAGCAGAATGTTTCTTTTTTTATTTAATATTCTTTCTCTTTTCATATTTGATACCGTTCAAAAGTGTTCACAGGCATAATTCATCTGGGATCATTTCCAAATTTGTTTCCACCATAGCCTTGTACACATTCAAGTTTTTATTATATTCATGTTAGTGTTTTGTATTTCAGTCAAGAGATTTAGAATGATAAGGCTTTGGGTTGGACTTTTCATTTAACAAAAATATAATATTAAATATGATGAGTAGCTGGGTAGTAATTAATGGCCCATGCCTTTAATCCCAGCACTCTACAGGCAGAGGCAAGTGGATCTCTGTGTGTTCAAGGCCAGCCTGGTCTACATTGTGAGTTCCAGGACAGCCAAAGCTACAGAAAGAAAAACACTGTCTCTAACAAACTCAAAAATTAAATTAAAATAAATATTATGGGTCATTGAACTGTGAGAGGAGGGACTGGGAGGGGATAACGGCTGGATTGTAAGTAAATTTAAAAAATGAACAATAGCCTTCTTCTATGCACAATTATGCTTACTAGAAGGGTATTGATGGTATTCAAATTAAATGAATCCTGTTGCCTTCAGAAAGAGAGAGAGAGAGGAAAAGAATTCATGAATATCCCTACATAGCTATAGGAAGGACTTAAATGATGTGCACTAAATGGCAGTAGTCACATTATATCTTAGGGATAAACAACAGCTGTTCAATAGGACCTGAATTCTACGTAGTTGAAGAGAACTCATACCTGCAATATAAACTTAGCTCAGAATCTGTGGCTGGAGAGATTGTAAGTTCTAGATAAGAATTTATTACTACCATATTTGTGATAGTTTTTATATCAGTGATCCCATAGACTTATATGTTTGAATGCTTGATCCTCAGGGCAATAAGGGAAGGCATGGTTTACAGGACATAAAGGGAGTAGAGAGAGAGGAAGAGGGCATAAATAAACAAATATAATATTCTCAGGTGTGAGATCCTCAAATTAAACAAAATATATTCCACAAATATTGAGACAAGTCTGATAGTAAAAGAGATTCCAAATCTCCAGATACAGTCTCTCTTAATCTCCACTCTGTTGACCCTCAATGGCCTCAGCATAAGTTTTTGTAGCTGCCTGGGACTCACAACTGTAAACATCATCCAAGAACAATCTCATCGCAATGCTAATATATGAAGTCACACACAGTTACAGAATTCTAGTTTAACATTCAACATGTATTCAGATGACAGACTTTTGTGTTTCCCCTTAGAAACATGAGAAGATCTTTCATCACCAAATAAAATGTGTATATTAAAAAAAAAGAAAAGAAAACCATCATTTAAACAACACTTTATTTTAATCATTTGAACATGGAATACCTTGCTAATTTTAAATTAATAACTGAACCAAATGTATTTTATTGTATTTTCTCAAAGATTGAAACTTACCACAGCTGAAAAGGTTATAGATAAGAGGTAGGGATTTATTTCCATTATAAAATGTTTGCCTGGTATACAGAAGTTCCTGGTTTGATTCCCAGTACATATATATTGTACTGGTTGGAGTGTTTAACAAAATAAAATATGTATATTTCTTTTTAGAACTCATTCATAGTAGGTAAGGATTTTACCCTTTTGACAAGAGGGATAATATTGTTTAATAAAGTTCCTGGCTTGCTTATTCAAGAAGCCTCCAAGGTTCTCATAAATTCCCATTTTCACTGAGCCCACAAGAAGAATAGCACAAACTCTCTGGCTGCAAATTAGAATTGGTATTTCATTACCTATTAATATTCATACTGCTTAGCAAAGGATTTAGAGAAAAACGACATTCCTTGTCATGTGTTATATCATGAAAAACCCTTGACTTGATGTTATTGGCAGGTGGGTTTAAGAATTTCCTTCAGACAGACTCACTCTAAAAGAGATATTTATCTATTTGATTTTCCTGGCAGAAGGAAAGGACAGAACCACATCCATTCTCAAAAGCTCTATTTTAACTGAACTATCTTTCTCCTATCAAGCAGTGATTTTATTTCTGAATATGTTTTTTAAGCTCAAAAAATAAATTCCACCTACAAAATTCCTTTGCATATTGGGTGGCCCCGATATCAGGAAATTAATTGTTATATTAGAAAAAGATAGGTTGGTATTACTCCATTAAGACTTGCATTTATCTGAGTAGAATACATGTAATCATTATTTTTGGCAAGAAAATATCTGAAAATGATTTCCACCCCTTTGCGTGTTTTTTTTTCAGTCATCCCTCTGAAGTGTATGCTTCTAAGGAACATTCCAGATATTTCAGAGTTTCTGTTCTTGTCAGGGGCTGACACATGGGCAGTTGCAATAGGTTTATCCCTGGAACAGGCATGGACAATATTTAATTTACTTGTTTTAAAGCAAGTTAGTATTTTCCCTGACTACTAAGTTCTGTGTGTGTTATACAGAACAATACACAATTCAGAGCATAAGAAAGAAAAGGCCATGTTTTTTTTTTTTTTCTCAAGAAAACAAAACCTTAACTAACGTTAAACATTAGAACCCTTCCTCGTGTGTCTTGACTTCCTGTATCACATATGAGCACATGCTCCTGGCCTTGCATCTCCTTTCAAATTCCACCTTATATCAGTGGTGCTGGCAAATTCTGTAAATGATTTTTAGTGTTAGGTACATAACATGGGTACAACCTACCTTTTGTGAGTGTGGTTATAACGCTTAATAGAATCTCTGGTAAGCAAGTGTGTCAAAGACTATTTAACATCATTTATCATGGCTGCTATTTTCTCTTTAAGAAGCAAGTAATTATTTAAAATAAAAAAGATGAGGTTGTTCCTGTATAGGACAGCTGACTTTTTAAGGTCTCTTAGTTTCCTTTTCTGTAGATGGGATAAAGCACCTTTCCCAGTGCATATCAAGATGATATTCTAGCTCTAGTTTAAGGTTTGGTTCATCATGGTGGAGAAAGAGAGGCAGCAAAACCTGAAGCAGCTGTTTGTATTGTGTTTGCATGGGAAGACAATATGTATACTAGTGCTCAGCTCTCATTTTTAATTTTATATAGTCCAGGAAGGCAGCCATTGGAATTTGTCACACCCACAGAGGTCTTCCTGCCTCACTTGCTGACATTAAAATAAAGCCACATGAGCATGCTTTGAGATCCATCTTCCAGGATATTCTAGATTTTATCAAGTTGATAACTAATACTAACTATCTTGCAAGCTTATACAATATTCAAGAGCAGAAACAATACTCAAATATGCTTAGCAACCTCCACCTATCCATAATTCAATACTGAAGGGGATGCCAATTATTCATGAGTTGAGTGTCTTGTTAAATATTCCACCAAAACCAAATATGTATAACAAAATTATACCTGTTAACAAATTAGTGAGCTAATTGTGGCTGTGCATATTTATGATCCTAATACCCCGGGGGCTGAGGCAGGATAATGGAGAGCTCCAGGCCAGCTTGGTCTACATATCAAAACTTTATCTAAATTAAAGCCAATTGAAGTAAATAAATAATTGAAAAATTACATACAATTGACTCATGTTACCTAACAAATGGAAATACTGACATTCTTGCTGTCCAGTTACATTCAAATTTTTTCAGTTATTTCTAACTGAAAATTTCTAAGTAAAAAGTAACTCCATCCATTCTGTACCTCCTTTGCCTCCTCTATACTGTCTTATCTCTCATGTTTAGTTCGTTCATTCATTCCTTTTCCCCACAGATAACTAGTGATTATTCAGTTTCTGCTTGGCACTTTAGCTGACACCAGAGAAGCAAAATAAAGATTATTTTCAAGGAATTGTATTTAAGCATTATGTTTTATGTGTCATAATAAAGTAGTATTCGAGGGTTTTATTTTAAAATTTTCCAGGATACAGTAGAGCCATTAATGAATTTCTAATCAATTATAAAGTGATGAAGAATATTTTAAAGAAAATGAAAGGATGTATGAAAATGGCTTGATTTCATGAGGATAAAAAGTAGGAAATCAGTATTCAGAGAGAGAAGAGAGAGAAGAAACAGAATTGTACACCAAATAAAATGCTTCCGTCTTAGGGGAGTGTGGTGGTGTATTTCGTTGCACCCAGCACTCAGAAGGCAGAGGCATGTAGATTTCTGTGAGTTCAAGGACAGCCTCATTTACATAGTGAGATCCAGGACAAGCAGGATTATGAAGAGAGATATTGCCCTTGCCCCCCTCCACATACACAAATGATGATGATGATGATGATGATGATGATGATGATGATGATGATGATGGAGGAGGAGGAGGAGAAGAAGAAGATGATGATGATGATTATACTGGTTGGTTTTGTGTCAACTTGACACAAGCTGGATTTATCACAGAGAAAGGAGTTTCAGTTAAGAAAATGCCTCCATGAGATCCAGCTGTAAGGCATTTTCTCAATTAGTCATCAAGGGGGCAGGTCCCCTTGTAGGTGGTACCATCTGTGGGCTGGTAGTCTTGGACTCTATAAGAAAGCCAGCTGACCAAGCCAGGAGAAGCAAGCAAGCCAGTAAGGAACATCCCTCCATGGCCTCTGCATCAGCTCCTGATTCCTGACCTGCTTGAGTTCCAGTCCTGACTTCCTTTGGTGATGAACAGCAATTGGAAGTGTAAGCTGAATAAACCTTTTCCTCCCCAACTTGCTTCTTGGTCATAATGTTTGTGCAGGAATAGAAACCCTGACTAAGACAATGATGATATAATATTATTATTAAATTAAAAAGAAACAATAAACAAAGAGATGCTTCAGTCAATAATAAAGTTTATATTCATTTAGCAACAACTATCTATAGATTAAGAAACTGCTACCTGAAGGATTTGGCCCATGTGTTGTTTCTTCAGTGTGCTAAGTGTGAGTTTTAAATTTTGGACGAATTATAAAAACCAAACAAATATAATAAACTTGTGAGTTAGGTAGGATATTGCTGGCAAAAATTTATAAACCTTGAGGTGTACACAATGCTTCAGAGATGTGTACATTTGGATTCATGAAGATAAAGATTGGCTCCTGAGCCCTACTGCCCAGCTATCTATCCATGAGTATTGTCACCCACTCTGTCCTTAGAAAAACAAAATCTGCAGAGTATAAATGCATTCCAACAGCCCATTCCTTGACACACCTCCAAATGGAACATCAATTGTTGAGGAAAGGAATAAGAAATAAATTTTATTTCAAAGAAGTCAGCATGGGAGAATTAGGAGACATGAAAATTACCTTGTGCAAGGCAGGATATTGAAGAACATTTCACCCTGATGTGCATCAGGACTGGAAATACAATTGTATTAATCATGTTAGCCTAGAACCATGCCATCAGAAATAGCATTTCTCTGCATTTGCTTATCAGACAACAACTGTTCTTATTTTAAAAGATTTTAACTGATTGTTTTCCCATAATGTTCTAGAACATTATTCTTTGCTCTTCACACATGAGATTAGAAAGCAGGCTACTTAGTAACAGGACAAGGAAAACCTCATTTTTATCTTCTTTCAGGGTTCAGTTGACTTAGGTACTTCAATATCATTTCTAAATGAATATGCCTGGTTTGGTTTGGCTTTATATTTTCCCCAGAAGAGAGAAAAGAGAAGATGGTGTTTACTTATAGACACACTGTGCTCATCTGGAGCATGGTTTATCAGACTTTCCCTTGGGTAGTAGGAGCTCCAGTGAGACAAGTTTACACTTGCTCTGTCCTGTTTGCTGTTTGTCCTTTCCCACACCTTGTGTGTAGACTGCTAGCTAAATTAGAATGTTTATCCTCAATGTATGGAATAAAGACCAAAAGAGCCCAGACTTTACATTTAGGATAATTGATCAAAAGAAGCAGTGATAGCAACTAACTAATTGGTTTGCTTTTTCTCTTTGCTTTGCTGTGGGGAAATGAATCTAGTTTTTCCAGCCTATATTGTTTGCATTTTCCTGGTACAGAGGCTGAACCCTCTGCCTGTGTAATAGAGCACTCTAATGCCTTTCTTTGGCATTATTTCACTTAGTGTTTTGAGCAAGGACTGAACTTGTATTCTCCTGATTGTATCAGAATAGACGTTCTGAAGAACTGCTCATATACAGGGAAAACACAGAACACAATGGCCCAACAGTTTTTAAGAAAGGTTGATAGTAAAACTTTATGCCTATTTCTCAATCAAATATTGGATTTGTTTAGGAACTCAATTCTAAGAGTGGTCAATAATAGCATAATTAACTTTCACTGATAAATCCTGATGTCGTTATTTTAATGATCAAACTTGTTCTTACTTATTAAGCCACAGGAAACATGAAAAACTGAGGTTTGATTGTTTTTTTCGTCACCACTATGCCATACTGAAAATGAAATTTAAATACCATTATTCCTCCAAAACATGCCCCTGTCTGTCTCTGGTCTATGTCCTGTCTCTCTCTTGCTCTTCTCTCTCTGAAGTTACACTTTTTTTCAGCCTGATCGTGTCTTTAAATTTCTTCTATAGTTTCCGAACATTTCCCGCATTGCACCTTTATATAGGGCACACCTAAGTTCTCTGCAGTCATTTCTTTACAATCAAGACATATAAGAAGTTAATCCTGAACACATTGTCAGTGGAAAGAGTTAAAGTTTGTGCAATCCTACAATAGAGATGATTGTTGTCAACTTGTTTGTGGACGAGATCTGTATCAGTGATTTCAATTTCCAAATATGACAGCACTTTAGCATGTTGATAAGAAAACAGAAGTGAAGTAGTTAGCTGTGATTTTATTTTAAAATATGTAAACGTGTCTAGAGAAAATTCATTTAATGATCTTCACAGCAGTTACTCAAGTGAATATTACCATTCATTTAATTCTGTTGATATTTAGGTACAAATTATTTAAATAAACTTATCTTTTTCTGTTGAAATTCAACCTGCTTCACATAGTAGCAAATGTTCCACAAAATTGGAAACAACCATAGATATGAATTCTTTAATTTAGAGAAGGCACAGAGTGTAATAGCACAAAATGCAGAAGCATTGTATTTGGGGGTTGACAAAAGGTAGTGAGAGGTAGAGAGACATCTCATGTAGATCCTGAACTTTAAAACATTTCCCCATAAATGTGTTAAGCTGACATTAAAAGGGAAAACACTTCCTAATGGAAATCTCAGCTTGACTTGACAGTAACATTACAGACGTGTTCCACTGCAGAGAGATATTTAAATCAATGACATTAACTCTAATAAGCTATATCGTAGTGGAAGTATCCAAAAAAGTTTAAAAAGTTCTCAGAGTCAGAAAGGGAAGTACACTTTAGATAGCTTCAAAATCCTTCATTTAATATACACATACAGTTTAGCTATCTAATATAAATCAGTGCTATGTTCAAAAAACCAAGCAAAAAGGTAGATCAATGCTGTTTATAGTCTGCAGAGAGTTCCACTGAAGAGAGTTTATGTGAAAATAAATGTACATACATGTATTTATTGAGAGAAATTTACAAATGAATAAACTATGAAAATGATGTAATATATTATTTAAAATACAGTGATCTAGTTTGATTCCTATTGCTATAATAAATACCACAACCACAGGCTACTCAAGAAGGGAAAAGATTAGATTACTTATATACCCTGATCGCAGTCGATCATTTAAAAAAAAAAAAAAAAAAAGTCAAGCAGAGGGGATACCTGCAGTCAGGAACTGAAACAGAGATCCCATACTAGTTTGCTCCGCTGGCATTCATAGCCAACTTTCTAACACAACCCAGACCACCCGCCCAGAAGTGACACTAGCCATAGATAGAGATCAAGGCTCTCCCATGGCTAGGATGCAGCTATGATCTTCTAAACTCCAAAGGGCTTAGACAGCTCTGTTTCACCAGCAATGCCATTCACATCACATGAATCTCTTCTCCATCTCATTGACTCAGGTTGGCTAGAGTCCACTTTACAACTACTGCCATCCCTGGTAGATCTACACTTCTGGAATATCCAGTACGCTGGAGTCACCACTGAACTGGACTATGTTTTTGCTATGATCTCTCTTAGTTCCTCTTCATGGACTCTTCCATGTGGTACCAAGTCCCAGCTTTTCTCAATTACCCCTTCAGTCCTGAGGTGTCAATTGCAAGAGCCTGAACATTCACCAGTGGTCTCTCTTAGCTTCTTACAATGTCAAGCCACTGCATCTTTTCTGTGACCCCTTCAATCCTACCAATGTCTTTTTAACAACTCCAGAAACAGCAGGGAAACTCTTACACATTCCCAAAGTTAGCTACCAGCCTGGGATGCAGCTTTGGTTTCCCTTAGATGACAGTTTTATGTGCTAACATTGAAGATAAACTTCCAAAAAGGCTGCAAATCAATGATTCTGACCTATTCTTAAACACAGCTGATTTTTCTGTTCTAGCTGACCAGTATACCGAGTGCCCCAAGGGAAACAAACAAACAAACAAACAAACTTAATTTCAGTGGTCCTAGTCTCTAGTTAATCACAGCTAATTTCTCAACCCCTGCTGATCAGATACTACCGATTCATAATTCAAATATATCACATGAACCACCCTGCTAGAGAGACTAAGTGACTCTCAGATGTCCTTCCAAAACCCCTTAATCCACGCCTCCATCATCTGCATTGCTCTCAAGATTCTTGTCTCCCAATGTCCCCAAACTCATTAAGCTCTGAATACTGAGTAACTTTTACAGCCCAATATTTAGATACTTCCACAGTCTTCCCAAAATCAGCATAGCCAGGTATATCAGAACACTAACCTATAATCCTGGTATAAATTTTTGTTTTAGTTAGGTTTCTATTGCTGAGATACATGCCATGACCAAAAACAAGTTGTGGAGTAAGGGTTTATTTCAGCTGACAACTTATTATATGTCATGTAGGAAGGAACTCAAGTCAGGAACCTGAAGGCAGGAAATGAAGCAGAGACTATGGAGGATCACTGGTTATAATGTACTCCTCAAGCTCACAGTCAGCTTCAGCTACCTCACTTATGCTTCCCAGAACCACTTTCCCAGCGGTGTCATCACCCACAGTAGGCTGGGTCCTCATAGAAGGTTACCTCTTCATTTGTAACCCAAGCTTGTGTCAAATTGACACCACCTAGTACTGTAACCATTTTGCTCACCTTTTCTTTATAAAATTGAACTATATAAAAAATGTAGTGGATGAGATATCCCATTTTAAAAATAAGGACAGAAAGTTATGGGGATAAAGAGGAGGATGGACTTGAGAGTTTTTAAGGGAAGGAGATGAGGATAAATATGATTAAATATATATTGTATGAAGTCCTCAAAGAAATGATAAATGATTTTAAATGAAGTAACTCTGCATATGATTACATTCCTGATTTTATCTTTTAACACACTTGAGTCTTTGCTTGTTGTCATGTCTTTTAGTTCGATGATACTACTGAAAAAATTCTAATTGCTTAAGGTCAATAACACTTCTCTTATTATTAGATTAAATCTACAAATACATTGTCCTAAGGAGGGGAAGGAATGGTTCTGGAAAGTAGTTTTGCCTTTGTGGGATATCAGTCTTTTCAGAACACCTTCTCTTGGGCTCTTACTCTCCTGTTTATTCAACTTGTTTCAAGTACATATTGCCAAATCTCTTTTATATCCCTGCTTAGTCTGTATTTCTCCCTAACAACTCAACCTAGGTTGCATATACATCTAAATTTAGTTTGTGCCAGTGTCTCTGAACCTCAATGTCTGAGACACATGCTGAATTATTCTCACTATATAACTGATCATAGACCTTGAATGGACCTACCATGGAGCCATGATATCACCCTACATGTTCTATATCATAGGTACAATCTAGTTTTCTGTCAACTTGAAACAAGCTAGAATCTTCAGAGGGGAGGGAGCCTTAACTGAGAAAATGCTTCCGTAAGACCTAGCTATAGGCAAAAATTTAGGACATTTTTTTAAATCAGCAACCAATAGAGAAGGAATGGCCCATTGTGGGTGGGAACATAGCTGGGATGGTGGCTTTGGGTTCTATGAAATATCAGGCTGAGGAAGACATGAGGAGCAAGCCAAGAGCAGCCCCCTCAGTGGCCTCTGAATTGGCTTCTATATCCAAGTTCCTGATCTATTTGAGTTCTTGTCCTGATTTCCTTCAATGATGAACATGATGGTTTGCCATACATAGTGTTTAATGGCCTAAGACAATGGCCTTCTCTTCTCAAACTCTGTTTCTCAATTCCTTCTTGTTAAATTGGTGCTTATAACATCTCTTTGCCTTTTTAAATGATGGTCTTCATTATTATTCCACTGAAACAAAATCAATCATAAGCAAACACTAATATGTGCCTTTTGTACAAAAGCAATTTCACTATGGTGATAGGCAAATGGAAGTAAACAGTAGGCATAATTTTATAGATGTTAAAATGTGTGTGATGGGGTGACGCAGATACTGGAGAAAGGTATCATACTCCCTCCAGAGCTGGGTATGCGATCTGAACTTGTGTTTCCTGGTGGAGCAGAGGTACTCAAACCTTTATCTCTGTAGCCTTTATGAATTTAATTTGAAGCATTTGAACTCCTCTACTGTGTGGAGAACATAATTTTAATAACCAATATGACTAGATCTCAAGCGACCAATATTACCTAGTGAAATATTTTGTGTAGGTATTGTTGATTATTAAAAATTGTTTTAAAATGGCCTAATCATAAATTTAGGGCTGTCTTGCCATGAGAACCCTCAAAGTTTGTGTTCTGATACAAATCGATATGTTAAAGAAATTATAATAGAGATGTCAGACTGTCTTAGTCAATATTCTGTTGCAGTGAAGAGTCACAATTATCATGGCAACTCTTATAAAGGAAAGCATTTAATTGGGGCCAGCTTGCATTTAATAAGGTTAGTCCATAGTCATTGTGGTGGGAAGCATGACAGCATGCAGGCAGACATGTTGTTGGAGAGGATGCGGGGAGTTCTGCATCTGGATCAGTGGGCAGCAGGAAGAGAGAGTGACACTGGGCCTGTCTTGAGCATCTGAAACCTCAAGGGCTATCTCCAGTGACACACTTTCTCCCACACAGCCAACCAATTCCAACAAAGCTGCATCTCCTAATCCTTTCAAATAATGCTGCTCCCTATGAGCTTACGGTGGCCATTTTCATTTAAACCACCATACAGGCTTTACAAGAAAACCAGTCTCCTTTCCACTTGACTATTCACAGCCATGAATTCTTCCTCTCTTACAAATCATTTCTCTATCTAAAAATAGACTACTAATTTCTGTTTCTTTAAACAACTTTGTTTCTACACCTTTCACTCAGTCACTTCTAGACCATACAGCAAGTTTAAATTGACTAATATTTTGCTATACTCATTGTCTCTACTTTTGTTCTTCTTGACATATCTTAAGTTACTCTGATGAGCAACTGTACTTGGCCAGATTATTGATTGCCATTCAGTGTTAAAGCCTAGTAATCCTTTGTACTTGGTTTGCACCATTACATCATAACCATATTTGCAGTCACCATATTTTTCTCTTCAAAAAAATCAGTGAATTGGCTGTTCACAAAGAAAGTCATTCACATGTAAGGTGTTATGGGGAATTTTCATAGACAATCCCAGGAAAGAACAATCATTTCCATTTCTATT
The DNA here is from genome assembly GCA_019843965.1 of Rhynchomys soricoides. Taxonomy (NCBI): domain Eukaryota; kingdom Metazoa; phylum Chordata; class Mammalia; order Rodentia; family Muridae; genus Rhynchomys; species Rhynchomys soricoides. The sequence goes on along the minus strand of JADRCH010000052.1, from coordinate 8,859,018 downwards.
TTCAAAAAATCATATTAAGATAATTAAGTAAATCAAAAATTAAAATCTGTCCTTCAGGAGCTATTACCCAAATCAAACTTGAACAAAGATAATAACAAATACACCCCAAGAACCAAACCTAAACACCCAAAAAGATCTCTCAGTCTTTAGACAGTTCCCATTCTATTATGGATCCCTGCTGTCGCTTATACCTCATGAGCTATATTATTTCTCAGTATATGGGCTTGGTTTCTTATCCTCATCTTTTAATGATAATACCTCCCAGGCATATATCCTTATGTATCTTCTTTTTCTGCTTATATACTTGCTTCATTTGCTTGGTTGGTTGCTTATTGGCTATTTATTTACTTTACATTCCAAACATAGCTTTCTCTCCCTCTTTTCCTCCCATTCCCTCCCTCTCCATTCCCCTCCTCCTCAGAATTTTGGGGGCCTTCATTGGATATCAAGCAGCCTTGGTGTATCAAGTTGCAATAAGACTAGGTGCATCTTCTTTTACTGAAGATAGACAAGGCAGCCTAGTTAGGGGTTCAAAGGCATGCAACAGAGTCAGAGTCAGGCTCTGCTCCTGCTTTAGGAGTCCCAGATGAAGACCCGATGCACAATACTTACAAACATGAAAAGGGCCTAGGTCCATCTCATGAGCCACTATGGGCCCAGATTAATTGATTCTATAGGTTTTCTTGTAGGAACCTTGATTCTGCTGGCTCCTTCAATCCTTTCTACCCCTCTTCCACAGTATTCCCCAAGCTCTATTTAATGGCTATGGGCCTCTACATCAGTTCATCAGTTGCTAGGTGAAGCCTCTCTGAAGACAGCTATGCTAGGCTCCTGTCTGCAAGAATAGCAAAATATTATTAATAGTGTCTGGGGTAGGCTCCCTCTTAAAACATAGGTCTCAAGCTGGGAAAGTCATTGGTTGGCCATTCCCTCAAATTTGGATTAATCTTTTACCCCTCTGCAAATTGTAGGCAGGGCAAATTGTAGGTGTAAGGTTTTCTGGGAGGCTGGATGTCCTAAGCCCTTCATTGGAAGTCTAGCCTGGTTACAGGAGATGGCTGGTTCAGGATTTGTATTTCCCATTGCTAGGAGACTTAGCTAAGGTCACCCTTATAAATTCCCGAGATATTGCATTGCTGTATGTTTCTAGTTTGTCCCGGAGATACCCCCCAACACAAATCCAGTGGCCTATCTCAGTACTCTCTTCCTCCATCCTCCCCCTACCTCATCTCTCTTGCTCCCATCCCCATCTGCTTCCCCACCCAGTTCTCTCCCTCAATCCACCTCTGTTGTCTAATTTATTTAAGGAGAACAGTCCCCTGCTGCTGGTGGGACTGCAAATTATACAACCGCTTTGAATAACAATTTAGCAATTTCTCAAAAAAATTGAAATAGGTCTACCTCAAGACCCAGCTATGCCTTCCTGAGTATATACCCAAAAGAATCTCCACCATACTTCAAGGGCACATGCTCATCTGTGTTCATAGTAGCTTTATTTGTAATAGCCAGAAACTGGAAAAAAATCTAGATGACCCTCAACTGAAGAATGGATAAAGAAAATTTGGTACATTTAAACAATGGACTATTACTCAGCCAATAAAAGTAATGACATCATGACATTTGCAGATAAATGAATGGAACTAGAAAAGTTCACCCTGAATGATATAACCAGAACCAGAAAGACAAGCATGGTATGTACTCACTTACAAGTTGGCATTAGTCATAAAGTATAGGATAATACAGGATAACTATGCTACAAACTATAGACCCAAAGAAGCTAAGTACCAAGGAAGGCTCAAGGAGTGATACGTGCTTTTTGATTTATGTTTATAGTTTTTTGTTTTTGTCAATGAATCACAGGGCTTTACATAAAACTTTATCTTGGTGATAGAAATGTGTCTCCATAGTTGAGAGCCCTGTCTACTCTTCCAAGGACTTGGGTTCAATTTTTAGCACCTTCATGGGTGCTAAACCATCTTCAGGCCTCTTCAGGCACTAGGCATGGTCATGGCACACAGATAAACTAATACGCCTAAACACATATAATAATAATAATAATAATAATAATAATAATAATAATAATAATAATTTTTCAAGTTTCTCTTGTAGCCTTACTAAACTCCAGCTGAGCCCACTCGTATCAATAATAAATGGTTACTGAAATTCTTTCCTCTCACATGCTATTAGATGTCTGTTCTCAAATAGAATGTTCCTCTTTATCTTTCAACCCCCCAAGCTAACCAGCTTTCTGACTTGGTAGCATTCAGTCCTTCCAAATAGCCTTTGTCTCCTGTACAGTATTCCGGCTCTTACAGAATACTCAAAACAAGGATGTGAAGATGGCTCAAAGGTTAAAGCACAAACCAGAGGATTTGTCTTTCGAACCCCAGAAGCCCATGCTACATGGGCATGGTAATCCACACATATTCATGCACACACACACACACACACACACACACACACACACACACACACACGAACACACATATACGTGCAAAAGAAAAATAAAGGAAAATGTCTCACAATAAAATTATTTCTCATAAGCCCCATCATGCTCATACAGTCCAAGCTCCTCTTGTTTCCTATCGCAGCTGTGTCAATAGTGTATATCTGCTTTTGTGAGCCCTGCTTGCCTTCCTTCCATGATTTCTTACCATGGCAGCTACCAAACTTTTATAATGGTGAGCTCAGCAATGCCATATATCTGCTCAAAACTTTCTAGTTCTTCCTTCTCCTGCTTGGGGTAAAAGCATTTATGGGCCTAAAAGATCTGTAGCTATTCTATTAGTGATGTCATATGATCACTCTCTAGAAAAGCAGCTTTGAGTGATGTCTCTAGATTTTTCAATATTTAATTTGCAAATCCCTTTGCAGAAGCCCTGCCACTTGGCATCAGCTCTTTTCTCAACACTTCAGCTACATCATCTCCTTCTCTGGGACACACATGCTTGATCATCTAGTACAGTGAGCCATGTCCTTCATTCCTTTCCATGCATCTGCTTTATTTCTCATTCTAGAATTCATCAACTTATAAATAATTTACATATTCATTATTTTTAAATGGATATTTTCTCTATTTACATTTCATATGTTTTCCCCTTTCTAGGACTCTCCTTCGAAAACCCCCTATCCAATCCCTTCCCCTGCCTCTATAAGGGTGCTCCCCTACCCACCCACCCACTCCTGCCTTCCCTCTCTGGCATTCCCCTACACTAGGCCATCAAGCCCCCACAGGCTCAAGGGCCTCTCCTCCTATTGATGTTCAACATCCTTAATCGTCAGGGAAATGCAAATCACCGAGATTCTAGCTCACACCAGACAGAATGGCTAAGATCAAAAACTAAGGTGACAGCAGATGTTGGCGAGGATGTGAAGAAAGAGGAACACTCCTCCATTGCTGGTGGAATTGCAAGCTGGTACAACCACTCTGGAAATCAGTCTGGTGGTTCCTCAGAAAATTAGACATAGCACTACCTGAGTACACAGATGTACCACTCCTGGGCATATACCCAGAAGATGTTCCAACATGTAATAAGGACACATGCCCCACTATGTTCATAGCAGCCATATTTATAATAGCTAGAAACTGGAAACAACCCAGATGTCCCTCAACAGAGGAATGGATACAGAAAATGTGGTACATTTACACAGTGGAATACTACTCAGCTATTAAAAAGAATGATATCATGAAATTCGCAAGCAAATGGATGGAACTTGAAAATATCATCCTGAGTGTGGTAACTCAGTCACAAAATAACATACATGGTATGCACTCACTGATAAGTGGATATTAACCATCCCATATACAGTTATCAAACCCGGATGCTATTGTGGATGCCTGGAAGTGCTTGCTGACTGGAGCCTGATATAGCTGTCTCCTAAGAGGCTCTGTCATAACCTTAAAACTACTAAGGTAGATGCTTGCAGCCAACCATTGGACTGATCATGGTGTCCCCAATAGAGGAGTTGGAAAAGGGACTGAAGGAGCTGAGGGGGTTTGCAGCCCCATAGATGGAGCAACAGTGCCAACTGAATAGACCCCCTAGAGGTCCTGGGGACAGGACCCCCAACCAAAGAGTAGACATAGAAGGATGCATGGCTCCAGTCGCATATGTGCCAAAGGATGGCCTTAGTCATATTGTTTATTTTATAATTTCAGTCTCATCCTACTAAAATATAAGCTCACTGATGGAAGAGATTTTTGTCTATTTTCCTTACTGTTATATCCCCAATGAATATCATGGCTCTTTGATCAACCCATTCATATAGTTAATATACATTGTGTAATGTTATATTGAACAAAGTTATATACATTTTGATTGGTAAATAAAGTCAAAATACTGAGCATAAAACCTTACTAATATAAATGTTCAACTTGCTGAATGTAGCACCAACAATTAGAGCAAATTCTAGCCTAGGTTTTCTCTTAGTTCCCACTAAGAAACAAGTAGACTATCAGCAGTTGCAAGAATATTAGAGGTTACGTCTCAATTGCCCAAAATAGCTCTACTTAGGATCAGAAAGTTCAACACTATAGAAGCAATGCTATTGCTGTGCTGTTTCTTTCTCCCCAAGAAAAATCCATTTGTAACACGGAGCCCTCCAGAGATTTGTCACCATTTACCAGGCTTCAATCCAAAGAGTGTCAAGGCTGACCCAGCCAATTTCCAGGGTTACACAGCCGTTGCTTTTATCACTTATGAAAACAGAAGACAATTTCAGTCCTAAAAACGCAATGGAAAATCAATGATTCTAGGCTCATTTTCAAAGATGACAATAAGGTCTCAAACCCTGTAAAAAGGAAAAATAGATAATGGGACCTATTTTCCTCACCACACATTACTCCCCCAAAGTTGTATAGAAAAGAGATCAATGCTTTAAGTAAACAGGGTACTGTTGACTACAAAATCTCATTACCAAGAATACATTCATTTATACATTCACCATTTCATTAACTTAACTTCTGAAAAATATGTTTTTAAGAAGCTGTGATTTAATTTTTACAGTTGTTTCTTTTAAAATATTTATTCGCTCAGAAATGTACAGAACACTGTTCCAAGCACTTTGGATATGAAATAATCCCAATCATATCCTATGTTGTTTTATGAATAAGAACAAAATTTTATAAAAGCAAGCCATGTGTCCAGTCTTTTCATCAGTGTTTGGAAACTGGAATTCATTATTTAATTTTTTCCCCACTTATGTGAGATCCAGGTATGTTCATGTGGTCACCAGATGAATCATCCCACTCTCGTTTTTCTCTGACTTTCTCCCTATAGTCCATTATGGTGTGTCAGACCTTCAGAAAAATATTTATTAATGGATTCGTGCAAAATGAAGCACAGGAGGGTTGCATATGTTCACTTCTCTGTTGTTAACTGTAGATCTGTTTGTCCATTTATTAGGATGTGTTTCTAATTATCCAAGACCCACAGTGTAAAATCATCAAAAAACAATATATTTCAGCGTAAGCAGGAGCTTTTCAATTTTTTCTCCACTGTGTTACTGACATCCTATAGCTTCCCCCAGCTTCCAGAATAAAAGAAAGTATTTACAATAGCTACTTATGTCATACTAGGTTCCAGAAGGCTGAGACCGCATTCATAATTGCCCAGGGTTTCATGAAAGGAAAATTTGCACTATTTCATGGAGAATATAAGACTACATCCATGAAAGGCTACCCTAAGATTAGTTGCTGTACAGGTGGAATTTGCCTTAATGTTAAGGCTTGAAGAGTCAAAGTAACAAAAAGGTCACACACAATTTGACAGAGAGACTCTTGTACGATGCGAGTGGGGGTACAGTTGTGTAGGAGAGGAATACTTTCACAGTTGTTCTTCATCTGAGATTATATCATAATCACATCAGTGTTCCCTTCTCTCTTCTCCCTCCCAACTCTCCCATACACATTTCCCACTGACTTTCTCGTGAGACAAAGTATCTTTTTCAATAATCCTTACTGAGTACATATATTACAGATATGGAGATATATATATATATATATATATATATATATATATATATATATAATATATGACCTATTCAGTCCATATAATGTAACTTGTATGTATGTTTTAAAGGCTGACCTCTGGAACTGGACAATCAGTTGGTGTGCTCTTTCCTGGGACAGACTACTTCTGTCCCCGGTTCTTCTCAGTTGCCTATAGTTCATTGTGTAGGGTTGAGGACATCTAGGGTATCTGCTGCACATTGGAATTGTCCTTGTTCAGGATGTGAGTTATCAGATAAAGTGGGAAAAGTGTGGGGTCTTTAAGGAGCAGAAAAAGGTGAATACAGAAAGAAGAGAGAGGCGGATGAAATAACACTAAGTATGTTAAAAATAAACAGAAGGAATCATACTATTAAATACGTATTTTTAAAAAAACTAGAATACACATAATCTCTGTGAACAAATGCACATACATAGTTATAATGAAGTCTTTTCATCTGGGCTTACAGCACTCCCTCTGAGAGACAAAGACCACCTAACAAAAACCCATTACCAAACAGGAGAAGTCCTTTTTAGCTGTTGTTTTAACCTTTGATTGAAGTAGTCTTACAGCATAAAATGACTTTGCGGGGAGAAAATAAGATTCCCTAGTTTCATTCTCATTTACCTCTTATCTGTTATCAGAATTTTCTATTTGCTAAACTCAAGTGGATACAAAAAGGAAAAAAAAGCCAGAGAACCCAATGAGATATCCCACACCTCCTGTGAGAAAAACAGTTGCCAGTGGTAAAATACAAACCACTGTCATTTCTGATTTTAGGCTATTCTTCACTCTGAGAAATCAACAGGAATTGACATGTTTTTTTTTTTTTCTCTACTAGTTACATTTTCTCTATATTTCTGTCTGTAGTCACTACCCTTGCTGGAAGATTATGTCGCATACATTTGTATTTTCAAAAATTGATATATTTCCTGAAATGATCTGTTTATCTTTTCTGAACACTTAAATGGGAACTAATGACTCCATCATGTTTTAAGCATGGTAAATATTAGCTTATTTATATCTGTCATTATTTAATCCTTTAATGGTTTCAACTTAATTTTATACGTGAGGAGTCCAAGATGCAGCAAAGTCATGTAAACCACCCAGACTACCACAATTAGTAAGGAACACGAGCACAGTTGAACTGCGGCCACCTACCTTCGAGTCCATCACTCTCTCTGCAACACTACTTGGAACAGTGTATTGTGGTAGCACTATTCCTTGCTGAATCACAGGCTGTATTAATGGCATAAGAAGGAACATCCCTAGACTCAACAGTTTGAGGATCTACTAGATGGCATTGAAAGTATAATGTAGAAATGCCCACATGGAGGAAAGCCTGTGAGACCCTAAATTAACCCACCCCAAGATCTAGAATGAGGGGATGATGACCATGAAAACATAAATGAAGACATTGTTTCTGATTTTTGAAAGGCGCCATGAGCTAAGTTTATACTGCTAGGTATGAATTATTATATCATTGCAGCTAAGGTTATTTGGAAATAAATTTAAATCTTAATAGATGTTTATGTCAAGGGCATCATTTTTTTTTAACCTATATTTTTCTGTAGTCCTCTCCAGACTTCAAAGAGTAGAAACTGAAGCTTGCATCCAGCAAAGCCCTGGAATGTAAGAAATCACTTGACACAAATCATGAACTCAGAAGTAATTATTTCAAGTGTAGAGGGATTGAATTGTTTGTTTGTTGCTTGATTGTTAGAAACGGAACCTTAATGTGTTTCCTTCTGGCCTGCAACTTGTTATACAGCTAAGTATAAATTTGGGTGCAGGAGCTTCCTGTTTCCAAAGTGCTGGGATTATAGTTCTGTGCCACCAAACCTGATAAATCTAATTGTTTGGATGTGTCTCTAGTGTTTATCATTTAAAGGATCAGTAGTCTCTACATTACTGTAGGCTACATGCTGGCAACCAAGTACACAAGACCAAGCTGTCATATGCATGCATATCATATACATACATATACATATATGCATATGCATATGCATACATATACATATATACATACACATACACACACACACACATATATATATACACACACATACACAATATCTAATCCCATATTTACACACACATATAAAACTTTAAAATGTTCACACACATAATATTTAGTTAGGTAGGTAATAGATATTTACCAATATCATTCGACACCTTACCTGACTCTGCTGAACCTGGAATAGGTATTAGAACATGCAAACCTAGCTCTGGCCTTCAGTTTACCAACTTTAAAATATCACACTCTTTTTAATGAGGGCAGCATCAACTTGGTGCCTTGAGGGCTTACAAAAACTCTGTAAGGGCAGTAGAGCTGACTGTCCTGAACTTCTCCAGGACTCAAGGAGCCATAGAGAACTGATTCCCCAGAGGCTACTATTTCTGAGAGACCACTGGAGCAAAGTCACAAGACATCCATCCACTTCCTGTTGCCCTGCAAATCCACACCCACACTGCTAGCAGACTGTCTTGTTTTCAAGGTCTTCCTTTCCAACAAGAATTTAACCTTTGCTTCCTACTGACTCTCCAAATGCTGTCCTGGGCACTCCTAATTGGCTGAAACTCATTTGCATTAAAAAGTGCTAGCAGCAAAGGAGAATTTTTAAATGGCGAATTGTACTTTACATAACTTTTCTAAGCAAAAACAGAATGAAGAGGTGTTCTCCTTCCAAAATCTACATTTGAGTCAGTTCCATACAGTCACAGCAGAGCTGACATGGGAAGGCAGAAGCATATATTGAGTGTTGAGGGGCCAGATGTGACTCTGGCTCTCACACTTGCTGACATGATAAAGCAGCATGCTTACCCTTACCCTCATTTTCCATATTTTTGGATATTCTCCAGTCCTTGTAAGATTATAATTAGAGTCACACTAGGAATAAACTGAAAAACACTTAATAGATACCAGGCGCCCATCTATTGCTAAAAATACATGGTCACTGGGGATGGTTTTAAAAGTTCCTTCATTTTCTGTTGCTGTTATCAAATCCAATTCTAAATGCATTTTGTTTTTGCTGATTTAAAAAAAAAAAATTAAAAAAGATCTTAGCGCATATATCAACAATTTACCACACTGTCTCACCACACCACTACCACCGCACCTCCTCACCCCAATCCTGCAAGAAGTAGGAATTTAACTGAAAAAAAAAATGTTAATGAGTCAAACCCCTTTTTGTGAAGCATGTCATTCAGAAATGTGGTTAAAACAATGTCACATTTTAACCCCCACCCTGGCAGTTACTTATTATGTAATATTAGATGTTTATGATGCCTATTATCCTTTGATCCTACATGACGTGTTAATAAATCATGAAAATGATCTTGAATTTTATTTTCTCAACTATCGTTTGTGTCTTATCTTAGACAGGTTGAGTGTTTCTCATGTTTACATGGAAAGGCCTTCCCGAGTCTGTACGTTTTGTGATCTCATGTAAAGATGACATTTAGTTTATGTTTTAGTTGACCAACTCTCTGTGAATTGGATTTTAAGCTGTGGACAGTTAAGAATGAACCTTTCTAGTTCAGTAAGCCCCCTTGATACCTGGAAAAGACTTACGCAGGAATTCCTTTTCACTCTCTGTTATCATTTTGATTGAAAAAGTATAAACTCATAATTACCTAGTGTGATTTACTAGTTTGATTGAGCTCCAGTTGCCCCTGCGATAGCATGACCTTACAGATAGTATTACATCGAGCCTCCAGAAATCAATAAGTATAATAAAATCGTTTTTACTGACCCTTCCTTCCTGCTCACTGAGTCAATTGCTTTTTCCTCCTGACTTTTCATGAAAAGTTCTACAATATCTTTGACTACATATCAAAAGTGAAATGCCATTTGGAGGATGAATATAGTTGTTTGTTATTTCAGTTCCTCATGCAGACTTTGTTTTAACCTCTCCATTTCTGTGACACTACCCTCCTTATCTAACACGTAAGGCCTCACATTTGGAATAAAGCAGCAGACCATAGCAGAAAATGAGGCTAACATATTTCTTGTTGAAGAATATTAGGGTTTCTGCGCTGTTGTTTTATCATATACTAAATTACAGAAGACTTCCAAACCTTTGTAGAAAACAATTGCAAGAATAAGAACATGGAGAAAAAGTTACCTTTCCATGTGTCACAAGTGCTACCCCAGGAAAAAGAGCCACACCGATTCTATTTACCTGACAAAGAGATATACACACCCTTGTCCTAGATTTCATCCACACCGAAGTCCATCTCTGCTTCATAGGCAATGTCATGGTAGACTGGACACCTTGTTTACTGGGTGATCCCTCATCTTCATCATTTCTAGAATCTCACCTTCATCACCACTTACCAGGCACAAGATCAAAAGGAACCAGTGTTGCAGTTCAGTGAAGGACCCTGTGATGGGTCCAGCTGACATAGGCACTGACTCTTTGGAGTTTTGCAACTTCATTTTGTACAGAAAATTCAAGTTAAGAGTTAGGGTTTATCTCAGTGATAGAACATTCTCTTGGCATTGATGAGGAATGGGATTATGGACAAATATTATGGATGAGAGGAGCAGAGAGAAAAGAGAGGAGAGGAGAGGCGAGGAGAGAGGAAGGGAGGGAGAGGAGGAAAGAGGCTCTTGCATAAAATAAAATTCTTTGCTAGTACTGAGAAATCTGTTTTCCCTCATGCCTAGGAAAAGGCTCTAGCTCATTTTACAGCATTGATTTCATAATTCAGTATTTTATAGAGTCATTTATTATAATAGATGTAAGAAAATTGTCTTGATGAAATAGAACTGAATTTCGCTACAAAATAAGGATCATCCCATAAAAGGAAACTAATAGTGACATGAACTATTTAGTGCCCATCTTTGGGGCCAATGTAGCATGTGGGTGATGCCTCCAAGATCCACTAACTGCTTGTCTCTCATCCAAGACTGAATTCTTTCCCTATGCTGTGTGCATGTAACAGACAACATAAACACCAATTGTCAGTGATTTGGTGCTCAGTTTCTTGATTCAATCAGCTTTCCTATCTGATGGTATATCTTCATCTATAAGCTCAGTTGATGAGATTCAGCCCTATAAGACTTAATAAAGCCCACAAGAATTTAAAGGGGATGTTATAAAAAGAACTAGAAACTAGAAAGCTGCGTATCCATTTCACAACCCTAGAAATATAACATCAACAACTGAGATATTTTCACATTCTTGTTTTAAATGTTTACCTGTAGTTATTTGGAGTTGACTATATATTAAAGTACCTCACAGTAAATTGTATACCTTGTAAAGTAAATTAAGTTTCGAAAATTCATGGCAAAGGGTGCGGTCTAATTTGTACCTTCCCATTATCCTCTCTGCAAACAAAACTATAGTGGACTTTAACTCTTTCTTACTCTCTGTATCCATTGATGCCCTATGCTTTAAACTGACCATGTGCAATCTTTATTTTTGGTACCAATTTTCATCTAATTTTTATCACAAAATTAACTCCTTAATATATGACTTTGATCTTGGCATTCCACTAATTCCTTCTTGAAGTGAATAACAAACACATTAGCCCTCCAAACTCAGGAGATTCAAATACTATTAAATCCAAACAAACAAACAAACAAAAAAGTTCTCATTACCTTATGGATCATAGTTTCGGTCATGGTGTGCTTCAATATCACATCCCATGCCTGCACATGCATAAGCACACGCGTGCACGTGCACACACACACACACACACACACACACTGTTCTTCCATCTTCCTCTTCTATTTTTGCCTTCATCTGCCTGTTTCTACATTGTAGCTAAATTCCCTCCCAGGTGAGAAATAAACAGTGTTCACCCCTTCTCTTGAGGTCTCAAAGACAAACTTAGCCATGATTCTGCCAAAGTTCACTATGAGGAGCCAATGAGTTTATTTGGCTTCCTAACACAGGAATGTGAGCATTCTTTTCCCCAACCAACTGCATGTGAAAATCCTTATTAGTAAGGGTAAGAATCTTCCCATAACCACATAGTTCATAGATTTCGTTCCAGTATTCCCTGGCCTATGTACACCTAAACCCTTCCAGAGGAGGTCACATGCAATTAAGGCAAAGTTGCATACAAGTGACAGGGAGAAACTGGAGACTTAAGTGAGAATTGCATGCCTTTTTTCCAAGCTGGGATTCAGGGATGTCAAACATTAGCAAGTCCAATTGTGGTCATCTTTTGCAAGGAGGACCTCTGAATGTCCCAAGATGGTGCCTATTTGGCTCGGAAGACAATTACAACACTACCATCATCTCACGTTTAATGTGTGTAAATGTCACACTTAATTTTATGCACACAAAACAAGCTCAAAGTATGTACTACATTCTTTATAATATAGCATCAGATCTGTAAGGAGCTGACAAACTGAAGATTAAAAGCTCTATCTTCCTATTTTTATATTTCCTCCTACTTAATAGAGATCTTAATGTATATGTCAAGTAAATATAAAGACTCGATTGGCATCACATCATAATGGTGTTCTTCTGACTTCTTTTAGGAACATGGAATTCCGATCAACCTGGGTTATGCAGTGGCCCCACATCACTCAGGGGTCTATCCAGTCCATATTCAGCTGTATGCAGCTTGGAAGAAGGTCTGGGGTATTCAGGTCACCAGCACTGAAGAGTATCCACATCTGAAACCTGCACGGTACAGGAAGGGCTTCATTCACAATAGCATCATGGTGAGCACATACTGCTGTGTCTGAAAGCCCTTGATACCTGTGTGTAAATGAAGAGATAAACATTTTGTCTAAGGATGCAGCACAGAACTTCTTTTTCATGACTATCAGAAGTTTCCACCATGCCATGAAGGTGACTGTTCATACAATGCCATACTATTTGACTACAGGCTTGCTTCCTGGGTTGTAGAATAATTTTAGTGAGTATATTACAATCTGGAAATAGTGGGGATGAGTTTTGAATAGATTATCCATTGACATTTTCAATTTGAAACTGAGTCTGGGGCTCCTATGCTTCTCCTAAGGAATTCCTCAGTACTACTCGTTTGAGTGGTTTTACAAAGAGCTAACAGTAGGTTGTTGCTCCATAGATTAAGAAACACGTCTCCTGTCAGTTCCCTACCAACACATAAAAGGAAACAATGACATCTGAAAGCTAAATCCAGCTGGCTAGTGCTTTTTGACTTTCAGGCATTCAGAGTATCTTATTGTTTCTTTTCATTCTTTCCTTCATATTTCAAGGAAAGGCAGCATAATTCCTTTCCAATGGTATTAGCTAAAAAAAAATAAGAATCCAATTTAAGAATAATATATCCATTATGAGAAACAAGAATAAAGCCATATGAATTTTAGCTGGGAATTTAGCATCATTCATTAAAAAAAAAAAAAAAAAAAAAAGTGGCATCATTTCCTTAGTTCTAAAATAGACACTTTTAAAATTCTCACCTCCAGTTCCAGGAATCTTTGAACATGTTTTGATCACTAGTTTTCAAGATTTTACCTTGACAACTAGAGTTTCAAATGATCTTCTTTCAATATTTACACTAACCTGGTCCATTACTCACATTGCTACTAGAACTATCTGTCCATCAATCTATTTCTGTATCTAATCTCTATCTAATCTCTAGGAAAAGACAGGAATATAGAGTTACCTGAATTTGGCATGTAGTAATATTGTCATCGGGCTTTAATTACATCATTATTAAAATGTTGCACCAGTGGACCCAAGAACATAGATTGTTACCAGAAATCATTGATAACAGCAAGAGTACAATTGATGACTAAGAAATCAGAAGGAATAAAAAGAATTATTCACTTAAATTTAAAAACAGAGAAAATACTCAGATTTGCTTTCTGTAATCACTCAACATATCATGAAAGGAAATGTTCCTTTTAGCCAAGACTACAAGTTTTTATATACCTTGAATTTAGTCATGAAAATTAACTGAAGGATAAATGCCATCATGGCTTTCTTGGATAACTGAGTGCATTACCCCATAGACTGTAAAGAGTTTATTCTTCAAAATAAGTTTTTTAGAGCCAATTTACTGATTTGTTTTATCTGTTGAACATCCAGATTTACAGAAGAATTAAACAAAAATACTCCAGAAACAGCCATTAAATGGTTTGACTACTACTGAGATGAATTTAAAGTCTGCTGGTGGTATAGACAAAGCAAGGTAGAGATGAGGAGGAGAGTTTACCTTGAATCCCAGAACCTGCGTATTATGCAAGCCTGTGTATCAGAAGCAAGGAGAGGAGAAGCTCCATGAGATGAGAAGCCTTAGGAGCTGTCTGAATGAAATGAACCCTAGGACAACATTATATTCTTTAACACGAGTTAGGCAGTAGTTCAGATTTACAGTGCTAAGTAAACTGGGCACATATTCTAAACTACAAATTGCTTTTTTGTTTTGTTTTGTTTTTGTTTTTGTTTTTGTTTTTTTGATTCAGTTACTCCACTGACATGTATAAATTTAAACTAGTATCAACTCTTACTTGCAATAAGGCGTCAGGAGCTCTTTCTGACTGTAAACTTATAAGAGTAGTAACAGTTCCTAGTTAAATCTTACCAGTCTGCTGTTTTTACCTTTGTCTGCAGGTCCTCCCTCGACAGACCTGTGGGCTATTCACGCATACTATTTTCTACAAGGAGTATCCTGGAGGACCTCAAGAATTGGATAAAAGTATCAAAGGAGGTGAACTTTTCCTCACAATCCTCCTAAATCCAGTACGTGTTCTACTCATACCTTTTACAGTAGTGGCTGTTGGTCAAATAAGTTGTATTTCTAAATCTAAATCATGAGGGTTTTTTTCTAAGCAGGGTCTCACTAGGTATCTTAGCTAGATTAGAACTTATGTAACTTAAGCTTGGCTTGAACTCACAGAGATTTTCCTGCCTCTGCCTCTAAAGAACTGGGTAGTATATACTACTACACCCAGCTCATGACTATATTTTTTATGAGTAAAATATTTTACTGACAAAGAATTGAAATCTACATTTCAAATCCTTTCTTTGATAGAGTTTTATTTCTTGGGAAATTTTCACTAGAAAATATAATATTGGTATATATATATATATATATATATTCTGTCTTATTTTCCTTATATCCTTTATTAATGAACTCTTTATCATGAAGAGATGTAGCTTTTTCTAATGCTTTTTGCACACAATTAGATGATTAGATTCTTTTCGTTCTTCATTCATTTCTTAACATGATAAATAGAGAACATGCCATGATTTTCATATTCTGCACCATCCTTTCATCCTTGGAATAAATCCCATATGAGCATGGTGAGGAATTATTTTAGTATACCATTGAGGTTATTTGGATAGTGTGTTCCATG
The DNA here is from genome assembly GCA_019843965.1 of Rhynchomys soricoides. NCBI lineage: Eukaryota > Metazoa > Chordata > Mammalia > Rodentia > Muridae > Rhynchomys > Rhynchomys soricoides. The sequence continues at coordinate 8,843,718 of JADRCH010000052.1, read as the reverse complement.
TCTCCCACCCCCTGATGGTTTTTATACCCATATTTATAAAGGACATTAACAAATAATTCCTTTGCTTTTGTTGAGTTGTTCTCTCAACAAAAGTATTTATATTGGGATAATGCTGGTTTCTTAATAGGTGTTTGGAAGTTTACTTCTTCATCAACTTTTTGGACAAATTTGAAAAAATTAATATTCACACAAAATAGTAACTTGGTCTTCAGTGAAATCAGTAAATCCTGAATTCCCTTCTAGAGACTTTTATTGATATTATAATATAATTACACCATTTCCCTCTTTCCTCCCCTTCCTCCTTATCCCCAAGATTCCCTATTGCTATTGTTCAAATTCATGGCCTTGTTTTTCATTAATTGCTATTGTGTACATGTATGTATAAACTGTATTTTAAACCTGCCCAGTCTGTATAATGTTGTATGTATGAACATTTTCAGAGCTGACAATTTGGTAGCCAGCAGATGCCCTCTAACCTGAGGAAGACTATTTCTGCAAATCTCAGCATCCCTCAGTTGCCTGTAGTTCTTTTTATAGGATTTAAGCCTCTTGGTCTTTTCATCATTCATTTCGGTACATTTATTACTATCAAGCTTGTTCAGCTCATGTTTAGGCAATAAATTCTGAAATTCCTAAGAGACACTTCTCACCCCAAACTCTTTGATCATCTGTCTCTTAAGGACATTCTGCCCACTTTTCAGAAGTGTTCCCTGAACATTAGGTGCTAGAGTGTTTGTTTTCATTGGACCTGGACACAACTCTAGTTTGATTGGTTGTGGTTTCTCTAGTAGTCTCTAAGTTGGAAAAAAAAAAAAAAAGTTTCCTTGATGAGGGGTGAAAACTACATTTATATGTGGAAATAAGAGGAAAATGATGAAATTGGTTTTAGGGATTGTACTGGTTAATAAAGTAGTGGTTGTGCATTCTCCTCCAGTATCTATGACTGACTTCACTAGCACTGAGTAGGTGGCTAGGTTTCCACTATTTGTTTATTCTGTGTGTAAGACTTATTTTGCTGGAACTATGTATGTGCACAAGTGCATCCATGATGCACTTAGAGGTCAGATGAGGGCTTTGGCTTCCCAAGAACTGGAGTTACAGATGGTTGCAATCCAACTTGTGGTACTGGAACCTGGACCTAGACCCTGTGACAGAGCAGGGAATAATCTTAAACACTGAACCATCTCTCTAGCCACTATTAAGAGACTTTAATTATTGGCTTAATTTTCCTCTTCATTGTTTTGTTCAGACTTTTTCTTTGTGAAAATTGTTAGATTTATGTTTCTAGAAAATTCAACCTTGTACATTGATTTGTTGATTCATGATACCTATGGTAACCTCAAAATCCTTTGTATTTTGTAACAGTGATTACATTGTTTCATCTCTTGTCTCTGATTTCATTATCTAAAACTTACATCTTTCTTCTTCTCTGTTAATTTTATAATTTTTTTAAAATCCCAACTTGGAGTTAATTGGTTGATTACAGATTTCTGTTGTTTTTATCATCTCTGCTTGATTTATTTCTGCTGTAGTTATTACTTTCTCCTTCTTCATGCTCACTTGACCTTAGTGTTGTCTTCTTTCATAGGTCTTTGACAAATAAAGCCTCAAAGATTATTTGGGAGCTTTCTCTTTTATCTTCATGTTAACATCCAACATTATCAACTTCTCTTTCAGATTTTTTTTACAATTCCTCTCAAGAGTAGCAAGAATAGTTAGTAAACTTTAGATGTACTAAAGAGACAGTAGACTTCATTCTAAATCAGTACAATTATGTACTGTTTGCCAAGAAGACACAACTTTATTAAGCATGTGTGGATATATGTAATGTATTTACAATATAATAATTGTCAATTGGCCTCTTAATGTTTCCACATTCCTACAATGTGGTAAATATATACATTAATAAATATCTCTATAGCCCAAATTTAACATTTTTAATTTAATCAGCAGCACATGTTTAGCCCAAATAGTATTTTAGGTTAATAAATATATTATAGGTTAATATATCAGTAGACACACTTAGAATCTCTAAAGTATCCACATGTGGAAAGCTGAATTGAAAATGGGTAATGATAGGTCATTATCTTACACTCAGGTAACCTAAGACTTAATTCTTTATTAACTTTATTTAACATTTGATACAAAGTTTGATCCATTTCTTTAAGTTGTGTCCTTTTACTATCAAAATATATAATAAATATACGTGCAGAGGCACAGCAGTGTGGCACTATGTGACCATGAGATATCTGAATTATTTCAGCTCTCCGATTTTTCTCCCATAATGATTTCATTTCTGAGGTCTCAGAGAAGCATGTCCTCATTTACATCTCATTGCACATGGAACATAGGAGATAATGGGATTTATGCTATAACCCCTTTGCTTAATGCAAGAGATTTTCATGCACATTGTAAGAGGTGCATGCTCTAAATAAAACTAGAAGGGAATACCAGCTATGTTTGAAATGACTTTTTGTTAGATAATTTATATAAAATATTTTAAAGTCATAAGGAAATCAAATGTAAACAAACCTGTGTTGTTTGCAAAATCATAAAGTAACTTCTAAATTAAATAAGAATAGTGAATTAAATTGGGATAGAAACGAGTCGTCTGAACATTAAATCTCTTCCCATCAAAGTGAATATTTGCATGTGTCAAAACAGAGAATACTGTTGAATTTGTATGTTAGACTCATAATGAATATGAGGAAAGAAAAAATTGGAAGCTATGTATACTTTAGCAAGAAGCTTGATTTTTTTTAATTACTACAGAATTATAAAAAAAAAATTGAGGTTACATATGAATGTCAGTGAAAATTAAGATGGAAACTCTTGCCTTTCTGCAGTCCTGATTGAGAATGTAGCTTCAATAGATGCCCTGGTGGAAACTCTTGCCTTTCTGCAGTCCTCATTGAGAAGGTATTCTCAGAAGATGCCCTGGTTGGTCCCTTTGTCTTTGTCCTCATTGAGAATGCAGTCTCGGTTGATGCCCTGGCCCCTTTGTCTTTGTTCTCAAGCTCTGGTTCCACTCTTGACCCACATCTGCTCTAACCTCCTTAAGAGGAGCAGGAGCACACTGCATGTTGCCTCTTCTGTATATCCTGCCCATGTTTGACTGCTTATAGCTTTTATTGCTTGAATGCCTAATTACTAGGTTTCTACATCTAGCTTTCAATATTGAATCTAATACAATTCATAAAGCAATGTTCTGAGATGTAAATGAGTTCTTTTAAAATAGAAGATAATATTGCACTTTTTATTCCATCAATAATAATGGTGAACCAAGAAAACTATCCTTACCACTGTAAACCTCGCTTAAAAGGCTCATCGTGACATACAAATGTGTTTTGATTTCAAGCTGAAAAGAGAAGAGGAGAAGGGGAGCTTCAGAAGTCTCCTTGTATCTAAGGACAAACTGCACTTGCTTTTAGTGTTGAAATTGGTGGTGAACTCAAAATAGACTATTTGGGTAAAGGAACTAGATCAGGACACACAGAAAGCAAAAGGAGAAGTGGGTAGTGCAGCTAGTGCAGTCTATCCTGTTATGGTACTATGATGTCTGGATTGGCCAAATGATCCACAGGGATGTATTAAAGAACAGTGTTGCTCACAATGAGCACAGTGAACAGAAGAAGCAATCAAAGTAGATACCATTCAGTTTGGAAGAGAAACATGCTACAGACATCATGACCCAACACGGCAATAGTGGGAAACTTCAATACTTCACTCTGACCCACACAGAGGTCATCCAACAAAAACTAAATAGAGAAGCTCTGAAGTTAAATGACATCATCAATCAAACAGATCTAACAGTCGGCTGTAGACTATTTCATCCAAACAATGACAAATGGACTTTCTTCTCCACAGCTTTATAGAACCTTCTCCAAAATAAGCCAAACATTAGGATATGAAGCAAGTATAGACAAATTTATGAATGTCGAAATAACATCCTGCATATTATCGAACCACAAAGAACAAAGCTGCATATCAACAAAATTAGAAATGACAAAAGTACACAAACTCATAGAAACCAAAACAGTGCACTGTTGAATATAAAAATAAAAATACAGCATAATAAACCTATGACATTTTCTCTCTCCAGGTTTATAACACTCTGTGTTTACAAACTGGAGAGAGCTCATACTCCAGTATGAGTATTTAATGTTTCACCCAAAGTTCTTGGAAAAAGAAAAACAAACAGCAAATGAATACACAGGTAGAGACAATAAAAATTAGGGCTGAAATTCTGTGTATAGAGTTGAGGCGTTGTGGTCCACCTCTCCATCCTCAACAACTTTAGCATATCCATTATTACTGTCCGGGTTCAATTCATGTTCATGCAGTCACATTGGCAGGACTATGAATGTAACTTTTAACATTACTAGATACCGCATTACCTACTGAGGGACATTACACACTCTCTCGGCAACCTCCTTGATCCTCTAGCTTCTGTGATCTTCCTTTCCCATTCTTCTCCAGTGTTCCCTTAGCTTTAGATTTCTAAGTTGTTTTGTAGCTGGATTCATTGAGACAGCTCTACAACTCTGCATTTTGAGCAGCTAAGGAATAGTGAGAGTATGATAAACTGTCTTCCCCAGGGTAGAGCATATCTTTTTGTTATCCAGTACCAAGTGGTCTGTCCTAAAAACATACAGACAAGCAGCATCACATAGACAGAGCGGGTTATGTTTAAGACTATATACCTATATGCATGTAACAACAATTAATGAAAAAAATAACAGGCCACACAATTAATGAAAAAAACAAACAAACAAACAGGCCACCCATTTGAAAGAGAGCAAGGGAAGAGGTATATAATAGAAGGTTTGGGTGCAGGAAAGGGAAGGGAGAAATGATATAATTATAATGTAATTATAATATGATTATAATATAATCTCTAAATATTGTAAAAGAGAAGTAAGTAAAAATTCAAAATACACAATAAAAATTATGGCTGAAATCAATGCACTGGTGTAAAAACCACAAAGGCCATGAATCTTTGTGTTGGAAGAGGGATGAAATACACAACAAGAACAAAATCACAAGAAAATTAATAAAATGAAAAGTTGGACAATATTGACAAATACTTAGCCAAATTAATCAAAAGGAATTTGGGACCCAAATTTAATAATGTTAGACACAAAACGGAAAACATTACAACAGATACAGAGGAAATCCAGGGAAGCTTAGGAACATATTTTTAAAAATCTATACTAAAATATCAAAAAGAAATAGATGAATTTCCAGATATATATGACCTACCAAATTAAATCAAAATTAAGTAACTAATTTAAATAGTAGTTTTTAAAAAAACTAATGAAAAATAAGCAACAATAAAACTCTCCAAACTTAAAAAAAATGTTAAAGAAAGAAAATGAAAGGAAGAAAAAAGCCCAAGCCCAGATGGATATAATGCAGGAACTAACCTGACTGCCATAGAAAAATTAAAACAAAATTTCAATATGTTGTTCTTGTATGCAAGATACAAGGCTGACAGTGAAGGTAGACATACCGGGTGATAATATAGGCTTCAAGTATTCTTAGCAGATATTCTTTTGTGGATTAGAATAAATCTATAAAATCTAGCAACATAAAACCTACCAAGGAGTAATGCCAACTTCCAATTGCTTTCAAGGAAGCTAATGGAATATTTGCAGAATTGTGTGGCTTTGAGCATTGTACAGGGATAGCTGTGGATCCCCAATAGACATACTAAAAGTGACATAACTGAGGTATCCCTAGAGAACATCTGTAACAATGTGGAGTCAGTCACTTCTCTTATTCCTGAGATAGCAATAGTCTGAGATTTGTGTGCTCTCAAGCAGTTAGAGTGTTAGAAAAATACTTTCACTTTACAACATAAGGAATATGATATGGGTTTCATGGAAACATTACAGACCAGTTGTGTAAATGAGGATCTTTGTAATTTATAAATTGGGAAGAAACATGACATCAAGATATGTCATCAACATATACAAGAATAGATAAAGCTTGATAATGTTTACTGGTAGATACATGGTAAAGTGCAGACGTATCTTCCACCACTAGCATCCTAGACACAATGATATTTTCAAATGTGACAGAATCATTTTGAATTTTGGTCAATGGTGTCTAAAATTATATATATTTTTGTATGTAAGAACCTAGAAGGCTAAGAAAGCTTGAAGGTTCATGAAGCACTATACCAATACTCCTCCCCACCAGTGTGCTTAAAATAGATTCAGAAAATACATACTTCCTTCCATCCCCTTGGAAATTCATGAGCCTGAAGGAAGGGAACTAGATTAAATTACTTGAAAAATTCTGTATGTTTCTATCATCTAACTTCTATAACTACTGTGAAGTCTGAAAAGCATGAGCTCTACTAGGAAGGGCGGCAGAGTTTCCATCATGCTTCCAACATTAATATTCATGTTCTTTTGTTTTCTACACCAAAGTAGAGCTGTTCTTTCTATGATCAAAAATCCACAAGATTATTGTTCTTTGTGCATTTTCAACAGTTTTTTTATATTAATACTGACTAGCTGGCATTTAGAAATGCATCTTGTTGTTGTGATTATTTTAAGCTCATTTTTATTATTTTTAAGCCAGAGTATGTATGAATGTCTCTGTATGGGTTTGTCCACACACAAGTGGTACCGATAGAGGTCAGATGACAGCCCCAAATTCCCAGGCACTGGAGATGTAGGTAGTTGTAAAACACTGGCTATGGAGACTGGTACCTAAGTCAGGTCCTTTGCAAAAGCAGTACACAGTCTTCTCCACTGAGCATCTCTCCACCACACTGTTTCTGTAATTCTACACATTTAAAAATATGACATCAATTTCTAATTTACCCTAAAACAGAAAGCATGAATTTGAGTAATTGTTACATTCTAAAATCCAGTTATCATTTTACATTAAGTCTTTGGTTTCAGGAAACTACAAGGAATTGGGTGTTCCAAATTCCTTGAATACCAGATTGCTTAGGCCAAATGAGCATCAAGATTGAAAACTGTCTAGAGCCATATGAATGACAGCTTAAAAGAATAGCTAGGCTCCTGTCCACTTAACATTCTGATAACTCTGTTATTTTTCTTAAATTCCTATCATGGCCTCATCTCATATTGATATTTTCCTGCACTGTTTCTCACTTGTCAAATACTAACATGTATTTCCCTAGTGCCAAATCCTTCTTGTATTTTCAATATAATCTTTGTTCAGACAGGAAGAAATATAATTTAATCATGTCTGAGGTGAAACAGCTTATACCAGGTAGCTCACCATCATTCAAGTAGAGACACTACCCTATAAAATATGCAGTAACTGACAATAGTTTTAAAAAAAAGAAAGGAAAAATATCTGAAATCTTATCAGACGGTGTCATTGGTAACTAAAAAGCTTGGTATGAATACGCCCTACTGAATCTAATTTTTCCTTTCCTCGTTTTGTGCTACACAAAGTACTATATGAAAATATGAATTTCTAGGTTTTTTACATAGATACATTTGAAAACCTGTAGCCATATCAGATAATGGCCTTTGGGGCTGAGGCAGCATTCAAGCATTGAGGAGATGTTATTGAATCCAAGTAGCATGTTTGTCAGTGTTCTGGATTGCTTGGATTAGCATTAACGTGTAAATTCTGGAGACAGGATATTTATTGTGTCTTCTTGACTTCAAAAAAATGCCTAGATTCACTAATCCTTGCCAGGTCTACTGACCTCTTGTTAAGTTCAGATAAACCAATAACTATGTGCCTAAAAGAGTGCTATCCTTGAATTGAACAGAAGACTATAATTCAACTGTAGTAATGTATTTCTCAAGGGTCTCACATGAAGGTTCAAGAGAAATGCTGAGGTAGATTGTTGGGAGTACAGAGTTTATTAAAACAGCTGTTAACTCCATGGACAGGCAGAGAGACAATAGCATGATGAAGAATCTCTCAGGAGAGTCCTGACCCCGCCCTCAGAGAAAACTGCACGACAGAGTCTCTGAAGAGAGAAATCAGAGCCTGGGTGGCAGAAGTGGAAAGAGTCTTCTTACGCCTTTGTGAGGATGGGGATTGTTTCACAGAATAAACCTGGAGTCAGGCTCTGATTCCCTAGGCAAAAGAGAAGGGAGGGGATGGGAAAGATGTGTGGTCATAAACACCTCCTTTGATTTAAACTCATTTTTCCAGGTAGGAGATCCTGAAACCCACATGCCTGTTAGTGAGGGACTCAAATCTATCTCAGTAAGTATGCCTGTTAGTGAAGGGAAAAGGCCTACAGGTATTGATGTGAGCAGCAAGTGGATTCTAGTACTACATTTTTTATATGTCAGTCAGTCTTTTGCTTTCATATGTATAAAGAGGTAGAAAAGTAATTTCACAGGGAAGGGAAGTAAAGTAGACCCAAGAAATAATGGATGACAGCTTAGCTCCCATCTTCTGAGCTGAAATTGAATGACATAGGATAAGGGAGGGATTTCCTGACCTGGAGCAAATATCAGGTGTGTTGGTTTTGGGGGCTGAGGTGGCATTCAAACATGGGAGATGTTATTCAGTCCAAGTAGCATATTTGTTAGTGTTCTGGATAGCCTGCATTAGCATGCAGATTAAAGAGGAAGCTACCTATGGATCAAGAGGCAAAATGGTTATTATAAATGTAATCACAGCAATAAGGGAGGAAGTATATGAAGAGTTTTGCAATTCTTTAGAATTTGAGATGAGTGAGTGGAAAGTAAATAGAAGAATTAAGAAGAGAACTGACAGATGAGAGACTGTGCATAAGGGTTTTGCTGTTGTTGTAGTTTTTGTTTGTGGTGGTAGTGCTGGTTGGTTGGTTGTTTGGTTGGTTGTTTGGTTGGTTGGTTGGGGTTTGCTGTTGTTTTATCTTTTACTTCCAAGAAGGTTGTGGAAAAGGCACCAGATAAAGGTAGGTCCTAATAGGGTTGTTACATTCCTACTCAAAATTAAACCCACTAAGGAGTTGTTGAGAAAAGAAAGCAGTAGATTAACCCAACACAAACTTGACTTTCGACCAGTAGCATTTTAGCTCTCCAGGCTTGAACACGCCCATCATCAAAGCTGTAACAATGCAAGTGTAACCAGTTGGGGTTCCAGCCTAGACCTTGCTTTTTTGAAGCCTCCATTTATATAGTGCATGATATCTCATGTTCAAGCACAGGTAAGAGTTTTCACTAGAGTCTGAGGAAGCTGAGATTTCAGGAAGGCAGCTTTTCAGGAGTGAAATGATTACCAAAGCCTCTAAGAAATGTTTCTGGATTATATTATTTATTATCCATATTATAATCCAGATATCATTATTTCTTTTCTCTGTATCTAGTGTAACACTGATGAAGCTTAAACATTACAGCTAATATTAAAAGAACTTAACATCAGTATGCCTGGAAGGAGCAAAGATAACAACAGCTGAAGTATTTCCATTTAAATTACAGCAGTAAGTTTAAAGGCATATCAGACTTCCTCAGGCACTGCTACTGAACTGTTCATACACGTGGGATGGCTAAGGAGCTTTCCTTCCTGTGCATTACCAGTCTGTGAGTTTGTAGAGGCTCCTGCAAGCGCAGTGTGCTATGGATTAGTGCTGGCTCTTCAGATACATTAGAGGCAGCAGTGATACACCGGGAAACATCTGCAAGAAATCACCTGAGCCAAAGTCTCACGATATTTCCTTTTTAGTGGTGAAATAATAGAGAGGCAGATGAGCCAGTTCCTGTACAGAAATCTATTTCTTGCTCCCTGCAACAAAATAAGACAAAGCGACATTTCAAGTCTGATATTAAGGCACTTCGGTATATTTTTTTGAGAATCTTAACTTCATTTTAGAACATGACTCTTTTCAGAAGAATATAATATTCAGTCTTCAAGCATACTACCCTGAGCACCTCTGACTCTTCTCATAAAAGTGTCAAAGCTACACATTTCATGCAGAACAAAACAATTAATTGCATCTATTCCAAACACACGTTTTTAAAGCAACAACACTGATACTTCTTACTAGGAGTCGGGGGCTTTGTACAGGGGTTCTTATTTATTTTTCTAGAAATTAACAGATAGCTTGTCTACTGCAGTGAATCTGCTGCTTTCCAGACAAGGACTTTGAAGCAATTAGAGTTATTGGGATCTCTGAGCCTTTGCCTTCCAGCCCAGGAGAACGACCACCAGCTGTGGGAAGAATGGCCTCCCACAGAGTGTATAGATTGCTGAAAATTCTATTTCCACTCACAGAGAGACCTACAATCACCTACTTCCCCCTCCCCTACCCCATATCTGATTTTTTTTCCTCTTCCTTAAAGTTTACAGGAGGAACCTTTACAAAAGGACAGAATCACCATTTCCAAAGTGATTCACACTCACAGCAGGGATTTTGTAAATTCTGAAGTCAGCTAAGATCCCTGGACTTACAATGAATGATATTATTCTTTCTGTTCACTCTGAAAACCAAGATCAGAGAGAACAGAATGAGATTGAAAATATGGGCAAAGCTTGCATTTTTTTCTGAATTTTTTATTAGTCCATGTTTTAATCTTCTAAAATAGAACTCACTTATAAATTAGTAACACAGAATTTAAAGTATGCTATCCCAGAAGAACAAGATATTGTTGCCATCTTACCCTGAATTGGGCCTTCCCAACTTAAAGGGAAGCCACTCTTCTTGTACAGACATGCATGCATCTTTCTAATGTGGCAGTTGGTGCAGGTCCTTCAAAAATACTATTTGCATTCCTCTGTATTTCCAGACAATGAACAAGTCCATAAGATCACATTGTGTTTTTTCTTTCAATATTGTTTTCATAGAAAAATAAATGAAAACAATATTTTATTGGAATACTCTAGCTCAATGTATCGTAACTAGATATTTTCGCTTCCCCAAAGCACATAATGAAAGTAATAGAAAAGCTTTTCACCACAAATAAATTTTCAACAGTAATATGGACAATCTCCTATTCATGTAGCTGTTAGTTAAAACATAAACAAAAAACAAAGTCTTTTCCCTCTCTTTTTATTTTGGAACTTTTGACATACAGGTAATATGCATAGTGTTCCTGATATTTATTGAAGATGTGAAAACAAGAATGCTCCTTCCCCCAGCATTTATATGAATAGTAGATTAGCTGAATAAACAAAAGTTAAAAATCCATTAAACCAAAATTAAAAATGTGAACTTTATTTACTTTTATCATTCCACAGAGATCAACATTCTGTATTTTATTATCTTTTCTGTAAATTATATGTGACATGCATACTTTTAGTGTTTTGTTTTATATCCTTAAGATTGTTTTTTACAAAGAACTCAGGAGGCAGCTTATATGTTAAGCAAACTAACATAACTTACACAATCATGGTAAGCTGAGTTCAGATCCCAGCACCTAACTACCAAGCCATAGTGGGCTTGTGTACAGCAGAAAGCCCAGTACTATGATGTGGAGAAAGGAGGATCCCTGGGGTTTCCTGGCAGCCAGACTATTGCTAAACAGTCTTTCTGTTTAGGTTCAGGGAGAGACTTGGCCTCAAAGTAGTTGGTGGAGAGGGGTAAAGGAAAATAGTGACATCCTCTGTTGACTTTTGAACACACAGAGACACAGACAGGTACCTGCACGTGTGTAAGCCACACCCACAAAAACACACACTCATACACAGAGAAAAACAATTACAAAATCAGTTTCTAAAAAGCATCTAAAGAATTTATATTAAAATAACAAAATACAGTCAGCATGAAGACAGGTTTTCACCACTCTACCTTCCTTTTCCGTGTTTAATCCTTCCTTCCAACTTTTCCTCCGTGTCAGCTACAGTGAAAACATATCATTTCTTTCAAAAATATGTTCATAATTTCTGGTTCTGTATTTTAGAAAAAGTAAAAGCCTTTCCTGTTATTTCAATAATAATTTATAAGCTGATGGTGAGATGGGAAATGCGGTGTTTATGCCAATGCTGAGCTTTCTGAAATCCATTAAGAATTTGTCTTATAAATCTTATCATTTGATGCCCATCTGTGTCTATTGTGAAAGACATAGTTAATCTTTATTTTCTTCTTTGAAGTGGATCTAGTACTGCATTTTAAATTATCTATTAAAATAATGAGAAACTTGTTACATCATTCACAATGAATGATTAGATTGACCTACATTTTCTAGACTTCCAATTTTCACTATTACACTTTAATCATTTTATTAAGGAGCTCTTCCTGATGAACTCTTTCTATGACAATTCTACTTTGTGTATGTTTAACTATATTTTGAATGAAAAGAATACAAGATATTCTTCAGAGGAGCTGGTATCTGAATTGAACTGAGCAAAGATGCAGATTCATCAGATACAGGAGCAGCATGCTTGGTCTGAAATATGCAGATATGATAGTAGGAGGGATTCCAGTCAGAGGAAAGAGATATCCTGTGCTGTATGCAGTAATCTGCTATGGAAAGCTTGGAAATTGTGTACCACATTTAGAATACAAGATAATGTTATATTTGTCTGCAATAATAAGAATAGGAAAAGTTCAGCATGACGTGTTTACAATGTGAGGTCTTTATTCTGCTGAAAAGAAGAAATGAATTTAAATAAAGGGGCAGTTAAATGGAATATCAATTGTAATTTTTCCTTGTTTAATGTTGGGGGGCATCTTCTGTCTCATTTTGTCTCAGTGTGCATCATTTCTGAAGCATGTGGTACTTCCCATCCTGACTGCTTGTTCTCAACATAACCCTGCTGTTTCTCCTTCAGATTTCACCTTGAGTCTTTCTTCCTGGTCCCTGAGATCCCTAAGCTTGTTGAACTGAATGTAACCCCTCTAGACACACACACAGAGCTGTGTACATACCACATTTCACAGTGGGTTATTTAGTTTCTTAAATCTTCTCTTCATCTTCACAGTGTCTGTAACTGCTGTCCCCCACCATCATGTATTGTTGTCCCAGAAGACTAAATACATTGATTTGCCACCAGCAAATGAAAATATGCCATTGTACCTGCTCTGCCCAAAACATGATTCTCTCAGGAGTTCTTTACACTGTCTCATAAGAGAAGAAAGGATAAAAATCAGGGGATGGAAATAAGGAGGAAAGGAGACAAAAGAAAGGGAAGGGAGGGCAGAGAAGGCAAGAGGAGAGGCGATGGGAAGTTAGTTGTCCTTTTTCTTGTATAGAATAAGGAGATGTCACTACGTGATCCACTAACACAACCTCAAAAATTTTTTTCTTTAAATATTACTTATCAGTTTATCATGGTTTCCTAAGTACTGAAGAAAAAGTCATGCAAAATCCATGTGCTTAAATATTACTGTGTGTAAGATGAGTAAAATAAAATTGTTTTTTATTGTTTTACACAGAAAAGGGGAATATTTTTGAGTGCATAAAATGATGATAGTTTGGAGGTAAATCTCCATTTGAAACAATAGAAAATAAATGATTTTTAATATAACGCGATATTTGAGGCTTGCTGAAAGCCTGTGACTCTGGGTTTAGAATTGTTCTTAATTCTTTCTCCATGCTCCAACACATAAATCAGACAGGAAAGACATCCTCCATTATAAACCGTTTTACCTCATTACGTGTGTTACTCCTGAAAATGTTCTGGGTGGTGTGTCAGTTGACTGTGCTTTTTGAGCTATTTTTAAATTATAAAATTTCTATCATTACTTTTCATTCCAGTGAACAAATTGAGTCGTCAAATGCACTGCTTGCTCAGTCAGTCAAGACTGCACTTTCCATTTGACTGTGCATGCTCGGTCAGTGAAGACTGCAGTTTTCCTTTGATTTTGTTTTCGACCGAAGCACCTCAGGTGTTACTGCCAACGGTTTCTTTCTTTTTTTTACTTTTTATTTTTCTGTTTGCTCATTAGTGTTCCTAGTTTCAAGGTCTCTTAATTTTTAAGTAATAAGCTTGTTTGTTGATATTCTATTAATATTTCATATTCAATGTTGACTTCCATGCACATTTTGCCAAACGAATGATTGTTGGAATTAAAATAGCCTACATATGAAGTATATAAAAATTACCACACAAGCATTGAAGACCTTACCAATTACGGCATGTTTACAGATGATTTCAAAGATTAGGTGAGTTTAAATGAAATGAGAAAACTCTGTCAGTTTCTTTAGCTTTGTAAAGAGCTGGGATACTCTTCCTTGTCCCCAATCATTGATCCTATAGATCTGTCTCCATTGAACTTCACACCTAACAGAACATTCAGTGTTCAATAGCCTCCCTGTGAGAATATTAACTAAAGCCAGAGAGGCAGCCAAGAGATTTAGAAGGAAGGAAAAGGTCATGTTCTTGTACATTTGAAGTTCATGATAACTCCAGCCTCCTCTAACACTATGGAAATCACTTGTTTAAACCATGTAAAGATAAGATTCCAAGCATGGACTATTTCTCTGATTTATAGCTATCATTTTTAACACAATGTAAAGTATTCAATAATGCTATTCAAAATATAAAATCTAAGAAACAGAATCTTGCTCCTTCTTTGAAGCTGTTATTATGGCCACTTAAATTCTCTTTCACACACAGGTACACACTCAAATCAAATGTGAATAAAAGATGTGCTGCTGAAATTGCCATCCTCCCGTAATTTCTCTGCAGAAGTCCATTTTGTAGTTCACTTAAACAATTTGCAACAGCAATCAAATCTCCATGGCAAAGCTTTCTCCATGGGTGAGATATTGGACTCATATGCACAGTTGAGGAATTATAGAATTCAGAAAGATAAAAAGGGAATTTAAATATATCACATGGCTGCCAATTTGAAACTGGTTCTCACCTTTCTTTTGTTGAATTCATCTTAAAAAATTAGAGTAGATACCATGTAAAATGACTGTTGAATTTTTAGTGAGTCATCTTTACAGGACTAAAAGCTATGTCTACCGAACCTTAGTGGCACATGCCTTTAACCACAGTACATAGAGGGCAGAGGCAGGTGGATCTCTGAGTTGGAGGCTAGCTTAGTCTATAGAGGGAATTCCAGAGCAGTCAAGACTACATAGAGAAACCTTGTCTTGTAAAACAAAAAAATAAAAATAAAAGAAACTTAACTAAAAGCTATGTTCACAGTTTGTCCTCATATACATCTTTTGATTAGTAAATAAAAACTAAGTATTCAACTCTATTTTATAAAATATCATTAAATTGTAGCTTAGACGTCCATCTTTGCAACGACTCCACTAGGTGATGCCTGTCCAGAGAACTGTGACCATTCTAGTCACATGGAACCTACTGTTTCTATAACAAGACTATTGACATTATTAAATGTAGAAAACACTACCATGACCATTCTTAAGGCTCCAGAGTCTTCTAATTCAATCTTCTAATTAAACTCAAGCTCTAAATCTTGGGTCCCTGACTTCCTTATCTACAGATATCAAGCTATAGTTTAATATTCATTTTCTACACACTGAAAACATCTCCCATCTTTCCTGAAGTTCTTCAAACAGGCAAGGTGGTAATCTGGCCCCTGGAGTATTGAGGGTTTAGTCACTTTGTTTCGAATGTGGTTTTTGGAATGTTTTTCACCTTTAAAGTCAACTCACCCTGATGAATTGCCTGACATTTTCCCAATCACTCACCAGCAGTTATCCTCCATATGAGTTTGTATAGTCCTTAACACTCCACGAAGCATGTACATGTCCTTCATCTTTCGACCCTCCCTTCCATTCTGTGCTCTCCCCATATGCCAGTTCTGCCCACTCTTTACTGGCTCAATATACCTAGAAAAGGGTTTTGGAGGTGAGAAATCCAAGAAGAACATTAACGACATAGAAATTATTAAACCACTGAATTGAATTCATTCTGGACTCTTCCATGATACCTTTGAGAGCTTCACAAATAAACTCCACCCTGGAACTGGGGATTTTTGCTACTCTATGGCTCTTGGGAATTATATAATCACACCAACTGGTATAACTACATAAATTGTCAAATATCCTTAGTCTTATTCATTTCTCTCTTCTGCATTATCCTCCTCCTACTCCCAGCTGAGGCCCTACCCAGTTTTCTCATCTCCCTTTTCATATCTCTTGTATCTATCTCCCTCCATGCATTTGCCTGAACAGTTTATGATTTCATTTTCCTTTATTGCTAATAGTATTTCATAGTGTGTGTATATCGCATCTTTATTATCTACATATCTGTTGAAAGACATTTAGGTTGTTTTCATTCCCTAGATATTATGACTAGAGCAGTAATGAACATGGATGAGCATACAGTATCCGTGAGTAGGATGCTGAGTCTTTTGGACATATACCAGTATGTAGTTGTGGCACATATAGAGGTTACTTTATGGTTAATGAGCAATACCATATACCATAAATGTCTAATAAAGTCCTTACAAGTTTGAGATAAATTATACTTAAGTTCACATTACAAACCCCCAAAAGTTGTTTTGTATGTCTCCCTGCTTTCACTAATGTGTTATGATGCATCTCCAAGGCAGCCCAAAGAGTAATACAATTTGAAAAACCTTATTTTCAACTCTCAAAGGTGAAAATATGTATAACAGCATATGATTATTCTTTTATAGTTCTGTCTTTACCTCAAAGCCATTATTATGTCAATGAATGTGTATTTAATGATTTTAGTAGAAAAGTTCTTTATACCCTTTTAGTATTGTGGTGGCTTAAATGACAAATATTCCCCTTTGGCTCAGACATTTAAACACTTGCATTCCAGTTGGTGGCACTGTTTGGGAGGTGGCATAGCATTCCTGGAGAAAGTACAACACTGGAGTGGATTTTGAGGGTTTATTGGCTCCGTCTACTTCTAACTACTCTCTTTGCTAAGTGTTCGCTGTTGAAGCTCCTGTTCCTTCAGCAATGCTTCTAACTTCATGGCATGTATATTCTATGATTATGGATACATATTCCTCTGCAAACATAAGACAAAATAGTCCTTTTTTTGATGGGTAGAGTGGTGAGCGAGTGAAGAATGGCCTGCTCAGAACCGGAAGGCAAGTTCATGTTGTTACTTCTTTAGTCTAAATAGTCTAGCAAAATGGTGACCTCTCTCAGACAGGGGTCCTTTCCATTCATAAAACACAGAGAGAATGTAAGTTTCTTAGTAGAACTTTTAGAAAATAGCAATGGGCATGGAAATAAATTTTAGAGGGGACATGTTCATGGGAGAGATGGGAATATAACAGACCAACAGTTTGCTGCTCTGCTTCTTCTGCTGCTGCTGCTGTTGCAGCCACAGCCTCCTCCTCCCCCTCCTCCTCCTCCTCCTCCTCCTCCCCCTCCTCCTCCTCCTCCTCTTCCTCCTCCTCCTCCTCATCCTCCTCCTCCTCCTCCTCCTCCTCCTCCTCTTCCTCCTCCTCTTCTTTCTCTACTCTTCTTCCTGCTCCACTTCCTCCTCCTCCTTTTCTGCTTCTTCTTCTGGCTATCTTTGGAAATAAAAGATGTGAAACCTTCTTTAAAATACCTTTCAGTGTTTGGTTTTGGTTCTATGTGAGGATTTCCGTTAGTCCATTTTGAATCCATGGTTTTCTGCTAGTCTTCTGTCAGGACCTTTCTCCTTCCCTAGCCTCCTTTTATTATTATTTTCTTTCCTGCAAGCATCTTTATTAACTCATTACTTCTAGACTCAGTATATTGTTATTGTATTAAATTTCAAAATGTATGTATTACTATACTGTGCACTGATTTTAAGGTCATACAAAATGACTGTTGGATTCAACCAAAAGTTAATGGAGTAGTTTTTAAAATGAATGTAAAGGTTATAGAACACACAGAATGTATAGTCTTCTTTAGTCTGTCTGTCTGTCTCTCTCATCTCTCTCTCTCTCTCTCTCTCTCTCTCTCTCTCTCTCTCTCTCTGTGTGTGTGTGTGTGTGTGTGTGTGTGTGTGTATGTGTGATATGTACAAACAAACATGCATATGGGGGTACACTTGTCTGTGTTTGTAAGTGTGGAAGTTATAGATGAATGTTTGCATGTCTTTCAAATTGCTTATTTGTTTGAACAAAAACTCTAACTCAGCCAGTAGATGCCATCCTTACTACTCTAGCTGGCCAGTGGATCTCAGTCTTCTTGCCTTTGCCTCTCTGTCTGGGATTACTGAGATGCACCAAATGTGCATGATTGTAGTCACCATTCCTGTCTTTGAAAAGTATGCTGGGAATCTAAACTCAGGTACTCTATGCTCATATGATAAGGCCTTTACCTACTGAGCCATCTCTTTGGCCCATAAGTAAGTGTTTTGTGCATTGTAGAAAATGAGAATCTGTTAAGGTTTTGCCACTACCTAACCAAAAAAAAAAAAAAAAAAAAAAAAATCACCTTTAACTATGCATTTTCATGAACAGAAAAACTCCCAAGGTTTTTAGTAGTTAACAGGTAGATGAACATAAGCAGAGAATAAATTTGCCATTTAGCACGATCACCTTAACCTTTAATTAAATTTATTTACCTCACGATATCCTCTTTAAGACACTATAGGAAGAAAAATAAAATGTGTGGAAAAGAAACAAAGAAAGATAGAAAGGAAGGAAGGAAGGAAGCAAGGAAGGAAGGAAGCAAGGAAGGAGAAGAGAAGAGAAGAGGAAGAAAAAGGAAGGAAACCGAATTCAGATACAATTGGTTCACTGTCCCCATTATAGCAAAGTCCAATCTCTTCTTGCCTCTCCTGGGAATTTGACCGGTGTCTTACTTTGTTCTTAGCAGATGGAGCTGGGAGATCATGGACCACTCTGTCTCTCTATGGTTGCTGAGTACTGTGTAAAGTGAGAACATTTGCCTCCAGGGATCTTTCTACCTACTCTTGAAGGACCTTGCTTTTTTCCCCCCCATTTTGCTGAGCAATAGGTTCTGTACAGTTTTTTTTCTCCATTTGTATTTTATTACAGATAGTGTAAGCTTGATATTTTAAGGTGAAATAAAGATCAGATTCTGTGTAACAAGGGGAAATATTAGGAACAGATATAAAAATATAACCCTTGTACCTAGATATCTGGAGCAAGTCACCTCTTTTCTATTGGGCAACATCAAGAATAACAAGAATTTAAAAGAGCCAAGTGTGTTGCTACCTGACTGTAATTTGCCACTGTGGGGCAGAAGGAGAAGGATCCAGAATTTAAACTCACCCTTGGCTACACAAGGATTCTGTGTCCAACCTGAGGTACATAAGACTGCTTAAGAAGCCAAACCAACCCAACACATAAAACCAATAGGGAGATGGGAAGGAGGAGATATGGAGAAAGAACAGGATACTGAGACCTCTGAAAAGGGAGGTTAAGGAGAAACATTCCTTTCTTCTAGCCTTGCACAAGACAATGGACAAAAATATGGGAAAGAAGTGGAAGTTGAAGTGGTTCCCGTCTCAGTTTCCTGGCATTCAAACTTAACATAAAAATCAACAAATAATGAAGGCATGCTGTGACTGTAACTGTTGAAGTGCTAAGACAATCTGGATAAAAGAGGGTTTGAGTGAGGTGGTTACCTTATTTAAAAGCTTAAATCTGCTCTATAACTCAAATGCCATCCACTGCTTGACATAAAGTATGCCTAAAAGGTAGTAAAGTACAATTAGCTCATCTTCCTGTGGGGAATGAGAACCAAGAAATCTCTGCTAACTCTGCGGCATACTACATGTTGGAAATTATCAGCAAACGTTATTTTTAACAAATATCATCAAAATATTCATAAACACTAATTTACATATGAATTATCTCTATTCCTCCTCAGCAATATTGTATTTTACTAGACTACAAAACAAAGGCAAATAGAGTTGTGAAGTTCTCATTTAAGAAATGGAATTATGGGGCCTGGAGAAATGGCTCAGTGGTCAAGAGCACTGATTGCTCTTCCAGAGGACCTGAGTTCAATTCCCACTAACCACATGGTGGTTCACAACCATCAGTTATATAATCTGATGCCTTCTTCTGGCATGCACATGAACATACAGCACTCATATGCATAAATAAATCTTTTAAAAATGGAATTATTACTGGAGAGGATGACCATAGCAGACTGAATAATTGAAAACAATTATTCTCATGTAGACACACAAACAACCATATATGTGTAATTTAAACCTATTTTTAGTAACCAAAGAAATAGATTATGGCAGTGATCTCATCCTAAAAAACAAAATCATTTTTCTTCACATATACCTGACAATCTCAGTGGGAAGAGTCTGAATGAAGTTGTAGAGGTCTTGGTGTCAATGGGTATAATAAATCAACACTTCAAAGCATTTATTATACATTTTCAAGTTTGAGGGGACAATTACTTTTTATTGAAAATTTCAGAAAGTTATGTTTTGAGTATATAAACAGAATCAAACTACTCTAGTGTTTGAAAACACTGCAAATAATTCATTATATTTATTTTTAATATTAGAATTTTTTAGACAATATAAAAATTAATTATTAGCTGATGTTAGAAATCCTGTCTTGCAAATAAACAAAAACAAAACAAAACAAATTACTGAGGCTATATCTGAGTGATGGAGTACTTGTCTAGAATGCATGAAGTGTTAGGTTTAATTGTCAATTCTACAAAAGGATGGAAGGACAGAGAAGGGGAGAAAAAGAAAATTAAGATATATATGTATACATATATATACACACACATTTAGGATACATATATGTATATATACATTGAAGATATATATGTGTGCGTATATATATATGTATGTGTGTATATGTGTACATATATATATATGTATATATATGGAGAGAGAGGGAGAAGAGAGAATTTATTAGGTATATATTAGATATGTATAGATAATTTAACTGGTAACTGGTATTATTATTTTAAAGGGTTCTAATTATATTGATGTTTCCTTGCATTGTGGCTCCATGCTCAGAAATTGGATAAATATTAATTCGTATGAGATTCTTAACTTACTAATACTCATTTTAAAAAACCACATGCTATACTATCACTAGCGACGTCAGAATCTGCTATCTTGCTCTTTTAGACAAATTATAAAAATGTCCCTTTGAATCATGTCAGGAAATACCACATCTATCCATCTTTCAGACTTTCATTCATAAAACAACATCACTCTAAATGGGGTGGATGTATAACCATTTTTCATTAACTCCTACCTGGCTTACAAAACTGCAAATAGAAACAAATTATGGTGTTCAGTGTCATATTTTAATTACAGAAAGACTCAGGTAAACTAGCTAGCCTGTCATTTTTGCAATGAGAGAGCATCAATTTGTCTTTGACATTTTGGAATGTACTATACATTATTATATAGTTCATCACACAGTGATAGAAATAACTGAAGCTCACCCTCTCTAAGAGCTCTAATGAGAATATGCATCTCTTCTTTCTTCAAGTTTCCTCTTCTGAGTGTTAGGAACTATCCCCCTTCTTTGTTCTGTGAGTTCTTTGTTTCTGTGAGATCTTTTATTGCTTTGACAGTGGTGACCTCACCAGTGCAGCAGGCATTCCTAAAGAACATAATTAGAAATAGTATTTGGTTGTTAAATTGGTAAATAAAATAATTTTATTTTAAAAAATCTGACTTTTAGATACCATGAGATGTTGGTGAATGTTCTTCTCTCAGCTCATTCTCTGCCTTTTAGTGTAAGTACATCAGAAATGGACATTTCAGTTTCCTTCTGACCTAGAGAAAATCAAGGGTTTATATATAGGTCAAATGACATGAAATCTCTCCACTTCTCCAGATACATTAACATCTATTTGAGCATTTAGTGTGTAGGTCACACTTGCTAGTGTTAATGCCGTCTTTCTTTTTCTCACCATTTCTTTGTTGCTACTACTTCTATAGATCTTCTAACTCCAGCCCTCTGTGAGTGTGACTTGCATGTATTCATATGTGCGCATGCGTTCTTTCAGATGTGTATGGAGGTTAGACGTTAGATTTTGGGAGCCTTGCTTTGGAATCTCTAGAAGAGGTTTTTGATAGAGATTGCATTCTAAAATAATCTAGGTGTGCATGGGCAATAGCCTGGAGTTTGCAAAAGAGAAACAATGGAAGCAACTAGTAGGCTATGGGGAAGTAGGACATACACTCAGCCTAGGTGGTAATAGTGTATCTATTGACATGTGGTTGATGAAATACGCAACTGCTTGTAAATAAATCGTGAACTATAGAAGAATGAGAAAGCAATGATGGGCCCCATAATTTAGCCTGAACTGAATAAATGAAAGATAATTTGCAAAAATGAGCAACCCAGTGAAAAAAACCTTTTGGGAGAAATGACCATTAAGGGCACATTTATTGATATGTTTATTTTTAAATAAATTATGGACATCCAATAAATGAGTCTTTTGGCTAGGTGAGTTTCTAGTCTGGGAGGTGAATAGCAATAAGAAAGCCAGGACCAGGGTAGCATATAAAGTACTGGGACTGAATGATGTACCTGCAGAGCACAAGAATACATTTCAATATCAAATGTCTTCTACATAGTTAGAAGCATTATTTAGCCAGTGCTATTTCTTGCTAATAATTTCAAGAAAAATGTTCTCTTTTTCTCTGGGACAAAAGCAAGGTATGATGTATGCGCAAGAACGCACACACGCACACATACACACACACACCACCCCATTGAAAAATGTCATAATATTGGAATATAATGACATTTTACTATCTCCTTTCTCTTGTTACAAAGATGTTCACTTCCCAAAACAGCAATTCTGGGGAAAGAAGGACATGGGTGAGTGAGATGAGCTTTCACTTTTGTTCACAGACTGCATGTATGCCTCACCTTTAACTTCCTCTCGATTCCTTTATGAATGTTTTGAGTGGATCTGAAATAAATGTGCTCTGGCAGATTGAAGGTATCCAGAGACAGAGTCTGTATCACAGATAATATCTCTTGGTGTCCACAAGGTCTCATCATCTCTCTTTTGCAGCTCATCTTTCCCATCCCCTTTGCTTTTTTAGATGATAAAGAAGCAGCTCATAAATGCTGAAGAGATAAGATAAGCAAACAAATGCCTCTCTAAATACCATCTGCTTACTGTAGTCAAAGAATTAGGGTTCTAATAAGTCATTACTCGAACACGAAGAGGAAGAGCTCTCTACATGTCGAAATTAAAAAATAAATAAATAAATCTACATTTCAAGTGAGATATTAGCAACTCTTTTGGCACTTAACTGATATTTTTCTACTCAAAGCAACACAATTTTAATTTCACACTAACCCTCAAAATTGTCTCTATTAATGAGAATTTTCTGAGGAAATTAGTAATATCTCGATTTATAAATTATTGAATGGTCTTTTGGTTAAACTAAATTAATAATTTTGCTTTTCAGTAATTGTCAAAAGAGGTGTTTTAAGCTTTTAACCCTGATACCCAGTCACCATGATGTGATTCATTGTCTTTCCCTCATTGAACTGTCTCTCAGTTCAATACGCTTTATTCATAAGGCATCTTAACAAGGTAGGGAAACTGTTCAGTTATGGATTTCTGGTCATTATTTCTTCTATGTTTCATTGAAGGATATTTATGTACAGGACAGAGTAATTTTTCATAAATAAAAATAAATAACCAAGTGATATATTTCTTTTCTTTTTCTTTTTCTTTTTTTTTTTTTTTTTTTTTTTGGTTTGGTTTTTCAAGACAGGGTTTCTTTGTGTAGCCCTGGCTGTCCTGGAACTCACTCTGTAGCCCAGGCTGGCCTCAAACTCAGAAATCCACCTGCCTCTGCCTCCCAAGTGCTGGGATTAAAGGCGTGTACCACCACTGCCCAAAAGCTATATATTTTTATTTTAGAATCTAGGTCAAATCACCACAATTTAAGGACCACAGTAGTGAAGTTATATTATTGGAGTAAACAAAATGATTATTCTGTTCCATGTATTAAATTTATAATATACTTTGATAAAGTTTGTTTAAAGTTTTTGAAGTATTTATTTATTTATATTTGTATTTACTTATTTGTGTGGATGTCCTTGTATGTGTATGCACATGTGTATGTTCATGCAACATATGTGGAAGTCAAATGTCACTTGCTCCATTCTGACCTTCTACTATGTAGACCCTGAGCATAGAACTCAAGGTTGGAAGGAGGTATTTTAATCCCAAAGTTATCTCACTGGCGACAAGTTTCTTTTATTTTTATTTCTCAAAGATTTATTAATAGCTTTATGAGAATTTTATAGAGTGTTTTAATTAACCACTTCTCACTTCTTCCAGATTTATATCCCTTTCCTTCCTAGTTGACTTTGTGGCATTTAAAATTTTTCACCTAAAAAGTAACATTGGAGTTGACCAGCACAATTCCTGGATGTGACCATCCACTGTATTCTGGTAATAGCTATACCCTTGAAGAAAACCTCAATCCCAGTGCTTATCAACTGACAACCACGCCTTGGCTAGGGGAGAAGGAACTTCATGCCTACCTCCCCTCTCCATGGTGAGATGTGGTCTGTATTGATTGGCATAGGACTTATGTATGCTTTCAATTATGGTGAGTTCATATATGTAGCTAATATGTCATCTTTCCACCCCCTCTTCTCCAATAATACTGTAGCTTTAGGAGAAAGTGATAAGATACAAATGTCCCATTTAGGGAGGAGCATTCTTCAGTCTCTTATGCTCTGCACATTAAGTGACTCTGGGTCTCTGTGTTAATTACTAACTATCAAAAAGAGAAGTTTTTCTAATGAGGGTGAGGCAAGCATAATTTACTGTTACTCTATATCAATAGATCTTCACCTCTTCTGACTACTTTTGATATGAGGTTTATGTTGTGAGAAATTAAAATAACTATTACTGTTTGTTTTCAGTTCCATTTGTTTAGAATACTTCACACACAGATTGTCATACATGGCGTGGCCTCATTCAAACTCTGGAATCACAGAGGAAGATTCTATGGTGTCTTTGCTCTTGAATCCTAGACCTGCAATGGATGCTGACAAGTTAGGTCACCATTGGGACCCACCTCTCCCCTTCCCCTGGAGTCAAGTGTGCAGCAAATTTGTTTATTGTTGTTTTAGGAACAAGAGGACCTTGATCCCTTTTCTTTCACAAGTGGGAGGCTTGGCTGGTGAGGTCATGGCCTGAGGGCGCCTGTCTGTTCATTCCAGTACAGATCAGATTTTAACTTAAGGGCACTAACCTCCTTAACGGCTGCCTCTCTTCCAGAGTGCCTGTTGACTGCACTGTATGCTTTCTGGGGCTTCAGTTCCCTCCAAACTGTTCATTTTCTATTTCCTACTGGTCCCTTTGTTCATTTTCATTATAGAACTGCACATGAATGATTACAGATAACAACATAACAGAATCAATATTAGCTCTCTTAAAATCTCTTCCACCAAAGAATTAGTCCATTAATTTTAAATTTAGCTTCAGACAAGTACCTAGGATGAGAGCAGAAAATAACTCTATTCTTTGTCCAAATATTACAAGAATGGTCTCTGGCACAGTTCCTAATATGGTTCACCTCTGACACTTCTTGATCTGGGCCTCCACAGTCCTAATGACATAACACTAGTCCCCAATCCCCTACTAGGAAGACCTATAAAGATCTAAATACCGAGTTCATTTTCTATTCTAGCCCAAAATTCCAAAGTCTTCCACATGCCTCCAAAAATCCCAGCATGATTAGGTCTATCACACCAATACTGCATTGTCCTAATACCAGCTTCTATATTGGTTATTTTTCTATTGCTGTGATAATACACAATGGCTAAGACAACTTATAAAAGAGAGTTTACAGGGTTAGAGCCCATGGTGGAAAAGCAAAGACATGGCAGCTGTAGCTGTGGCTGAGAGCCACTCTTCAGTGGAGCCGACTATTCCAACCTGATGCTTTCTCTCTCTACAAGGAATCAAATGACAGCCCTGAGTATATGACATTAAAGTAAAGGCAGAACGGAAAGAGGAACGTTACCTGTTTACGTCGCCAGCTTTTCTTCGGAGCCTCAAAAACTAGAAGGAACAAAAGATTTACAAAGGGTGTCCGATCTAGTTAGGCTCACACAGGAGAGCAGTTAGCTCTCCCTCATTCTGGTGTACATTGTTATTAGATTAAGCTGACTTAGCACTTCTTTTCTGTAAAATTAAGAGGTAGCCTCAGAGAAAATGGAATCATGAATCACTAACTGAACATAAAGAGTTACTATTTTTATGTATTGAGAGCAGCAAGCTTGGGTGTGTAGTTGTTGTTGTTATTTTAATGTGGAAAATAATCTCATCTTGAGAATCAAGTTGTGAAAAACAAATGTGCTATGGTCTTTAGCAAAGCTAGAGTCCAAGGTACTTCCCAGTCCAGGCAGGCTCTCATGCTTCTGGGGAGTGGAGATACAGGTTATGTTAGCGTACATCAACGCTTAACACCAAATGGTATACATAAATGATCCCCCAAGTAATATATTCAAAATTTAACACTTACTTCCCACATCTTCTTTTCTTTCTATTTCTTCCTCTCTCATCTATTGCATTCCTCCTGCAGTTTCACCTCCCTCCCTTCCTGTCAAAACTCCTCCCTTTCTCCTCCTCCTTCCCTTTTCCCAGATCCACCCCCTCCCTCCACCTGTCCTCAGAAAAGAGCAGACCCTCCCTGGGACATCAACCAAATAAGGCATAGCAAGCTACAATAAATAAGACCAGACACATCATCGCATCAAGGCTGGACGAGGCAGCCCAGAAGGGGAAAAGGGGTCCCACAAGTAGGCAAAAGAATAAGAGACAGCCCCCACTTTCACTACTAGGGTTTCCACAAGAAATCCAATCAGCTCAGCCATTGGAGCCCTACACTCTGCTTCTGCTCCCATCAGTTGCTAGATGAAGCATCTCTGTCTCTCTGGTGATGACTGTGCTAGTCTCTGGTCCCAGCACATCCTGCAACATGAGCATATCTCCCTCTTCTTCTTTTGCTTGTGTGCCATCTCCTATGCTATACTCCTTTAGGTGTCTTCTTTCCAGCAGCTCCCCATATAACTTAAGTAGGAAATTCAAATACTTGTCCAGGGCCTGGACATTTGGGGTTCTCAGAATCTGAACCACCAACCAAAGAACAAACAGGGGCTGGACCTAGGCCTCTCTGCAACATCTTTGAATGCTTTAAGCATAAGAAATTAATTGTGTGAGAGAAACAGAATGGATTAGTCACCACCATTTGTTTACAATATGAAAGTTTGGAAATTACGTTTACAATGAAAGGTGTGTAGCTAAAGAACATTCATCTATAGCATAATTCCCCCCCCCAAATATCTCCTTTCACAACAAGTAACACTGCTGTATGTGATAACATGATAGAAAAATTACAGTACAAACATAAAAGTCAAAGGAATTTTGATCATCCAACTCCCAATACCTGATTAAATCTGTTTTTTTTTCCTAACTCAAGCTTTTCAGCGCAATTTTTCTTCCTAAATATGATTTTAAGTCTATCTTTCTTTTTGATATGTCTCCTTCTTAATACAAAGTTCCTACATGAAGCAAAATATCAGAATCAACTGAGAATAATACTTTTCTGCTTCATATTTTACAGTTAATTATGTTATGACTCATAGAAAAATTGATCCCAAGGTTCATAATTTTTCTTTCTCTAATTTTTCCTGTTCTCAAGCAGCCTTCCCACCATTTCCTCGTTAATGTAAACCAATAGTAGTCCTTCTTTGAAAGCATTTCATCAGAATTAGCCTCAAGGGAGTCAGCTGATGGAAGAAACAGTAATAAATGAACATGTGTCAAAGAGAGGGCTGTTGAAGAAAGAAATTCAGTTACCTTCCAGCACAGACAAGAAGATAATTTATTACAGTGTCAGAAGAAAACCTTTAAGGTAAAAAACAGCTGATACAAAAATCTCTGATTACCCAAAATGAATCTTTAATGAAACTAAATGGGAAAGAACAGAATTGCAACTGTGCCATTCACTATTCAAAATTAATTGGAAAAATGGTTGATTTGAAACTGTAATAACCTCTAATGAACCTACTGAATAATGAATAACGTTAATTCCAAGGTTTGCTTATGCATAGTAGGGCTCCAAATAGATTTAATTATTACTTGCAAGGACTTTCCTTCACAAGAGACATCATTGGTTAGAAGCTGCCAAAACTCAGTCTGTTATAGACAAAGAAATGAAAACAGAACATGTACCCTTTAGGATCTCATTCCACTGAATTTTACAATGTTTACAACTGAAATTTTCAAACCATCAACACCCTTGCCCTTCTAATGCAATATCAAATACAACCCTTTACCCTCCTTTCAAAAGGATACTCTGTTTCGAAAAATCAGAGTAAGAATTCTTTGTATCTTTCTGATAAATTGATAAGAATTTCCTATTACCCCATTATATAGAGATTCTGTTTATATGTGCAACACAGTGGCTTTAGGAGGTTAAAAACTTGCTTTATAATTATATCCAGGACAAAAGACCTATGTAGCAAGCTTTATTGACACCAATCAACCTTGAAGTGGTTCAGGAATGGAGCAATGCAAAAATTCTATAGGCTGGTATATCAATTAGGTTGAGCTGCCCAGTGATTTGTAGAAAGAAAAAAATAAATACAGATAGGCAAAGAAATAAACTTTAAATAAATGATTCTAGCCTGTTCTTTTGTTTTTCCTTTTCTATCTTGTTTGATGGTGTGGACAAAGTGATTTTAAGATTACATACAAGTGTTCACTTGTAACAGAAGAGGGAAAGTCTTTATTCCATTTTGGGTTTGTTCAAGTGCTTAGTTAACTGTGACTTTTATGAATGGTGAAGAACAATGAAAGTTTAAAGCTTGACTAATTATCAGAAAATTTCCATAGTGCATACAGTGCACAGACAGTAGTTAGTAAACAGTATTAAGGTATAACAACTAATAGCTACTTGGAATTTTGAATATTCAACAGTGATGCTGTTAATTATTTTCTTTGTTTTTTTTTTCAAAAAACCTATGTAAGTCAGCAAAATGGTTCATAATGTCCTTTTATCAAACATGCCAAAAGTATTAATATAACATTATAAATAATTTAAGATTCAGCCATTCCTAACATGTATATGAGACATAATTGAACAGAAATTGTGAAGTTGACTTTTAAGTACACAAGAACAATTTCTGTTTTATCACGTTTGTTTGTTTCTATCTTTCTATTGCCATAAGTATATAAAGTGATCTTACAGTGTCTATGATATACTGGGTTATTAGTGACAAAATGGTGATATATATTAATCATAACTATAGAAATTTTAAATCAACAGGAACTTATACTCAGTTTCTTTATTTCTATACTTTGCTTTCTGCAGTTGCTTAAATGAGATGTCCCCCAAAGCTAGGATGTTTGAATACTTAGGGGTAAAATTTGAGTACATTTGGAATAATGGTCTTGCTGGAGGAGCTGCCTCACTGGGGATGGGCTGTGTGGTTTCAAAGCCTGGCGCCATTCTTAGCTTATTGTGTTGTGGTTCAAGATATAAGCTCTGTGCTTCCTGTTCCTGCTGCTCTGCTTACCATGTGCTTACCCTCTTACCATGGCAGACTCTTCGTCCTCTAGAACTGTAAACTCTGACAAACTCTTTCTTCTATAAGCTTCTTCTCCCATGTTGTTTTATCACATAGCTAAAAAGGAACTAATACAACTATCAAGTTAATATTTTTGATTATTAGTAATTCACTTGTGAGAAATATATGATACATATAACTACTAAATTATGTTGCCATTGTGAAAAAGGATATTATTTTGTGGTCATCAATACTTTTACTGAAAAGTAGGGAAAGCATAGCTGAAAAATATCTCTAATTCTTTCCAACATTTTTCTCATAAATTTGATCAATTAAAGATTTTTATATTTTACTTACTAGTTTTATGTAAAGCATTGGAATCAGGATTAATATTTTCTAAAAACATAGCCATAATTATAATATATGATGTCAACCTCAAAGGAACTTTTAAACTATTCTTGAAGGTCTCCACATCATTCTACTAACTTTTACCTTTGATAATTGTAACTGAAGTGAAAATTACTATCTGTATCACAATTCCAGAGATTCTAGTCATGGTAAAGTAAAAATGAATAAACAAAGAGAGCACATATAAATGGGTTACATGTTAACTTCCCTGTTCTATTTGTTGTAAATCAGTGTGAAGATTTGAGGATATAGCTCAGTTGATAGAGTGCTTTCCCATCATTAATCCCCAAGACGGATCCTAAGAACATGTAAACTGGACACAGTGGTTGACGCCTATATTCTTAGCACTTTGAATAGAGTTAACAGATAAGAAGTTCAAAGTAATCCTCATCTACTAGTGCATTTGATTCCAGTGTGGATTACATGAGACCCTGTGAAACCATATTGCAATATGTTAAGCAAAAATAGGGCTGGGAATATCATATTTTTCTCAAAGCCTAAGGACCTGAGTTTAATCCCAGGAGCCCAAAAAATAAGAAAAGGGATAATCCTGAAAGTTCTTCTCTGACCTGCATATACAGGCCATGGTAAATGCACACCCATATACATAAATAAATGAATAAAGGTAGATAGATAGATAGGTAGGTAGATAGATAGATAACATTTAGAGTTTTCAGAACTGCATTTAGCTACCTTGGAAATCATAACTACATTATTGCTGGCATAAAGCTGGATCAAACTGACAAAACTGAGAGCTTAGATCATTCCATGAACTGAGGATACATGGCAAACATCTGTCTCCTCA
Source organism: Rhynchomys soricoides (assembly GCA_019843965.1). NCBI lineage: Eukaryota > Metazoa > Chordata > Mammalia > Rodentia > Muridae > Rhynchomys > Rhynchomys soricoides. The sequence goes on along the minus strand of JADRCH010000052.1, from coordinate 8,813,158 downwards.
ATAGAAAATACAGATAAGGAAATACAAATAATTGCAAACTGGAGATGAAGAAACTTTCTAAGAAAATAACTTCTCCAATACTTTGTGCTGGGTTATTAAACCCAAACTGTACACAAAGACTCCTTTGTTCCTTAGGATGCACACCAAGATCCGAAAAGACACCAGTACCCACAATCTGAATTTATATAAATTATAATTTTTGAACATATGTTCCTACAGTGAAATTGCAGTGATAAATTAAGCTAAGTAAGACATATCCAAAGCAACTAATAAAAAGAACAATTATAATAACATGCTCTCATAAAAGTTAGGTGAGTAGCTATCAATACAGCTTACTGTACTCCATCACCAAGCTCCTCATTGGGTGAAATGATCCAAAGTCTACATGGCAAGATCAGGTGAGATGAATGGCATGATTCAGGTCCAATGTTGTGATGAAGTCACTAGGAAGCAACAGTAGGTACAATTAAGAATAACGTGACCACTCTGCTATCATACTGAGATGACCAGTATTATAACTGAGACAAGCACTAAGTAAGTAACACAGCACAATCCAAGAATGCCATGTAATAGCTGAAGAGTAGGGGTTGGAAATTTTTCATCAATACTAGGGGTTTGTATTTCTGATATGTTTATGGTAGGATCTTTCTTGAAGCCTTGGTTCTAAATATATAATATGTGCACTGTGACCTGTGTATCTTCATGTCATGTAACACCAATGAACACTGTCTGAGACATCTCAGCTCAGGTTTGAGACAACTTTTATGAGTCACAGTGTCTTCACTATGGACAAAGCATTTTCTCTCTTTTAAAAGCATATAGTCTAATTTTTGGAAAATGAAGACTTGTCATGCTTTCTTACCATTATTCTGCAGCATAGAAATAATAGTTTTTGGACTGGGTTGGTTTAGAATGCTTGATTTTAAACTTTTCCATTTGACATGGTGAATTGAGTTTCATTTAATAATTGTTAATGATTTTGGCTTAGGTTCACAGAATTACCAATAATTTCTGAAATGACCCTAAACATAATTCTATCATCTTATGCTATATATTATGTGAAGCCATGTTCTCAGCATTGATGATTAGAAGAGTAAAACATTGGTCCACTCAGAAAAACACATGTGAGGTTTCTTGGGCCCAGTATTCAGCCAATATTCAATTCTTTATGTAAAAATTATATAAGCATATCTACCTCATTAGTGTGCAAATTTGCTTTCAGTTTTAACAAGTGGTAATGAATGTAAAACAATTGCTTTCAAATAAATTTCTCTGTGTTTTATTATAAGTAAATGTTTAAGTTGTATGCCCATTTGGGATATTTATGTCTCAGGAGTTACACAAAACCTTCTCCAGTAAAAGGGATCCTGAAAATGTATAAAAGGTCAAGAGTCCCCAAAAAGTGTGTCCAAGACTCTGAAGCATAATGACTTTTATCATAAGCAGGACAGAAGGACACCATGAGATTTCACATCAGAAATTAGAATGGCATAATATTTAAATTTTATGAATTGGTTATTTTTAGATTTTTTTCCATTTAATATTTTAAACCATAGTTCACTGCAAGTAAATGAAACCCCGGAAAGTGGGGATAAGAGGAAGGCATACAGTAATTCACAAATTTTAGTGGTAAAGGGGAGATAAGAATGAGAGGTAATCAATCATTCCATCATTCCTAGGTAATCATCCCAATCAGGCATGGGGCCCTGAGATCTTCGAAGCTTTGCCTCCAGGTTGTTTCACAGTTAATATTGGAGAAAATTTCCTTCATGATAGCCATAGTACAAGGGGAAAGGCAACATTTCAAAGCATGCCACAGGCATCTTCTTTACTAGGTGCCCTCAGAGGATATATTTAAACAGAGAGTGCCTCACCCAGGGAGGTTTTCTCAAAGCCTAATGGACATAGAGGGAATAGAAACCAACTTTGCATAGAAAAAGAGAGAGATGATTATGTTAGACAGACAGACAGATACATACATACATACATACATACATACACAGATACATAGATACATACATAGATACACACATAGGCAGATAGAAAGAAGAAAGGAAGGAAGGAAAACAGGCCAGAAGGAAGTAAAAGACACACAGACAAGGAAGGAAGGAAGGAAAAAAACAAGGAATAAAAAGAGAATTAGATCCTTTTAACCTTGAAATCCAACTCACATTAGTCATTTTTGTCCCTCTATGAGGTCACTGAAGATGGGTGGAGTCAACAGAGGCAAAGAATAACCAAAAGAATGAGACCTCAGGATATAACGCTCCATTTGACCTCTAGTTTACCATCATGACACTAAAATCCATTAGAATAGTTCTTTTTTCCTGGTAATTTGTCTAGCTATCCTGAGAAAATTATGATGCACTTAAACACAGAATAAATTTTAATGAGGCATAGTGAATGTTAGAATCAGATTCACATCAGATAGCCATGTTGGATATGGGAATAAGGACATTTAACTAACTATGATTACTATGGAAAAGATCTGCTAGATCAAGACGACATCCAAGAGCACATGGACAATATAAACAGTTAGAATAATGTGAGAGGCAGCAATTCTAAGGAAAAAGTAAACAGAATGAAAGTCAATAAAAAGGTTGTAAGTGAGATGAAGAATGGCATTCTTAAGCTTGCAAAGCATGGACCTCAACTGAAAACGACCTCAGAGCTTGATGCCACCTCAAAAGAAACCTCAAAAACTTCAAAGAGGAAAAATGAAAATCAATAAATAGGATATCTACAAACTCAGAATCAGTGATAAAGAGAATAACCTGTGCATAATATGAATATCAAGAGAATAGAGAAACAGGAAATAAATACTTGAAGCATCTTTGAATGAGAATTTTCTCAAATTAATACTAGCAACTAAACTACAGTTCCACAAAGCTCAGAAAATGCCAAAGGGGACTGATCAATTACAAACAAGATGTTTTCAGCTAAAATCTAAGCACATTATATACAAGCTATATTACAACAAAGCCTCAACGTTCTGACAGAAATGAATAAGGAAGATTGCACATTACCAATTGAGGAACAAATACAAGAATCATATTTCATGTTTGATGTCTGAGGTGTCATGTAAATAACTAGAGAAGAGAGTGGAATATTTATGATCTGTAGGGAGAAATCCACTAATCTAAAACTCTGTGTTGTAAGAAACTATCTTTTAAATGAAGATAGAATAGAGATTTCTCATAAAACACAAAGCAAGGGAATTTGTTCCTAGAAAAATTGGTTTTGAAGGAAATGTTGAAAAACCAAGAGACTGATAATTAGACCTCCACAAGTTCAAGCCAGACATAATTCCAGCACTGAGAAGGAAGTTGACATGGGTATATACTCCTAACCAAGCAGCTATTTCCAATTAATACTCACTGTGAAAGGGAAAATAACTTTCTCAAATGGAGTGTCAACTATACTCCATGGCAGGCTTCATGCCAGGAATAGTTGGCAGACATAAAATAAACACAATTTTTTTTCTATCTATTACTCTTTCATGTATTTGTTTTGATTTTTGCTTTTGCATTTTCAAGGATTTGGAAGGGAGGAATTTCAGGAAGGAAAAAATGTTCAAAATACATTATATTTTTTAAAAACCTATAATTTAAAAGGTGCAAGTACCATTTGCACATGGCTGGTTCCTTAAGAGGCCAGACAGAGCTGGATTCTGTGGGAATAAAGTTAAAGACAGCTGGAGACCACTACGTGAGTGCTAGAAATGGAAACTGGTCCTCTGTAAGAACAGCAAGTGCTCCTAAGAGCTGAGCCATCTCTCCAGCCCCAATGTGGTGTTTCTTAATGTATATGTGCCTAGCAATACAGCATCAAATTACTGAAGGCATAAAATGATAGAACTATTATGCAGAAGTGAACTAGTCAGTATTTAGGTTGAACTTCATTATCTATTAAAAATAAATTTGATTAGGCAGAAAATCAGTAAAGCTATAGTGAATCTCAGCGATGGCATGACTCAGCTAGACATACAAGGAGCATACGTAGAGTATTCTACCTAATAGCAGCAGAATACCTATTCTTCTCAAGCATAGGTGGAAACTTGTCAAGACAGGCTGCATTCTGGGGCACAAACAAATAACTGAATGAACTGCTAGGTAAGATTATAGATTCTTCGGAAAGTGGGGTCTATCTCAAGGACATGGGTTAATGTGTTGAGAGTATACAGCCTGGTCCTGCTTCCAACCCTTAGGTACATGGGTCTCTGACATTCTAGCAGCAGAGTAATGGGCTGTGAGAGGCAAAATAATATCTCAGTTCAACATGACTCAATAGCCAGTGTTGGTTAAAAGTTAAAGAGTCTAACCCCGAGAAGTTCATTTTAGGTACATTTAAACACAGTTAAAAATGATGCAAAATTTCTTAGTGATAATTGACCCAATGCCATATGCACAATAAAGCTTAAGACATGACTATATTGAAACTCTTTGTGAAGTAAATAATATCCATAAAGATGTGTGTTACAGATTGATTTCATGTGAGGTCTTCCATAAAGAGGATTACTGATCAAGAAGCTCGCCATAAGGGTTTTGGAGAAGACTCTGTGTGGTCTTGGCCACACAGGTAGCAGAAAGATCATGAGGCTATTAATCATGTCAACTACCATCATTCTGGGTTGAAAACAGGTTATACATGCCTCCCTTCGAAAGCACAACCCTGTGTATTTAACATTTATGGTTCCCCTACTGGTTATCTGAAAACACAAAGACATTCTCTGTGCTCATACTTGTTCTCTGCTTCCACATTAGGGTTGGCTGCATGTAAAATACTTTGCCACTATTCCAGATACCTCAAGATATCACAGCTTTTTCCAGGGCCAAAGATATGATTCAAGTCCTATTTCTCTGACTAGTAATAAGAGCTTTCAGTTTCATTGTGTTTTGTTTGTTTGTTTTTATTTTTTATGCTTTACTTCCAAAGATTATAATTAAATGACTTCCCTTTCCCCGTGCTCTCTCTAAACCCTCCTATATGCTCTTCCTTGGCATCTTTCAAATTCATGTCTTATTTTTTTTCACTGATTGATGTTTTATACACACAGAGAGAGAGAGAGAGAGAGAGAGAGAGAGAGAGAGAGAGATTCCTAAATAAAACTTGTTCAATCTGTCTAATGTTACTCGTATGTTTGTTTAGGGGCTGATAATTTGATGCTGAATAACCAATTGTTGTGCTCTTCCAAGGGTAAGATGATTTCCCCTAATCTCAACATTCTGCATTTGCCTGTAGTGCTTTACCTAAGAGAAGTGTAAGCAGAAGCAGCAGATAATGCTGTTTATCAAACAAAGGAATTGGAGCCCATGCCTTATTGTGAGAAGATGAAGGAGGAATCCAGCTACTCTTGGACAGGAACACCAACAGATGTCGCTGGGATCCCTCTATGGATGTGCCTTTGTTCCTGAGTCCTTTTGTTCTCTATCAAAAAGAGACACAGCGTCCAGAGTAAAAGATAAGCAGAGTTTATCACAATGTAGACAAAAACATATTCTCAATGAGTGAGAAAGCAGAACTAGGGCTGAAGGGAGCACTGCAGAGCAGAGTAGAACACTCTAAGTGTGTATATGGGAGAACTAGAGAGACCACTGATCAGTTTCGCTTTTGAGCAGGCAAACTATTTCTAAGATCTCCAGAACAGATGGTTTTTCCTGAGGGGTATTTTCCTATATGAATCTTTGACAAGCCTATTTCAGCTGACCTTTACAGGAGTGGGCCATGTTATGCTTCTGTTTTTTATCAGAATGTATATGTATAATAATCTTGCAAAGTTTAGGGCTTCTGAGATCAGGCTTGGTTTTACCATGACCTCCTGAGTAGTTCAGGCTGTCACACCCCTTACAGAGCTCAGGGTCCATTCCTTTGGCCAAGAAATAGGTTCTTTCAGGTCTAGTCCTTGCTTTTACATGTTGTTGATTACAAAAGAGGATTCTATCTCTCATGTCCCCTAATCCTGCTCATACATAACACACCATCAGCCACTACTATAGACAAAGTCCCCACTTCCATACCTTCATCAACATGGTGGACTGTGTCCTTTTAGATCCAAAGGCAAATGATTCTCTTCACTTCTATCACATGTTCTGTCACAGGGCTGAACACAAAACACTGAAAGAGTAGACTGTTAAACAAAGTGAAATGCTTTATAGTAGATGTGTTGACTACTGAGGCATAATTCTTATACCAAAGAAGGAAATAATGAAGTGCCAGGTGTCCTGGTATACACCTTTAATTCCTGTATGATAGCAGCACAGGCAGAGTGGCAGGAAGATCTCTGTGAGTTTGAGGGCAGCTAGAATGCCAGAGTGAAACTGTATCAAAAATATAAAATTAAACTTAAAGTAAAGTGAGACAAGGAAATACCAAAGTATGACATAAACAAGTTGTGTTCACTGCCTCTATGTGTTTATATTTCAAAGCAAAGAATGCTATAAGCAAGGAGGAATAAACAAGCTAAAAAGGCCCAAATTACATCATGAATAATGTATTCACATGTAAAAGTTATACCTAGTATTCATTACAAAATTTTATATTCAATAAATAAATATTAAATGATGATAAATCTAAATGTGTGTACTGAACAATTTAATATAAATAAAACTCTATCTCTTCTCCAACGAGCTCAAGTTTAATAAGAAAAATGTTAGGGTACACCAGGTAAACTTATCTATGTTTACACATTTCTTCTACAAATTGACAATTTTATATGACTTGCTTAATATGAGAAAAATCCCAAACAATATGTATGGAGAAGCAGAATGAAATTATGAACTGCTTCAATTGCTCAGAGTAGGCTTGAGGAGGCAGAGACTTCCCACAGGAAAGACTGGGAAGAGATTGCTAGAAAACAACTAGGGGCCACAAAGAAGGCCCATCACTCCAGGTGCAGTATTTCAACATGGCAAAATTTTATTCTTCATTAAAAAGCTCACAAAAGTTAAAGAGTAAAGAGCCTGAAAGAGGAAATCTACTTGGCCTTTATTCTACTCCAGGTAGTGTCTCTGTCTTCTCCCCATTGGCTGGGTCTTAGGATCAAAGAATCAGAGTAAAAGAAATTAAAGAAAAGGGGAAGGGTGCTCGCTACTTGAGTCCCTTACGTTTCTAGAATAAAGCAGGGCCTTGCTGTCACTGTAGGGTAAAACGTCTGAGCCCATTTCTGGGTCTGAAAATCTACCAAACCCCACCACTTCCTGCGCCTGAAAACCCACCAGTGTCTGAACCGGAAACCCCACCATTCTCTAGTCTTGGCTTGAAATCCCACAATCCCCACCATGGAACGTTCCGCCTTGGAAAACCTTGCCCCCATGACACTTTAAGTCTACCTCTTGCTCAGTTTCCTGCTCAAGGCAGCCACCCTCTTTTGTCTAGCCCAATAAATCTCTTGTGTGAGGTTCTTTGTGTGGTGTGACTTTGTTCTACACCTTGGCTCCTGATGCCAGGATTGTTAGCGTTTTTTTTTTGTCTAAGCTCCGCCCCACAGTTACCAGGTATGCCTGACTCACTATAAAAGGGTCTGCTTGCCCCCTCCCCTCTCTCTTGCCCTTGCTCTTGCCTTCCTGCTCCCGCTCTGTCGTCTTGACCTCCCTCCCTCCCTCCCTCTCTCTCTTCACTTGCTCTTGACTGACCTCTACTCCTCTGCTCGATCTCGATATCTATCTCTCTCTCTCTCTCTCTCTCTCTCTCTCTCTCTCTCTCTCTTTCTTTTTCTGCCTCTATTACCCTCTCAACTCTCCTCCCATGCCCTGAATAAACTCTATTCTATAGTGTGGCTGGTTCCTCAGGGGGAGGTATCTTAGTCAGGATTTCTATTCCTGCACAAACATCATGACCAAGAAGCAAGTTGGGGAGAAAGGGTTTATTCAGCTTACACTTCCACATTGCTGTTCATCACCAAAGGAAGTCAGGACTGGAACTTAAGCAGGTCAGGAAGCAGGAGCTGATGCAGAAGCCATGGAGGGATGTTCCTTACTGGCTTGCTTGCTTCTCCTGGCTTGCTCAGCCTGCTTTCTTATAGAACCTAAGACTACCAGCACACAGATGTACCACCCACAAGGGCACCTCCACCCTTGATCACTAATTGAAAAAATGCCTTACAGCTGGATCTCATGGAGGCATTTTCTCAACCGAAGCTCCTTTCTCTGTGATAACTCCAGCTTGTGTCAAGTTGACAGACAAAACTAGCCAATACAGAAGGGATGCATGGGTTCTCGTTCTCAGAGGCACCCCCTTCCGCACACCTGACTGCACATCTACCAAAGCATATCCCCTCTCTCTTGATCTTTTTATAAACACATCAAGGATACATTTCAGAGCTCTAACACTTGCACTGGGAAAATCTTTCCCCTCAGAGCTGTGACATTTACAATAAACAATAGTTTTACTGAGTAGGATGTATTAAAATTTGCATAAAGTCTTACAAGTTGGGGAGAGATAAAAAGATTTGAATTCTTAGTTCTAAACACAAATTTTACTGTGTTCAATAGAAACGACTAAGATCTAATGATTCTTACAAAATGTATTTACAGAGAAGAGAGTATATGTAAGACATGAGAAAAAAATATGTTACATTTGAAGAAATGCAACGGGGACATGTCTGTATCCAGGTCAAGATCCAGGACTCAAACAGGTTTAAAGCAGCTTAAATGTCATCAGGAGACGGAACCAGAATGCAGGTTTCTGTGGGGTGGACAGAGAGTTCTCTGATGGAACCCTAGCTAATGCTGAATAAGTTGTGGGTTCAGGGATAGAGGTTGAGTCTGGTTTGTTGTCCTTCAAACAGAGCTGAAGAGACAGACAAAGAAAAACTAAATTAGCATATGGAAATGAGGGAGAGGTTACCAGACTCACCACAGTCATTAGTGACTTGCTATAGAGAAGAGAGCTACAGGAAAGAGGACAAACCCTAAGCTAAATAGATAGTGATCCTAATGAGTCAGTGCGCAGAAAGGGGGCGAAGGAATTGAAAGAATTCTTAGTCAGAAGTAGTAGTAGGAAGTCTGCATAACAGCTCGGGGGCATCAGTGAATTCTAGCCTATTTTAGAATAAAAGGATCATATGATTTTAGGCAGAGTGATACTGAGGAGTGGGTTGAATAAATTTGCCAGTGTGTATCTTAAGATGGGTAATTAATAGGAAGAGCTCCCCAAGGACAGAGGAAAGCACCATCTGAAAACAGCCCTGACTCAAGGCAGCAGCCCACACTAAAGAAACAAAGAGAATTATGCAGACACTTTGAAAGCACTTACAATTGAATTAGTGCCCCCCCCATCCTGAGATTACAATAACAACTTTTAGTTCTGTTGGTGGGAATTTCCTGCTTGTATTCAATGACTGTATATTATGGTATGAATAGTAGAGAGAAGGTGGTTGTTGGAGGCTAAGTTCTAGAGGGTCTCCTATAAAGGAAACCTATACCAATTACTTCTAAAGTAATGTTTTTCTTGGGATTTGGGTGTTAATAGCAACTGATAAGCCATTGTTTAATTAAAGTGGCCTAACATGTTGTTTATATTGTTATACTTGTGTTTTATAAAAAAAAAAAAGAAAGAGACAAGGATCTGTTTGATAGAGCCAGATATAGTGAGGTGGGAGGGTTGCTTCTGCTGGCCCATGCTGTGGAATCCCTTCCCCCTGAGGTACCAGCCATACAATGGGTATAGTATAGAATAGAGTTTATTTAGGGCATAGGAAGGGGAGCTGGGAAGGGAGGAGAGAGAGAGAGAGAGAGAGAGAGAGAGAGAGAGAGAGAGAGAGAGAGGGGAGAGGTCAGAGCCAGGAAGACTTGGAGGGGGGAGGGGAAGTGGAAAGAGAGAGGGGGAGATCAGGGAGAGAAGGGGCAGAGAGTAAGAGAATAAAAGAGAGAGGAGGGGCAAACAGCGCCTTTTAGAGTAAGCCAGGCCTACCTGGCTGTTTCCAGGTAACTAAGGGGGCAGAGCCCAGAAGGAATGCTAACAATACTCATCTTAGTAAATTACAGTTGCATTACATTTTTCTAGTATTTTTCTCTTAGAAATACTAGATATTGAATCTATAAATGTATGTGTCAAGAGATTTTAAGAACAAAACTTTCTTGTGTTAACTGTTCAAAATGAGCAAAAGTACATAAAATTAATTATAATTTTTGTAATTTTTAAAAAAATTACAAAATTGTAGGTCCCTCTAAAAAGAGTTTATTTTTTTCCCGTTAAGCCTAAATTCATCCCATCTTGTGAACAAATTGTATATTGGCAAACATATTTTATTTTCCTTTAGTGAAGCTAAGTATTTTCTTTCATCCACCCTCACCACAAAAAACAAACAAACAAACCCACTGGGCTGTCAGTATTATTTCCCCACTTTACAGATGGAGTCAATGAGGTTCTCAAGGAACGAAGTTTGAAACCCAGCTAGGAAATGTTGAAGTCAGAAGCGAGCACGAGTATATTTAGGATCCAGGGCTGTTTTGGCTTTCATCCAAAATCACCTTGGAGGATGGTGGCCTGCATCATTTGAAAACAGAATGTATCATTTCTGAAAGAAGCTCATGATTGATTTTTGTTTCAGCATTTTCTCAATGTCTTTGGAAAGCTCTAGAAGGATTATCAGTTTTTCCGTACCCCTCTTCTGTTCTGTTCTTTGCTCCCAGTACACTTAGCCTCGTGTATTTTATTACCTAATGTGACCTCGAGTTTTATTATCTCTGCCAGAGTGAGTTCAGCATCCATTTTATGATCGTGAGCTTTCTTCCTTGACTCAATACATACTTCAAGGTCAGTCTTGGTCGGCTCCTCCATTTTCTGTTTGTCTTGCCCTTAATATTTGATAAGCAATATCCAGTTATGTAATTTGTATATTCATCACCTGTCTGGAGTAAGGAGGACCAAAAGGATATATTGAAATAAGCTATTCACAAGTGACTTGAAAAGGCAGTTGAAAGAATATCCACATTTTCCTAACAAAAGATTATGAATATCCAATGTAGTGGCAGAGCATTACTTTTGATCAAATACATATGCTTTTTGAAGATATAAACTCTGACATTTGCTTTGAAAATGGAGATGGGCATATTTGACACCACCATAGGAGTTGTTTAGAAAGAATGCTATTACCTAGTATGTTTGAATGAAGTGGTGACGAACTCATCCCTAAGCCTATGTGTAGGGGAGAGAACTACTAGGTAGAAACAACTCTAATAGACAAAACAAATCAAGAACAATCCAAAGAAAATGTGAAAAATAAAGCTCACATAGAACTATGTTAGGGATGGTTGTGTTTGAAGACAGCTCATATCCGGACAGATCACACCAAGCCATTACAGTCCCACAAGAAGAGGTTTACTGGGGCAAAGCGGGGAAGAAAAGGGGAAGAAGAAGGCTGAAAGCAGGAGTGCGAGGAGAGGTTGGGGTCTCTGCCTTTTATTCGAGCTGTGGCATAATCACGAGCACCACCAAACACAGGTGAGGCCTGCAGGTGAGGTGCATGCTGGGAGTGTGTGTTGGTTACCATGGCAACAGATGCAAGCGGGTCCTTGTTGCCTAGTGGTGACATCATTGCTGGATTCAGAGACTGTAAACAGCTTCTGATGCCAACAAATATGAAATATACACATCAAACTGAGTGATAACTGTCAGATCTAGTATCTACCGTGATGGTCATGGAAACAATTTTGTAAGTTTTTAGTGTTTTAACGTCTGAACCTCCACCTGCCCTCTTCATCATCAGCGGTTAGGGGAACAGCTGTGTTAAAGTTTGGGTCATACTGACTGAGCAGGATGGACTGAAACAGCACATGCCAGATGTGTTATTTCTACCTGCAACCTTTCATCATTAGTAAAGTTTAATTGCATTCTGATATAAGTAAAGCCCACTAACCTAGTAAGGTGAATAATAGAAGGTTGGGGCAAGGCAGAGAACATAGCCTCAAATGAGAAGGCAGATGGCAATCAGACAGACAACTAGATAAAAAGAATCAGTGTTCCGTTTTGCCATGGTAAAAGCAGTAATGATCAACTTGAGGGTACCCAGTAATAGCCTAGTGGAAAATTCATTGGCTGAGAGAATGTTTTCTCTTGTTCACTATTTGTTCATAGGTGGAAACATTAATTTACATGAGAGTGGAACACATTTTCAATCTTAACAAATGAACAGAATGGGCTCCAGGGAAACTAAAGGTTTTTAAAAGCATTTTAAAATAACAAATTAATAACCCAGATAGGTTTTTTTTTTCATCTCATAGAGTAATTATTAAATGTATCCATGAATGGATGCCTGCTTGCTTTTGAGCACGCAGCCTCTTCTGGATAACATCAGTTAAATTCTAACTTATGCTGTCAATCTAAAGCTCTGAAGTGAAACTTATAGGTGAATGGAAAGTTAAGTATTTTCTTAAACAGTTCAAATACTGTTCACCATTGTGCTCTTCTCCTGCATGATTTTTAATGCCGTCCTCCAGGATTGATTTTTGCAGGTTAGTTGTTTCCTATACTTCTGACCTTGTTCTTTACTTTAGAAACATGATGTTTAGAGACAGGAAGCTCAGTGAATAGTGGACTTGCCGTGTACACAGGACATTCTATGAAAATCCACAAACCAACTAAGTGGTCAGGTATGGTGGTGCACATTTTTATCACAGTAACGGAGAGACACAGCCTGAGACTCCCATGCCAACCAGCATAACCTATGTAGCCAGTTCACTGTTCAGTGAGATTCTGTCTCATAAAACCAAGGTGAACGGTTGGAGCTGACCAATCTCTAAGGTTACCCTTCGGCCTACAAATGCATCTGGACACTCATGCACTCATAACCCCATGCACACAGTATGTTCTCATACCTAAAACCTTCAAGTTTCATATTTGAACAACCCTAATTTTCACAGTAAACACATACACAAAAAGAATTTACTGTGGGTTTTCAAAGGATCTGACAGACTTGGATAGTCTTGATTATTTTTGTTTTTATTTTTGGATTTTTTGAGTGATATTTTGAAATACTTTTTTATAAAATATATTCTGATCATAGTTAACCTACCCACCCATCTGCACGCCTTCTTTCTCTCTCTTTATAAGACAGAGGCAAATAATAAAGCAAACAAGTAAGAGTAGAAAACAAACATAAAGAGACATCACAAGAAACACAAACACAAACAAACCCCATAAACACACAAAATCAAAAATCATAATATGATGCAAAAGACCAGTAAGAAAAAAAAAATGACCAGCAGGGCTATCTGAGACAAAAAAGTCTGCAAAGATTTCCTTGCTGGATTCCCGTTTCTCTGGGAATGCTGTGCCAGCCTATCTATGGACATTGCGCTGGCCCTGGTTTCCTCCTGTTACTTCAATGCTCGTTACTATTATAACGTGATACGGCCAAGAGGTGATACGCAGTGGAGTGTTTGCTGTCATATTCCTCTGACAGGAAAGCCCACTACATGGCAGGATTTTCCACAAAGTCACAAAGATCATAACTGTTTCTTACCTGTGTAAAGTTCCCCTTTAATTAGTGAGTTTCCTTGCATTATCTAGATTATAGGCACTATGAATCTTTACAATTTCTAAGTGTTTACATATTTTTTTCAACTTTTCTGTGAACCTACAAATTAGATAAAGACACTGGTCGCTGTGGATTTCTTTGACTCCAAATGTTTTTCCATGCCATTTGTATGTGTGCAAGTGTGTATTTATGCATATGTGTATTTATGCGTGTGTGTATTTATGCATGTGTGTATTTACTACTTCAAGAATTCCGTACAACAGTTTTTGATTGTACTTATCTCTTTTGCCCCAACTCTTCCCAGATACACCCCTTCTTCCCTTCCAACCTAACTTTTTATCTTAAAAATATTGTACAGTGCAAATATCCTCAACATATTAACCTCCACTACGGGAAGAGGCTACGTTCTAAAAGAAATCTCTCTCTCTCTCTCTCTCTCTCTCTCTCTCTCTCTCTCTCTTTCTTTCTCTCTCTCAAAAAGCCTAATAATTGCTAATAGCCTCATTGGCAAGGAAGGGTTTTGTGCCCAATTTTCCTCTCTATGTTGACTTTGAGTCTGCTTGTGGCTTTCATTGGTCTGATAAATGCTGTCATGATTTTTGTGAGTTCACATGCATAGTTATAATGTGATGTACATGAGATACTTTACTTGTTGGTCATTGCCTCTGGGTCTTATACGCTTTCTGCCTCCTGTTCCTCAATGTTCCATGAGCATTGAGAAGGAAGATAAGATATGAAGATCTAATGGTTGAGGATTCTGTAGTCTTTAATCTCTAAACCTAGGTCAGTTGTAGATCTCAAAGTTAATCACTATTGCAAATAGAAACTTCCCTGATGAGAGCCAAGAAATGCATTAATTCATGTGTATAATAAGTAATTAGGTGCTAATTTAACATAATGACAATTTAGCAGAATAATAGCATTAGTTACCCCTGGGGCCAATGAGTCTTCTAGCTAAGCACTGGCTCTTAGCCCAACAATGGTGACAGATTTAGGTTTCTCTTTATAGTCAATCAGGAACTAGTTGGTTACTCCCTTAAAGTCCACACCATTGTCAAACCAGTGTGCATGTCTTGCCAAAAGAGTCATTGTAGCTGTCAAGGTTCCTAGTTGGCTAAGATTAATCATTACTTTTCTGCTCTGGTAGTATGGATAGCACAGCCAAGCACTACAAAAGCTGGTCGGGAGGAATGAAGCAACCCAGTGAGTAGTGGACCTTGATTTCTCAGTATACTATGATTCAAGTGTCTTCAAGAATAGTGTCTCACCACTAAGCTCTGGAGAGTAACAAAAAGTTTTAGCAATAACCTGAAATATTTGATCTTCTATAGGACCTCACTGACAAACAAGTCTAGAAGAAGTAACCCATTCCTGGTAACAGAGCAGCCTTGGTTGATCGATCTGTCTGTCTGTCTCTCATCTCTCTTTCTCACACACACACACACACACACACACACACACACACATTATACATATATATGTATATATACACACATATACATACATATATGTAACATATATGTATGTATGTGTGTGCATGTATGTTTGTGTCTCTGTGACTGTGCTTGTGTGTATATTTGTGTCTGCTTCTACAGCAGTTGGTTTCCATGAGCCTCTTTCTAAATCTTTACTGTTATTTATTCTTTCCCTTATTCCTTTCTGTACCCTTCCCTCAGTTCTTTACTCCAGTTTTCTTCTCCCCATCCCATTATTTCTTCTTAAGCCTGTATCTCCCCTCCTTAGGAAGCCTCTCTCCATAGTCCCTTAGTAAGTTACTGATCTCTATGGATATTCTAAATGAAACAATATATCTGAAGACTTGTAGACAACATTCACAATTGAGAGAGCACATGTTTGTCTTTCTTGGTTGGAATTACCTCTCCCAGAATGAATTCTCTCTCAGTTCGTTCTGTTTATCTCTCAATTTCATAATATCATTTTTCTTAATGGATGAAAAATAGTCAGTTATGTAAATAAATTAAATTTTCACTATTCATTTATCAGTTCATGGACAGTTATGTTGTTTTCAATACTTACTGAATGAATGAACATAGATAAACTGATATCTCTACAGTAGGATATAGATTCCCTTAGGTACATGCCCATGAATAGTAGAGTTTGATCATAGGATAGATCTATTTTCACTTTTTGAAAAACCTCCACACTGATTTCCATAGTGGCTGGGAATGCTGCACTCCCACTGGCAACGAATGAGCATTCCCCCTTCTACACATCCAAATTCATTTAGTTTTGGTTTTGTTTGTTTACTTTTTATTTGTCTGTTTGTTTGTTCTGTTTTGTTTTTGTTTTTATCTCAGCCATTGATACTTGGATAAGATAAAATCTACAGTAATTTTAATTTGCATTCTGAAAGTGCCCAAAAATGTTGAACATATTTTTAAAGGTGTCTCAGCCATCTTCTGAAGTCATGCTGAAGATCTGGTGTCTGCCACTGACATTATTCTTATGCCTCATTTATGTGTACACCATTATGATTTTTTAAATGCTATTGACCATGCCCTGTAGGCTTCTTATCTGTTGGATTTTGTTTGTTTTTGGTATTTGTTTTATTTTGTTTTTTTTTTGCATATTTGGTCTAGATCTTCTACTTTATCTTGAAGTTTTGATACTCTATCTTCTGCTTGATTCATACGACTTATAAGAGTTTCTTTTGAGTTTTCTAGTTGAGTTACTATGTTTTTCAATTCTAATTTCATTTCAATGGGTCTTCTTCCATATTTTTAATCTCCTGGTTCAATTCAGTTCTCAAATCCTGGATTGTCTTTATCCTTTTGTCTTATGCATTTGGGTTTGTTTGTTTGTTTGTTTGTTTGGGGGGAGGGTCAGCAGGTGGTATCACTGCGGTGTTTTTTTTTCTTGTTAGCTCTTTCTCCTGAATTTTATTAAACTTTCCTTGTGTCTTTTTTAAACTCCCTGAGTTCTTTGAAGAAGTTTATGGTTTTTCTTTTAATGTCCTGTCTTTGTGTTCATCGAAGTAATTCTTCTTTGCAAATATTTATATAGCACTGATAGGTTTGGGAGAGAAGATGCTAGTTTGATATTTCATATTGTTTGAATATTTGCAATGAGATCTGGGTATGCAGACTTCTTTAGTTAGTTATAAGTCTCATATGATTAGAACAGGTTGGGGCAAAGAGAGTAGATTGGATCTAAAGTTGGAAATGACTTGGATGGAATGTAGACTGTATGTTTACCATTGACCAAACCTGGAATATTCTGGTAAGCTGGCTGGATGCAAAAATTGGAAGTAGCATAGTAGGAGCCTATGTGTTGGGGATAAAACACGTCCTTCTAGAAGGCTAGAGACTGGTTGTGGAGCAGACTGGAGTTGCTAGACCAGACCCGGACATGGCATTCAGGCTAGATCTGGTTGGCTGGGGAGAAGGCATGTATGAGGAGGGTAAGGGAGACTCATCTAGTTAGCCCCAGGAGAAAGATGTGGGAGATAAGGTTGGATGGGTGCAGAGGTTACATGTGGCTCAGAAGGGACACTCAGGTGCTGGAAGGTAGGAAATCTAGATGCTGGGAACAGAACAGGTATGAGTGGGTCTGACAAACACAGCACACTGGAGGGGGAACCAAGGCTAAATAGGGCCAGATTCTGGAGAAAGATGTGAGAACCAATGTGAGAAATGGAGCTCTGAGAAGAAGTTGGATTCAGTGCAGAAGCTGTAGTTTATTTCTTTTGATAAATAATTTATTTATTTCTATTTTGTATATATTGGTGTTTTGCCTGCATGTATGCCTGTGTGAGAATGTCAGATCCCCTGAATCAGGAGGCACAAACAGTTCTAAGCTGCCATGTGAGTTCTCAGAATTGAACCTGGATGCTCTGAAAGAAAGAGCGTCCTCTGCTGGTAACCACGAAGCTCTCTCCAGCCCTCATAATTTACTTCCTTTTTTAAAATCAATAAATAAAACTATTTAATAGTATTAAAAATTTCAGAGAAATTACTTATAACTTATTCTTGTTTTTTTTTGATTGAATATTTACTTTATTTACATTTCAAATATTATCCCCTTTCCAGGTCTCCCCTTCAGAAATGCCTTATCCTGTTCCCCCTCCCCCTGCCTCTATGAGGGTGCTCCCCCACCCACCTACTCCCATCTTCCCTCCCTGGCATTCTCCTACACTGGGATTTGTTCTTGTAATCCCCAGTTTTAACTAAGCATTTTATATAATTCTACTTTCTTTCCTATTTTAATATGTAGATACATGTTTTTAAACTACTACTATTCTCTGTTGTTGCTAAAGAGCTTCTAATACACATTTTTATCTAGGACTAACTTCAAATAATATTATTATGTTCCATAGGTAGTAGGGGTAGCTGTGACAGAACATTCCCCACTCCTTCCAATCATTCTCTTATAATACTCGTATTATTAATTTGAAGTCACTCATTTATATTATATTTCACTAAATAAGGTATAATTGCTATTATTACTATAAAGCATTGTATTTTAGTCAAACAAGAATAAGAACAACAAAATGTGTCTTTAAAAATTCTTGTTTTTCATAAGAAAAGGTTTTTCCTGATTTTTCTCTATTATGGTATTTACTTTTATTAAGTTACTCTCTCTCTCTCTCTCTTATTTTTATAAGGAAGGAGACTGGAGGTAGCTGGGAATTGAACCCACAACCTACCATGGGCTAAGCAACCACTCTAGTACAGGTTATAACCCGCTGCTCTCCTTTACTACACTTTCTGACTTATTATAAATTCAACGGTAGTACCATATTTTCGTACACACTTTCATGTTGTTGATCTCCCTTTTTCTCCCCCAGCATGCCCTTTCCCCACTGCTCCAGGTCCCCTGGCTTCCTCTCAGGAACCCCTTCAACTTTCATGGCATATGTATTCTGTTGTGAAAACATGAGGTATTTGTTTTAGTGAATCTAGTTCATTTCAATTTATGTAATAATTGCCAGTTCCATACAATTACTTAAATCAAAATCCCAATGATATTCTTCACAAAACTAGAAAAAATAATCCTAAAAGTCATGTGAAATACAAACACCCTGAAATAACTGAAGAAATTCTAAGCACACAAACCATGTCAGAGGCTTCACAATAGTTAATGTTGAATTGTACTACAAAGCAATAATGACAAAGACAAGATGTTACTAACCCAAAAGCAAACACATAGAACAACGAAATAGAATCGAGATACAGAAATAAACCCACACAGCTAGAGCCACCTCATTTCTGACAAGTGTGTCAAGAACACATATTGAATTAATTCCTTCAATTAATGGTGTTGGGGAAACTTTATAGCTACATAGAGAAGAATGAAATCATACCCATATCTCTAACCTTGCACAAAAATCAATTTAAAATAGATCAAAAACTGGGGTTATAAAGCCTAAACTACTGAACTTGCCAGAGGAAAGTGCAGGGAAAACACTTGGAGATAGAAGTATGGGTAAGATTTCCTGAAAAGAACTCTAGTAGCATATGCTAAGGACCAAATAATTGACAACTGGGGTTACATCTATGTAAAAAGCTTCTGCTTGGCAAAGAAAACTATCAGAATGATCAGCTAGCCTACAGAATGGGAGAAATCTCTGCTCCTACCTTAGGCAGAAAACTAGTATCTAGAATATATACAGAACTGCAAAGGTTAAACACCAAAAAGAAAAAGAAAGTCTTTGACTAAGTAATCTGGTTAATGAAGTAATCAGGCAGTCTAGAATTAGGGTCTCAAATAGCTAATAAATAATTATAAAATGGTTAATATACTTAGCCATCAGGAAAATGTAAATTATAACTATATTAAGACCCTAATAATCGGGCTAGAGAGATGGCTCAGCAGTTAAGAGCACTGACTGCTCTTCTGAAGGACCTGAGTTCAATTCCCAGCAACCACATGGTGGCTCACAACCATCCGTAATGAGATTTGATGCTCTCTTCTGGTGTGTCTGAAGATGGCGCAGTGTACTTACATAGAATAATAAATAAATCTTTTTTAAAAAAGATTCTAATTATCAGAGTCAGAATGGTTATCATAAATAAAATAAAAAATATCAAATGCTGGTGAGCATGTGGGGAAAGAGGAAGACTTGCTCCCTGCTAGGTGTATAGACCAGTGCAGCCACTATAGAAGTTAATATGGAAGTTCCCCAGAGACCTCAAATTCAACTGCCTTATGGCACAGTGTTGGGGATAGAAAGCAAGGATTTATGTCCTGCCACAGACATATATGTATATCCATACTTACTGCTGTCCCTTTCATAACAGCTGGAAAAACAGACAAGCCAGGATGCAGACTGCTGAATGAGGAATTTGTGTAGAGGAATTTCAATCCAGCAGCATGGTTGCTCCTTTAAGAGATCACATCCAAAGATATGATATGGCTGGAATACAGAATTGTCCTGGAATACAGTATGATCTGGTGGAATACAGACACACCCTTAGTACATGCCTAATCCTTAACAGTGACAGTAAGGTTAGTTTGTAGAAGGAAACAGCCATGTTTACAGATTACATCCAACTGAGAGACAGAAAGTGATGAATCAGAGAAAGGTTTGACAAAATGAGTCAGAGATAAGATAAGCCCAATTCACAGTAGAACAGCAGGAAAGAGAGGTTACTGAAGAGAAGGGAAGAGAAGAAGAAGGAGGAGGAGGAGGAGGAGGAGGAGGAGAGAGAGAGAGAGAGAGAGAGAGAGAGAGAGAGAGAGAGAGAGAGAGATATTGATTCTGTGGGGGTGACATATGGCCATTTTACAGGGATGATATTACAAAGACAGGTTACAGAGAGAACAAGCTAGGCACAGGTGAAGGCAGAATGAGCCAGAAAAAGATTAGAACATATCTCTAAAGTTAGTATGAGGCCAAGCAGAACAATCAGTTAGAATCTGAGAGTGAAGCCAGATTGAATCAGTTAGCTTGGAAGATGAGATTGTACAGAGGCTAGAAGCTTCCAGGCCTGGACCTAGGGATAGTTAGAACAGAGAAGAAAACACTCTGCGCCCAGCCCAAGCAGAGTATTCACAAAGCTTGGATCTGGTTCTTATCTCATCACTTCAACAGAGGAAATAAAAGCAGATACGGTGTGCTTTTTCATTGAACTTGAAACAATGACTCTACTTTTGAAATATAATTTGGTTGGACACAGGATTCTACATTGGTGGTTCTTGTTTTCACACATTAAATATTCTATTATTCTCCCTTCTGCCAACATTTTTCCTAATAAACAAATCCAATGTAATTTGCATTCACCTCCAGGTAATGTGTTCCCTCTGACTTTCCTGGACTGACAGCTGTTTCTTTGTTCATAATCATCTTTTTGTAGACTCTGATCTCCCTAACTACATGATGCAGTTTATGTCACTAATTACAAGAGACGTTTCAGTAACTTACATTTCAAAGACATCCTTTATTCGTTTCTTTCTTTCTCCTTATCCTGTCAATAAGAATATGCTATACTACTTGATACTTTTTCACAGTGTTGGATGTTTTGCCCAGTTTTACCTTTTCCATGTATAGGTGTGTGTGTGTGTGTGTGTGTGTGTGTGTGTGTGTGTGTGTTTGCACTTTAATTTTAAACACTTTGCTTTACGACTTTTTAAGCTTACAGTTTCTTTCCTTGGTTATACTGTTTTTATTCATGAATCATTCATCACTATCCTTTGCTTTAGGGAAGCATCTCTTGTTCACAGCTATGTGCAAAACACAAACTCATGTGTTTTCCTATTAGCCTGATCATCAAGAAAGTAATAAAAAAATACATCCTATCTAATACAAATTTGAATACTATCCTAACCATTCACTTTCCCCTTTCTCCACCATGTATGCACCAATCAGCAGAGGGAAGTGTACTGGCACAGCCTAAGAGAAGGCTTTCATCCTGTCTTCTTTTCTGAGAACAAACTACATATCATTCTACTCATTATTGGCACTCATCAGCAGGCTCTCTTGACATTTGAGCAGTTAGAAGGTTCTCGGGAGTTAAATATGTCCATGTATTTGTCAGTCTTTTGCAATGTAGTTTCATGAGGCAGGCACTTAGAAGTTGCCTTTCATAAAAGCATTGACTTCATTTGAATCTAAAAGGTAAGTAAAAGCAAGAGGAGAGCCTGGCATCTCTACCTTCATTTTGCACCTGTCACTTACCTCTGCAGATAGACATGCTAATTGGTCAAGGAAGCTCTGTTTAACTCATCTTCCTGCTAGACTGCAGGCTCAGAGATAAGTTCTTGTCCTAAACTTTCAGACACCATAGATCCTAACAAGAACAAAATCTTCTATGATCTTCTACCCCACCCATACCCTCATAGATTGCAATTATCCACCAGAGCAAAGCTGAATCCCAAATCAGAAGTGATTATCTTGAAGGTGCCAGGTGAGTGCCTCAAGCTATTGACAGGACGAGGAACTTCTTCAGCCTACTTTGTAGAACCTGCGCTAAGGCAAAGATCAACCACACCCATTTGATAGGGGCTGCATAATTATGCATCTCTCTTGATCCCTGCCTTAATTCTTCCTCTATTTAACTTAAAATTCATTCGTTGGAATACACTTTTAAACAGTTTAAAGTCACAAAATTCTTTGTTCCTCTTTGCTGTGTGACTGCCAGGAATAGATCTCAACTCTGTTTTTCACCATTATCTCTCTCTTTAATTGGCTTTTGGGGACAGGTGGCTGAGATCACCTGAAACAACCTCATAGCTCTTATTCTCATAGATTGACAAGTGGCTTAGAACCAGGGCACTGCTGGAAAGCTGCATCCAGACTCAAGTCTGTAGAAATTTACAGGGGTTCCCCTGGACTCCCAAAGTGGTAACAGGGTGCTTCCAGGCTGCCCTTGTTAGCTGTAGGTTCTTCTTTATTCTGTCCTGTCCAGCCCTCCGTTATTCCCAGTCCCAGGGAAGATAGTAAATGGAGTCCTTAGATCCATAAACCTGCCACTTCTTTAAAAATAAAAAATGGGAGACAAATTGATCAAAGAACTTTGATATATTTAGTTTTACCAAACCTGAATGATCTTCCTGCCTTTTCTGCCCAGCGTGACAGTTCTGCAAGCAGATGAAACATGAGTCAAGAAATCTGCGCAGGTTAAAACTGCCAGAAGAGTGTGACTCTCCCTGGAAATTCCTCCAGGTTTAATTCTTTGCAGTTTGTCCTCTCCTCTCTTTGGCCTACCTCTCCTGGTACAGTCATTACAAAATTTCTCACACTCCATCCGGTTACCTAAGCCAAACAGTTAGGTATAAACTCTGATTTTCTTTTCATCCCAGACAGCTAACCAAGTGCAAATCATTCGAGGTTTTATTCAAACATTGATCACTAGGGATTCAAGATGTACCGACATTTGAATCTTTTTCATTTTTCTCTTTCCGATTGTCACTGTTCAGACATCAATACTTTTCAGCGGCATGCCAGTAACAGCTGCCGTCACCTATCCCTCTCTTTCATACAGTCCTTAAGATCTTTTCATTTATAGCGTGGATTTCTGTGCTGCTCTCTCTCTACTTAGGGTCCTTTAGTGGTGCTTTGTTGTGGCTGGGATTAAATTAGAAGCTACTTAATTTTAGGGTCCAATATGAACGTGTGATCATGTCCTCTTTCATGTGACCCTTTCCTTTGTGTGGATCACATCTTACCAACTTTAATTTCTAGACTACACTGTTTGCTAGCTGCCTCTGAAGTCTGCCTTCGCTCTGTCGCCTAACCTCCTCATCAGACCACCCATTCCTTCTCTGACACATTCTCTTGCCTGAAATTTCCAACAAAGCCTCCATTCCCAGTTTACATACTTCTCCGCTTGAGAAGCAGTTTGCCAGGCTGCTTGACCCAAGAGCCTGCACATCTCAGATCACTATTTTACTCTGGATCTTCACCATACCTTAGTTCCTTTAAACAAATAGTACATACAATTTACTCACAGTTATGTCTCTAATTCTAATATATGGTTAGATGCAAAATAGGCATTTATATATATTTGCAAATTCATTGGTTATTCAACACATTTTAAGAGGAGTTTTTATTTAACGAAATCCAGCTTGACTCTACTTGATATCATTTGAGAAGTTTGTAAATGGTCATATTTTCCCTATGAAGTGGTTACACTCCCCAGGATCATTCCCAGGCTAGTGCGTTTCTCCTTGGTGACTTTTATGTGGCATCATTGTCACACTGTTACAAAACAGATAGTGTCAGTAACCCAGAAGGAAAGCAACAGTGGCAGTCCTCCATTGTGTAAATCATTGTTCAACATCATAACACCTAAGTTCTCAGTCCTGTTTTGCCTAATTAAAAACACAAAACAAAACAAAACACAAATGTATGCTATAGCGATTCAGTTGGAAACATGCTGCCATTTAATGAATTAAGCCTCTATTAACTTAGAAGAAAAATGAAAAGTCGGGGTCCTGCTTGCTGAAATCCATCAGGAGCCTTCTGTTCTCTGTTAGAACAGCTGTCCTGTTTACTGCTGCTCCGATGAAGCTGCTGCCCAGCTTCGCTATTCAGGAAGATCAGTGTTTACACGCTCGCCAGCCCTGAATCAAAACAACTCTGATTTGTTAATAATTCACTAACCAAATATTATGACTGAAAAAAAAAAAAACAGAAAACAAAAAAGGGAACACTGGTAAATAATCAAATGCAGAACGGAACTTCTGCTGCATTTAATCTCATCACAGGAATGGAAAACACAAATAAAAATGTAATTTAGAAATTCATCCCATCCTATTAAATACCAGCTGTTTTCAGGGTGGTGGGATAGAATGTTTTGTTTTCTCCCTCATGTCTTTAGAGTTGGGAGGAAAATTGGAGAGCAATTAAGTTAGTCCACATTTGCTACTAGAGAAGGCGTTGAGGGCATGTTACCAAGGAGACACATCTCCACACGACCTATCATGTGCCTGTGCTAGAAAGACATGAGGCCACAACAGTTGTCAACAACTTTCCTTCTAACATTAGGATGCAGAGACAGACTAGGAAGGACCAAACAAATACCTGCTGTGACAGACATCAGTCTCCCCCTCCCCTCCCCAACTCCCCTCCACCAGACACAGCAAGAATCCAGCTCAGTACACTACTCCTGAGTCCTATTTGCTTCTAAAATCCACTCATACTGGTTTTAAAAATGAGCCAGAGGGTTCCATCTAACAAGCTCCTCCTATATTGATTTTTAACTACGCCCATCGCTGATGAGTCTGGTGGAAACAATGTGAATTTATTCGCAAACACCATGAAAACTGAACAATAGCAGAACTATGTGCTCAAACTATATGATCAAACTATATGATCAAACGTAGCCATTCTCTCAAGGGGACCCAGACATTTAATATTTTCTGTTTTAACCAGAAGTCATATTAATTACCAGAATTTAACTATAAGTCATGATATACACACATAATTTCAGATAGACAAAGAAAAATTGTCTTTGCTTACAAAAGGCAAGCATGTATGATATGTAATTTAAATAATTTTAAATAATGTGTTTGATACAATAGCTACAATGGTCACCTTTAATCTACAGAGTTATATTTCAACAGCCTACAATTACCATGTACACCATATTGCTTTCTGTACAAGTTTATCTATGATAAAATTTATTTGCAGCTTAGACATATTAAGAGATTAATCATGAAATAGAACTATCAATGATATAGTTTTAGTAAATATTATTTAAAATTCATGAATTATTTATGTATGGAATTTTCTATATAATGTTTTTTTTTTTACCACATAGTCTAGTACTGGTCATGAAAACCACTGGAAGACATCCATGTATATAGCACATTATTATATTCTAACTTTAACTGAACATGTGTGATATCTTCCATGCAATGTTTTCCATTTAAGAACTATTTGGACATACCACAACTGATTTAACTATCAGAACATACCTGAAAACTAAGTTACTGTTTTCCTTGAGTTAGTATAAGAGCCTGTGGTCAGAGCCCAGTGCACATGGCCAGGCACCTTTACCCAGAGTCAAGTCTTGCCTCCCATTGTTGCAAAGCAAAACAATGGGACTGAATTATTACATTGGCCCAAGGTCATGTTTGGATACTTTCAGATTTCCACAGTGAGTATAAATAAAAATAATGGGTGAACATTATTTTCTTCATTAAATATGTTCCAAATTAAAAGTATTTAGTTTTTTCCTATGCCCCCACCCCCCCCCAAAAAAAATGACCCTACTTCCTTTAAAGAGTCAGGGGTATGGACTGTTAAAACATCAGCTAGGAGTAGTGATTAAATATGAATGCTGTGGTATTGCACATCTTATATGAAAAACCACAATGAGTCACATGATGCACAAAAGCCCCTCTGGTAAGGGAAGCAGCCTGAGGAAGATCAATAACTGAAGTTAATTCTGAGTGGAGATTTACAGGCATGCACACTGCCACACTCAGAAAGGTTTTGCCCCCAATCTGGAGACAAACACATTTGGTTCTAAAATGGCCTTTTGCTGTATTCTCTCCCTCTTGCTCCTTCCTCTCGTCCCCTTCTCTCTCTAGCCTCTATCTCTGTCACCTTTCTCTTTCCAAGATTCACTTTTAAAAACTGAAAATGTTGTCAAAATCATTGATATGTCTCTTTGAGCATAGAAGAGACGACTTATTTCCCATTTCTGTAACCTCGGTGGCTGGTTGAGGTGCGTAAAGTCTTATTACATGGGATAATTATTTTCAACTTCAATATTTATTATCTTGAAATACTTAGAGTCAGTACTAAGCCGAAAGGTTTGTGTGCACTTAGATGCATATATTGGAACTTGAATGCCCTTATTCCTAAAGACATGTAAATGACATTTTACATCAACGAATTTTTATAAAATCATAATTGATATACTGTTAGTTGTTGCAGATACATCACCTAGATGATTATGATGATAAAAACAGAAATTACAAAAATACAAGGAATTTTAACTAACTTGATGGTAAGGTTCTGTTAGAATCAGTACATGAAAAAGAAACTGATCCCGAGCTCAAGGGCTTTTTGTCTTTAAGTTTATTTTGCTGTGGTTTGAATACTTGACATGCTATCTACCCACCTCACAAGTTTTTAAGAGTGTATTGGACTTGGTTATGCGCTTGATACTGGATCTAGTGATATTTTCCCTGTGACTTCAGGCAGGCCACCAAACCTCTTTGGTTTTGCTTTCTTTTCTTTAGAAAAGGGTATTTTCTAAATCAAAACAACTGAACGCACAAAAGAAAAACGAACATCAAACCACTTTGTAGAGTTTTATTAGTAAATTAACGTGACTGTCCCCTGGTATCATATATTAAGAAAAGATAAAATAGCCAACCATTATGTTTGTTTCATTTTTGACAGACACACTATTAATTCTAAGTAGTGGGCCTCAAGATCATGGCAGCCTTTATGTTGAGTAATAGAACAATATAATTACCTAGGATTTGGCAATTTCCTTATTTTGGGTAATTTTATAGATGCATACTTTTTCCAAGACATTAATTGCTCCAAATTAAAGAGATATGAGTGCCTGCACTCATGCCCAGTGATTGTGTTATCTGTGCTTAAATGAGGTAGCATTGCATGCAAATTGGCAGTATTAAGCATAACATTATGCTTATTCTCTCTGTGTGGTCACAGCCAACATTTAGAAGAAAAGAAAAAT
Organism: Rhynchomys soricoides; assembly: GCA_019843965.1. Lineage (NCBI taxonomy): Eukaryota > Metazoa > Chordata > Mammalia > Rodentia > Muridae > Rhynchomys > Rhynchomys soricoides. The sequence continues at coordinate 8,786,059 of JADRCH010000052.1, read as the reverse complement.
CTAAATTACCCTTTTTATGACAATTACAAGTTCAATGCCAAAGCCCAGGAGATGAGCCATCAGGACTCTTTCCCTGAATTCTATCCATCTTCACGTCTTAGGAGAACTAAAAAGCCTAATCAATAATTTAACCAGCTAATGGACATATTTTTAAACACAATGAACTCATTCTGAAAAGAGGCATGCTGACAGAGTCACAGGGACAAAACTGGAAACTGATGGCTAATACTTAATGCTTATCTTGAATAGTCCTGCTGTGAACACGGTGCAAGCTGCCCCAAGTGAACTTCTTGTCTCTCTGGTCAGCACAGCTAGTCTTCTCCTCCACCCCCCACCCTGCCCTGTGAAAGATGTACTTTACAGACGACTTATTTTTAAAGTCAGTGTAGCACTCATATCTCAATACTCAAATATTTAAAGTGTATTTTAATTAAAAATGTGTTCTATCAAAGGTGTCCCTAGGTTCTAAATTATGAGACTGTGCAGTGTTTCTGGCTATTGATATTCATGGCCACGTAACTTTCAGTCACATTGTATTTGACATACAAGTTGGAAAAGCATGGGAACTTTTTTTATATTGACTCTGAAAATATTCTAAACCGATGCAGAAAGTGTGGCTGCCTTGCTTTCTAGATAAAATGAGGATTTGTTTGTTTGTTTGTTTGTTTCATTTTCCTCCTTCTCTTCTTTGTATCCTTTGGAGACTAACAACTTTATAACACACAGGAAATTGTTATAAAAAGCGACTAATTGAACAAGATGCCCTGGTATTTGTCTAGAACCTTGGGACTCAGAAGACTTGAGATCCAGGCAAGAAGATGATGAGTTTCAGGGCAGCCTTAAGGTTGCACAGTGAGGTCCTGTATAAGGGGTGGGGCACAGAGGCAATCAGTAACACTTGTCACTGCAGCATCCCCTCTATATTCAGTAAAGATTATAAATAAAATAATTATAGTCATTCAATTTCCTATTATTAAGATGTAGATATTGAACATTGAAATCTTCTTTCCTTTTTTTAGACAGATACAATGTAGACCAAGGTTGTTTAGAACTTGCAATCCAACCTCAGTTCTCAAGTCCTGGGATTACAAGCATAGGGAGTCCCGGGACTATAATAACTGTAAGGGAATTTCTGATCAATCTCTTCCATTCATAATAGATTCTCATACATACTGTGTGTCCGGCCATCAGCCTGATTGGAGCCTACCATGGAGGCTATGAACTTGAGTTTATATTTCAGCAACTGAGAGAAGGAAGAATTTTAACTGGTTTTTATTTTCTTTGTTTTGTCATATTGAAGTTGAGAGACTTCAGTGTTAAAGGCAAGATAAAGGTGGCCCAGAGGCTTGTATAATCACAGAAGAACAGCCGCCCAGACCTCCTGGGTCTAGAAGGCAGGCTCCAAGAGACCTGCAGACGTCAGTACTCCATACCTTACTCAAAATAGCCCATTGATTACAAGGAGCTTTCCTGTTGTCTGTAGCATGAAGATTTTTTTGGAGTTGCTTCATTGCTCTGTGCTGTAATATTTCAGGGTACAGAGTCACATCTAGCAGCAGTGTGCATTCATGTGGCAGAGTCATACATATTCCAGGTGATCCTGTGGGTCATAGTAAATGAAGACATTCTTAGTATGTGCTAAGAAAATAATGATCAAAATGAGTTTAATTAAATTAATTTTTTAGGGACAGTGAGCAGAGGGGCAAACACTGACACATAACAAATAGCAGCACATCGTAAGTCAGAAGATCATTCGCTATTATCTCTTCCTGCATACCCCTTGACTTACCTTCTTTAGGTCTCAAGCCGCAGTCTTATTTTGTCTTCTCCCTACACTTTCTGAACAGTTTTTTCCTCCTCTCTTAAATAAGCTATTTGTCCAGAAAAGCTAAAGGAAAAGTGCTCCGTCTGCACAAAAGGCACTTTTAGCAAGCCAGATATGCACAGCTAAGCTGTGCCTGCAAAACTGTTTTTCTTAAAGTGCAGTCAATTGACCAGACAGCAGCACTAATTCGCTCTTAACCAGTAAAGCATGTGCACACAGTGCCCCAGATGACAGCCACTGCAACCAGGGCTGCTGGCTGCTTGCTTATACATGCAGCTAAGGGAAGTTGGAGTGCACCAACCACCCTTCACTTAGGACAGACGTCTGAATGCTTCTGCTTTATGCAAAATGCTTCCTTTCGCTTTCACCAGGAGCAAATTGTGTGCTTTCTCTCTGAATCAGAGCTTCTCCTTCAGAAATTTTGGAAAAACTGGTGAAAACTAACGTTCTGTAAAAATCTAACATCATCACCATCATAACCAAATGAAATGATAATATCCATTTGCCTGTGGTATAAAAATAATCCTTACACTATCCTCAAAGTCTACTTTTACTTATATTTTTTTTCTCAGACTTTTTAGGCTTCTTCTAAGTGCTTACACTTCCAACTTGAACAAAGACAGAGGTAGGTGGTAGATTTCTAGGGTCTTACGGTATTATTTGAGGTATTCAGCCTGTACCTTGCTTTTATGATAATTTTAGTCCTGTGAAAAGATAATTAAGCTGAGGGACACCACTTCAATATTATTATTTCTTAATGGCTGTAATGACTTCCTAATAATCCTGATTTGGTGAGGTCTGACTACAGATACCTTGCTATATTCTGGAAACTGCAAGATTAAGTCCTGCAGGAAACTCAGCTCCTACTTGGGATACAAGAACTTAAGACGGAGGCATTGAAACAGGTTTGTTAGTGATTGCCAGTGGCGTGGGCACCTGAGCCTTTCCAATGATAACAGATGAGTTCATGCGAAACAATTGTGTCAGCTAACATTTCCGTGATTTACTTTAAATTTCCGCATACTTTACATAAACTCACTGTACCAATTATGTTGATGTAAATATCCCTGCCTATGTTTGACTTTTAGAGTATAAATCTTTGATTATACCTCTAAAGAAGAAAAATGAACAAGACTATCAAAGGGATGTTATCTTCAGAAATAACATTCAAATTCATTGTCTAAAATGCTTATTTCCAGAAATAAGTAGGAATGAAACCACAGGTGCTTGGGATGCAGAGACAGGAGAAATGAAGATTGGAACCCAGCTTAGGAGAGAAGGTTACACAGTTGAGACCCTATTGCTCTGGCAGAAGACTCAGGTTCAATTCCCAACATCCACATGATGTATCACAATCATCTGAAACTCCACTTCCAGGGGATCTGATGCCTCTTTCTGCCCTCCAGGATCACCAGACAAGGATGTGCCACACAAAAATATATGCAAGCAAAACACTCATGCACATAAAATGAAACAAACTAAAAGGAATAAACAGACCTAGACAAGTGAGTTCCAAACAAGCCTAGGAAACTTAGCAAGATCCAGTGTCAAAATAGAAATTACAAAGGCAGCCAGGGATATAGATTAGAGACAGAACCAAGACCCTAGGTTCAATCTCTAGTATTGAAAATAACCTTAAATATGTTATCTTCTATGATTCTGTTTCAATAAAAAAGAAAAGCATGTGAGTTTCTATAATAATAACGCCTTCAACAGAATTTTTCTTTCTCTCTTTCTCTCTCCCCCCCCCCTTTCTTTCATAAAAAGATGATGTTAAATTCATTGCATAAAAATGATCAGGCAAAGGTGCAGGCATTGAGAGACTAATTTTGGGGGGTTCAGACTCCATCTTAGAAAACCTGACCTAAGTTTAAACTCAAGTAAACGAACAGGCTGGAGCTCCAGTTTCCAGGTAACCTCGCAACAAGACCTGCATCGCCAGGTTTTCCCCCTACAAATCCAGCAGCTAGCACCAGTCTCTATGTTACTCCCCCAGCAAATCTGCACTCCTAGGTTACAAGCCCGCCCCTGACACTTCACTTCCTAACAACCACCAATGAGATGGAAAACAGAAGTTAAGTTTATGGTTTGGCTCCCAGCACCAGCCAATTAAGTTACATGCCATAATGGCTCCCAGAATCAGATGTGTACCAGGCTAAATAGCCCCTTCTTACCTCTCTATAAATGCTTGCCTGAAACTAGGCTCAGAGCTCCACCTTCCTACTGTGTCAGGGTGGGTAGGGAGCCCAGCCACTCTCCTTCAATGGAGACCCTAATGGGATTGCATCAGAATCGGCTCCTTGGTGGACCTTTGGGCTTCAGGAACATTTCCTGGCACCACAGCATGTACTTGGTTCTGGGAACTTAATTCCTATTTTGTACCTCACTCAATGGAGACTAAGACAAGTTACTTAACTGCTCTTTGACCCTACCTCTTTATCTGTAAAGGGGTCTATGAAACTACCTACATTCTAAGACCAAGATGAGGATTTAATGATTTTATAAATGTGAAGGAAGGGCTTAGATTCATTACTACCACAGATAAGTTTTACATAATTTGGGGTATTAATTTTATAATTTGGAGACACTAAGGCCAATGGACTAAATTCTCACCCTCTTGTTTTTACTTTCAAAGATGCTGAGCACTGGCAGATAATTTTAATTAGTTGTCCTTGGGGACCTTTTCAGTGTCCTAGTATGACAGACAGAAAGATAACACCTTTTGAAAATGAAAAGTTCTTCAAATAATGAAAGTGGTCCTTGAAATTAGAATTTCTAGAGAGAATATCAGTTATTGTACTCTAATATAAGACAATGCTCTTATGTTTTAAAGATACAAGCTTTTCTTTCTGGGCACTTATTCAGTGACATTCCATCTTAAGAACACTGGGTCTGTATTATGATCTTTGCTGCCATAGCTACTATTCTAATGATGTTCCAGTGTAATGATATTGAAATAGTTGCTGTATTCCTAATTTTATTTTACTGCTCCTAAATAATATGAATAACCACATAAAGTGATAAAGTCTCTGAAGAACAAGAGAGTGAACATCTACATAAAATGGTAGCCACAGATTCTTGGCTTTTTCTCCATATTTTCTTACTGCTTAATCTCAGATAAATGTCCTAATATTATTCATTGCAGTACTATGAAAATATAATTTAAAATGAAGTTATTAAAGTTCTTAATTTGATTATTTGGGTTGCCCTGAAATACTTATAGATCCATCTTGTGATAAAATCTATCTAGATTTTAAAATGCATGTGTTTAAAATAATATGAGAACTAAGAAATGTATACATTTATTGTTGCTAGAAAATGATTGATTCTTTTTTCAGAGTTGCGTTAATAATCTCTGCAACTTAGATCAGGATTGTCAAGTTTTTCTTTTATTTAATATTTGAGTTTCTGCCACAATGGCTGAGATGCATGCTAAGTTTATCTTCAATACCATGAAAATTCTCGCATGGTCTTTCAAGAACTGTGTCGTGTTTCCCCAGTTTGCGGTATACAAAGAGCAGCACAGAAATGGCAGAATACTTTTAGCATTCACATAAGGTCTGAAAAGTTGTAAAAGATTAATGAAGATTGTAGTTCTTGGCTAATGCAAAAATACCTTTGCAAAACTGGTCTTAAACTAAGTTTATTTTTAATGCATCCATCAAAACATAAAAACTGTATGCCACCCTGTAACGTTTCTGTACACACATTGTTAAATGTTTCAATCAGTTATCTATCTCCCCAAACATTTATCATTTTTTAACCTTTGTTTCAGTAAAGAAGCAGATAAAAGCCTCATTATAATGCAAAGAAACAAGTAGTTGACACCATCCTGATTTCCTCAGAATGTGTCCTCATCAGAGAACAAAGAAGTGAAGCAGTTACAGGTGCTTTAGTTCTTGTTCCTCGGCATTCTGGAGAGTATATGATTTGAGGTCTCGTGCTATTGGCTTTGTAGTAGAACAAACCTGATATTGGAAGTGGCCCTACACTCCTGGTTAGCCAGGCGTTAATGCCAATCTCTAGTTCAGTCTAAATTTTAACAGTAGTGTAAAGCGGTATTTTGGAAAAAAAATATTAAGTGGATTCCAACCCAAAGGCATAATTGTACTTCACTTGAAATTCTGAAGTGAGGTGAGATATTGCCTGGATCAAATACGACCACTTTTGAGGATATGCGTATGAGATTGAGGGGTCATGTTGATTTCTTTCTCAGATCAGCATTTTCATGACACATCTGTCTAACTATGGGAATGACCGCCTCGGCTTATATACCTTTGTGAACCTGGCCAACTTTGTGCACAGCTGGACCAACTTGAAACTGCAGACCCTGCCACCAGTGCAACTGGCCCGCAAGTACTTCGAGCTCTTCCCTGAGCAGAAAGACCCTCTCTGGCAGGTAACATTCCAACCTTCTCTCCATAGAGAGGAATACGTTAGCATTGTGTTATTGCTTTGTTTGTGTTAGGAACTTATGTACTAAACATGAAATTAAATAAATCAATGTATTAGGGCATTTTAAAATGGATATGTAATATAAATTATTCCCTTTTTCAATGGTCTTATACCTTCGATGATAATATTTTGTATCTTTTACAGTTTAAATGTTTAGATTTGTAGCTTTATTTTGCTTGTTTGCTCAATTCATTTGGAAACATGGCAGTAAGGATAGTGTTTTATTGTTGGAGTTTTGGCCAAGCAAATGCTTTAGACTTACGTGTGGTACAAGTACTGGGTAGCTACTGTAAAATGATCAGCACTGAACAGCTCAGAAGACTAAAAACAGAAACAGAAAAAAGAGCCTCTGTAATTAATACAAGATCCTGTCACCACACACTAGCATGTACATGTATGCTACAGAGTACATCAAAAAGGAAAGAGCAACCTCTTCCTTCTGTTCCTAAGGATTTAGTGTCTGTTTGGTGTCTTTCACTTTTCTTTAAGTCTAGCTAATTTCAGCAGTGTTAGGCCTATCGATAAAAGAGAGACTTGCCAGTTTTAGGATGGCTTTTACTACTAATTTGACTCTCTGTGAAGCCACACAGCTTGAAAGCATCCAATGTAAACTATCTCTTCTTAGCAGTTATCTAGGAAGCACTGCCTCCCACTTACTCTGCTCTTTATGCGTCAGATTACATCGACCCACACAATCAATGAGCTGGCTGCGGAGAGCAGATCAGATGTCCCCCTGCTAAGCAGTCGCTAGAAAAGAAGCATCATCATTAATGAGAAATTACTGCGACACAGACTTTCAGAATCTTCCCCATTTCCTTTCTTCAAGACTATCTGCCTCTCTTTATTCCCTGAGTCACATCATACAGCAGTGTGTCTAGATGGCCAGGGATTCTCTAGACCTGTGTCCATTGATGATCTGTATAGAGTAGAACTAGCTCTAGGACATGAAATAAAGAATAAAATACTATATTTTCTCTTTATTCCAGAGGAGGATTTTTACTGTGTTTTAAAATGAAATGTTGCCTCAAATCATGCTGATGATTCATCATCAGCAATTATTCCCCACATGTGCTTACAGTAGATTCCCTATTGTAAGGGAAATCAATTATTTTTTACAAACCAATTTCCATAAATATATAATTTTTATTGAAAATCGATTCTTCTCTCTTATATACTACATCCTGAGCACAGTTTCCCCACTTGCTACTTCTTCAAGGCCCCCCCCCCAACTACCAACTACCCCATATCCACTGTCCCCTCATTTCCTTTTCAGACCTCCAAGAGAAAACAGACAAACAGGACAAAGTAAGATACTTTAAGACAAGGCAAAAGCCCTCCAATCAAGCCTTGACAAGGCAACCAAGAGCAGGCCAAAGAGTCAGAGACACACCCACTCCCACTATTGTGAGTCACACAAAAGCACCAAGCCATCAGCTGTAACACATACTACATCAATATAAAAGGTCTTAGGTTAGATATATAAATGACCTTTCATCTTAGTGGTCCCAACCTTTAATCTGCCTTTAGGAGAAAACAATGTTTCCTTACACATTGAACTGTATTTTATGAAATAGGTTGAACTTTCAACAATAACAAGAAAAAAGTTTTAATACTCTCTGGATATCATTAAGATTGCTATTTACCAGTTGGGCAGTGGCTGCACACGCCTTTAATCCCAGCACTTGGGAGGCAGAGGCAGGTGGATTTCTGAGTTCGAGGCCAGCCTGGTCTACAGAGTGAGTTCCAGGACAGCCAGGGCTACACAGAGAAACCCTGTCTCGGAAAAAATTAAAAAAAGAAAAAGAAAAAGATTGCTATTTACCTTTTGCTAATTAGCAATTGATTCACTTTTGTGACTCAACGCATAAGTGTGGATCTGAAGGTCGGTGTGCACATTCTACTGTGCAAGTGTGGAGGTCTGAGGGTAATGCTGTGTGTTCTCCTCCGCCGCCTATTTCGTGGGTTCAAGGATTGAACTTACATTTCCCATTTGCACACAGACAGTACCTCTAGTCACTGAGACACCTCACTGGCCCAATATTATTTTTGTTTGAAAGAGTAAATAGAAACAAACAAACACTGCTCTGATATGATATTGCCAACATGATGGTTCCAAATATCAACTGAATTCTCATTCAATAATTCAGTATGAAATTATAAAGTACAGTGGTAGTGGGTTGAGGTAAAAATTACAATTATAAATAAAAGTAGGACTGCCTGGTCTGGCCTCAGGGAGAGAAGATGCACCTAACCCTGGAGAGACTTGAGGTCCTAGGAAGGGAGGGGGTGTCTGGTGAGGTGGGGGTGGTGTGGTAGGGACATCCTCTTGGAGATGGGGGAGGGGGAGGAGATTTGGGAAGGGGAACAGACTGGAGGCAGACTGGGAGGGGGATGAAGACTGGACTGTAAAAAAAAGATTAAAGAATTTAAAAAAAGGAAAAAAATCTAAGTTATTTTGAAATGTTATGAAATGTGTAGGGGACAACATCTATAGAACATGTCAGAGACCTGGGATAGGGGAGGCTCCAGGGGGAAAATTTAAAATATTAAAGAGTATAATTATAATTTTAAAAGAAAGAAATGTGAAACTAGTGTGAGTACTCACAGCTTTTAATTTCAACTAGCACAGCAGGATGAGTGCCTAGACCTTCTGTTTGTATCATAAGAATAAAACACATATAAACCTAACAAGATATTGAGTTAGTAGCTATGTAAAGAGTAGAGTAATACAGCAATGATCCAGAAGTGATTCATAGATTATATGCTATTGTTTATAGAAGTCTTAAGGCATTGTTATCCACACTGCTAACATGTACATTATTGAAGTGTGTTCAACTGACAATTGAAACTTGTAAAGAGTCTCATAAAGAACCTTGGCTGGAAGATTCTTCTTTTCTCACATGCGTAAGACTGTTAACATGGACATTTTTACTAAAGAGGTAAAAGAATGCATGAATATTTTCCAGCAGCAAAACAAAGAACAGAAAATAGAGGAATGGCCATGGTCAAGAGGAAATCATTTAGGTAACATGAGATGCTGAAAGCATTTGCCTTATTGCAGAATATTGGACAAACTTTCCTGATCAAAAGTGAAGTCAAAAATGAAATCAGTGAGGTGATGGTAAAGGATGAGGGGCTCTGAGTTTCCGTCCCATGGTTGTATCCACTTCCATATTCACATCGATGATAGCAACTCAAAGTGCAGTAGAACTACCCTCATTACCTACATGTAAGAAAACCCAGAATTAGTTGGTAAACATCTTACGCCCTTGTCACCATGACCTTCATTTAGAATAGTGTATCTTTGTTGTTGTTACATATTGTGAGAAAGAAGCATTCCGATACCCTGTTTTATATTTGTGAGTAGTTCTTATTTAGTACTCTTCACTCGTAAATAGAAATCAACTGCTATTTTTCTTTACATTTTCAATTCACACCTTTTTTAAATCACTACACATACAAAGAAAAAGTGCAAAATGGTAATCTTCACATCTGTTTAATTCCTTTGGTTCCTTATGTAAATTTTCATTAGCACCAACTACTCTATATGTGAGGCTTCTTTGTCACCTAATTAAAAAGTGCAATGTGAGTCTCTGCCAATAGGCAGCATGATCAGCAGCTAGAAAAATGCATAAGTGCTCCTATCTCATGGGAAATTGATTCTTCCAAAGCTGTTTGATACAGACATGTGTATCCATGCACATGAAAAATATAATTCTCAGATTGGCTCCTCAATGGCTCTGTCTCCACTATATGAGAGTTTTAAAATTATACTCTTGGGTCCTTTTAATTCATATCCTTTCTGATTTGATTTAATAATCACTGCAGAACAGAAGAAACAATTTCCTTCTTTAAAAAAGAAAGATAGAAAGAAAGAAAGAAAGAAAGAAAGAAAGAAAGAAAGAAAAAACAAAGAACTATTATAGAAACCAAAGCCACAAACATGCAGGCAGCAGGGATGTCAGATTTGCACATGTTCTAATCGATGCTCTTAAGCTCTCAAACTGTCAGGTTAGCTCAGCCTCAATCTTCCTTCAGCCACTCTAGGGTCTCATGATCAACAAATATCCATGCATGAAGTGGATTCTTTCTTGTTCTTTGTCCAGGGAAATGCTCAGACAGCTGTCTTCTCAGTTTCTGCCATTGTCTATCTATCTGTCTGTCTGTCTGTCTATATCTATATCTATATCTAAATCTATATCTATATTATATCTCTATCTATCTATCTATCTACCTATGGGGGGGGAGAGAGAGAGAGAGAGAGAGAGAGAGAGAGAGAGAGAGAGAGAGAGGATGTGGGGAAATAAATCCCAATTCTTAACTGAAGGTGACTAGCACTTTGGTTGATTCCAGATATCAAGGTAGCAGGATCTAGTTAAAAATGATGAGATTTGATAAACAAATCACAAAACAGGTTACATCAACACTCTGCCTGCTATTAATATTTGTCTGTTGAAGTAACAAATGAATGCTGACACAGAGTTATAGATGGTAAGAACAAAACAAGTTAGGGACATCTAACCCAATCTTGGGGACTGAAATAAGTCCCTTAACTTATTAGTGATGAGCTGGGACTAAGTCCGGGCTTTCTTATTCTTGCTCAGATGCAGTTTGGTGATTTTATGCTCAGAAAGATAAGTCTCCTTCCATCCTGGACTGTCTCTTGAAGCTTGGAAGAATCCGATGATGGGTTCAGTGGGAATTTGCTAAAACTACACTTTGAAAATAGTAGTTACATAACAAAGGAAAGTTTTATCACCATGAGATTTACAAACAGGAACAGTTCCTTATTGTGTTAAAAAACAAAAAAAAAGGACCACTGTAAATTTGGTTTCATATTCTTACTGTCGTTAACATTTTATAGTTTATTTATAATTAAGCTACATTGCCACTCATAATTGCAGACATGTGCCTACTTTTCACAGCATACAGATTACATGTATGTATGTACATATATATATATGTATATATATATATGTATACATATGTGTATATATATGTATATATATATATATATACATAAACATACACACACACACACACACACACACACACACACAAACTAGAACCTAATGGTATAAGGGACATTTTCACTTTCACTATTTGATAGCCAACAAACAAACAAACAAACGAAAATTTCGATGTGTACAAGTGAGAGGATTAGCCTATCAAGCCTGCCACAGCATGATGGAGTCAAGCAATGCATGCTATGACAGTCCAGGAGACAGAGGATGGGAGGTAATTTCCTTCTTCTTTGACCTTATATTCATCACCAGCCTGTGGGCTGATACCATTCAGGGTGGGTCTTCCATCTTCTGTCAAGTAGCTTAGCAAATATATGTACTTTAGAGGAGTATCTCAACCTTCTAGATGCTTCTAAATCCTGTGAGACTGCTATCCTAGCAAACTGAAAACGGGAGGAAGTAAAGACAGATGTTGGTTAACAGAGAGAATACCAGAGATCCCTTTTTACAGGAATATGAAGAACAGAAAGCAATAAAGTTAAGAGAGAGGGAAGCTCCGAATGGCTTTCTCGGAATGAATAGCAGTGTCTTCAAAAGCAAAAGGTAGAACTTGGTTGTAGGCAAGACTAAAGAAAGGACTATCAGTGACCTATTATGCTGCTTCAAGAGGAAAACTAATTATAAACCTCTGGTCTATCTATCTTTAAGCTTTTCTGAAATAACCAATGTAGTTATGATAGAAACATCGTCTTTTTGATTGAAGACGCCTTAATAGTTAAGAGTCTATGATTTTCCAATAGAGAGTTGCCTGTGTATTAACTCCTGCCTCCCCTCTCCTTATTCTCCAACAGTCTCTCATACCCTCAGGACTGCTTCTCAGTTATGGAAATGATTCTCCCCAGTCTTAATTGTGTAAGCTTTAGTGAAGCACACCACCATTTTGATTCTGCAAGGTCAGAGATTGTGACAGCTGAGAAGGATGAAATAAGTCTTGGGTTTTCCACTTTCTGTCAATCATTTTCAGATATCTTCTTGTCAAGAGCTGAGCTTACCACAGAAATACTTCCTAGCATGTAGTCAGAGAAAAAAGTATCTACAGAGACCTCCTTAAGAATAGTGAAAGTTATTTTCATATTTTATGAACTGTATCATAAACTCCATTAAAGTACCCCATTTAACAACAAAAAAGAAACATGTTTTGTGTATGCTTTATAGAAACTTCTGGTAACTTGAATGTTATACCAAGTACACAATCCTGCATTAAGCCAACTGACTCATGGGAGTTCAAAGACCTGTTTGTTGTTGTTGTTCGTTTTCTTGTTTTTTAATTTGGGTATCTATTTCCTGTAGTATATTCATAAAAATGCAAATAGTAGCATTGACTTTGGGGGGAGGAACTGCAGTCATTTGTTAACAATGAGTTATAGAACAAATGAAACCCTTCTAGGTTTTCCTATGAAAACTTTTCTGAAGAAAAATTAAGAGTAAGCATTCACTTTAATAAATACAGGTCTAATATAGTAAGCAAGACATAGGTGATAAATTAGAGACACCTTACACTTACAGTAGGGTTAAGATTTTTACCTACCTCAGTCTGTACACCGAACCAATGTCCTCTTCCATCAGCCCTAGCCTACAGGTTGGTGCTTACACTCCTCTGTTGTTCAATGATTTAAAAGTGAACTCTGAAAAGTAATCAGACCGCCAGGTGCTACAAGAGATCGGTGAAGGAAGTTCTTATGATCAGTGCTCTCAGGAAACCAAGGCTTTTCTGTGCCTTTGAGGGGCTCAGGAGGGGATGCACGAGTAGACTCAGCATCTGAGATGGAGTCTGTTTCACAGATGTACCACGAGGATATGTTGATCAAAGCACTGAGAATAAACCTCCCTATCTTATTTGAATATCTTGTTGGTGCATGGGGATTGTATTAGGTATGAGTGACAGTGACAGACAGAAAATTGGAAGTCACTGCACTGTGCAGTGAAGCCTTGGTGACAACTCTTTACAGATATGTGCAAGGAAGAAATGTACCAGAAGTAGTTTCAAAACAACACCGTCAAGCAGAGATGGGAAATAGTAAGAGTTAAAAATCATCTTTTATATCATTTTTTCACCATGAGGTTGGAACAGCAGAGCGGAAGCCGAGGGGAAATGAATTCTACCACTAGTTAGGGTCTAGATGGAGCTTAGCTATCTGGAACAGGCGTATGAAGCATAGGACACTAACCAACTCCAACTGATAATTCCACAATAGCCTGGAAGAGAAAGATGGAGAAGCTAGTAACAAAGCAGATTTTCAGAGGCACAAAGGAAATATGGGCTTGGGCTAACCAAGTCTCAAGGAAGCAAAAGTTGCTTTCCTGCCTATGAAAACATGCTATTCAAATGACACACATGATAGGACCTTTTCAAAATCCATGCTTTAGTTCTTCGGGGGAGGGCTTTCATTAGAATTGACTTCAGTTTTTAAGCCTTGCCTTTTGCTTCCGAGGATCTTCTACCTATAGTACTTACGTACTTATTTAAAAGTACAATTGCTTCAGATAGTCCACGTATCAACCCCACCCTGAGTCACCTCACCTCATAAGAGCAGAGCAGCAGATTCACAGCCTGCCACCATAACTACAGGCTGCCTGAAGCAATTTTAACTTAATTTTGTTCTCACAGTTTAAGCATATCTATACTGCTAGATACATGAGACCGTGACTTGCTGTTTATTGTGATTTATTATCTGTTTATTCCAACTATGTAAGGAACAGGCTTATTATAGAATGAGAAGTAATCTACATAAGCGCCCTGTCATGTCCTGACTTTTAAAATTAAAACAATAGCAATAGAACAAAGCATAAAATGAAGGAACTGATTCTCTCCCTGGCCTGGGAAAGCCTCTGTGAACAACATTCTCACTGCCAAAGTCTCTGTCTCTCTGCCCCCTCTTCTCCCAGAATCCCCACCCCCACCTGTTGCCACAACAATTTAACTGCATAGATAACACCAGTTTCAGATTTCAAATATGAACTAACTTGCTGTGTGACCTTCAATAAGACCAAACTAAAACCTATTGCTTCTTCCCTTGCTCAGCAATAAAGAAAGGATAATAAAATGTGTCTTGCTTTGAGGATTAGAAATAATCTATGCCAAGCAAATGTCTGGAATGTGGAAGGTGATCAATAAAAGTTGGATATTATATGCAATGGCATTGAAATAATCAGACAATATCTTGAAACTCAGCATAGAAAAAGTCTGAACAACCACTACCAGAATATAAAATAGAAAATGCAAATTCTTGGTCAATACAGTTGTAATTAACAGGCAAGAAAGGGACTATGCAAGGGAAGGGATGACAGCAGAAATACAGGCAGCTGGAAAGCCCCAAGGTAGTAATAACGGAGACGGAGCATAGTCATAAAGAAAGACAGTCTGCTGATATGTACGCACTGCATTAGGACCATGACAAACCTGTGGGAAGATCTGAAATGATGTCAACAGTTAATTCTAATGAAGCATGTGGAACAGTGAGCTCTCTACCATCTTAGCACCCAGATAATGACATGTATCTGTTGGTACAGTGATCTGAGAAGTGCATTAATTTAACCAGTATCATTGTTCAACAACTAGGGGGATGTCCTCTCCCTTCCCCCATCATTGGGTGTAAATGTGTATATGAAAGAGAGCACTTCTAATTTTTATATAGTGTGTGTATGTGTGTGTCCACTCACATGTCACTGCACACTTGGATAGAAGCGGAAACCTGCTAAGAGTCAGACCTTTCTTTCTACTATACAGATTCTGAAAATTTTCATTTAGATTGTTAGGCTTCTTGGCCAGCCCATTTGACCACTGAGCCATTTTGGTGCCCCAACAAACCTCCATTTCACCAATTTTAAAGTAGAAATGAGAGCAAGAAAGACATTTACTGTGTTAGCAAGCTTAAGCAGACACCTTAAACATATAAGAACTGGAAAGGCTCTCACTGATTGGCAATACCTTGCCTGGCAACACTCAGAAATGCATTCCCTTGTTCTCCTGCCTTTGCTAAGCATTAAAAAAGCTTCACTTGAACAAATAGAGCAGCAGCTCTGATGCTGGTCCTTTGATGAGTTATGTGTAGAGAAATTTAGTAACCATAGAAGCTGAACATCTCTTTCTTATTGCCTACAGCCAAGGGACTAATGTCTACAAACAAAGATATACTATCATACAAATAAAGGAATGTGTATGTTCTAAAGTGGACTGTACAGATACATAGCAAGAACTCTATTTCAGGGAAGCCATGAAAGATTATATTTAGAATAATAAAGAGTTCTGTCTGTTTGTCTCTGTCATAATTTTGGAAACAAATGTCTACATAGCTCATGTTATACTATATTGCAAGCACATATCAGAGTATGTCTGTACCTGCTCCACAATGTTTCCCGTGCCTTCTGGAAGTGGGGATATCAGCTTTTCAGTCTATAAGCATTTATTGAACATCCCATGTGCTAGATGTAACAATGAGAAACACAGACTGCAGTCTCATTCTCAAATAATTTAGTCTTGTAAATAAATGGCTTATGATAAACTGCTGCTATAATTTAACTGTATAAAATCATTCTATGCATATACAAAATAATTTTAGGTGTTGAATATGAAGGATATATGATATGAAGGTATAGACAAAGGAGGGAGGGGGACATGGGTATGTTCACAAGGGAAGACAATGGTCCTATTGATAGTGGCTTATAATAATATAATCCATTGGTTAAATTAAACTTTCTTTGTTCAAGCCATCTCACTAATAGGGCAAAAGGAAAGAAAAAGCAGGTATGGGATAAAATAATAAGCACACTTTTATATACAGCACGCTTTTATTACTTTAATACTAGTAATGCGCTTAATGGGTACAAGAACCTTATGTGGTAGAAACAATTAATCATTGTTTTACAAATAAAGAAACTAAGTTCCAGGGATTTAAGAATATTGATTAAAGCACAGAAAGGCCCCTGGGCTCATGTTCTTGCTGACTGGGCTAAGGAGAGTTTGCAGAGGGTATTAGCATAAGCTAGAGAAAATGGCAAAACTTTGACTATGAATTGAGTGAAAATTCGGGCATTGAACAGGAAAATGAATTATTCAAAGATCCTAAAGCAGACTATCCTATTTCTGCAATAGAGAATGCAGTGTGCCTGATGCACAAGGTGGATTGAGCCATCATTCAGAAAGTGGTACTCAGTGAGGTCCTTGAGCAGGCTTAGACTATTTGTTGCTAAACACCATTGAGAGAAGAAGCATATGCAAAGAGTAACTCTATTCCCCAAAGAACACTGGCGGTTTCAGCTGCATTTTAGTAATACCTCATAGCAGAATATTCCAGTTGAAGCAAGAAGTGTATAGATCCACACTGTCACAAGCTCCTTACTCTTTCCAAGAAGAGAACATGGAAACACATTCCATTGGATGACAGGTGATGCTGTACAGTGGCATTAAAATACACCTTGGTTGGAACAAAGCAGAGATGTGATTCTCACTCCTGTAAGTATCCTAAAGGGAGTGCTATAATCATCATAGATTCCTCTGTTCCATACAGGCACTCAGTGCTGTGCACCAGTAAGTTCTTCCACCTACGGTTTCCACCTCTGACTGCAAGGCAGACTCATTCTTCAATTACAGACATTTTATAGCCAACAATAATTGAAACTAGGAAAACCCAGAGAGAGTGGCTTTAACCTTAAAAAGAGACTTCATATCAGTTGTCCCACTTTCAGTTGTATAAGACCTTTTCATAGGAAGATACATTCAAGAAGGGCTGTAAAATATAATTTCTCGTTAGGATATTTGTGAAATGAGTAATATAAGGAATGTTTTATTATTAACTAAAAAAAAAAAAAATTAAAAGATGCTAGCCAGGCTTTTTTTTGCCACTGCAGAAAACACAGATAGAGAATTAAGCTAAACCTAGACTATGGGTGCAGGGAGTAGAATATTGAATTATCAAAAGATATTGGAAGAATTATATGATTGTCAACATAAAATGGAATTTCTGTCTTTACAATTTGTTGAAGGTATGTTGATTTTAACAGTTTTCATTTAACTCCATTTTTGGAAGATTTTATGTATGAATTTATTGGAAAATCCAAAAAATATATAGTGTAGTATTTTCCAAAGTAAATTACCACATGCTTCAATGGTCTTTAAGTATTATTGATGTTTAACCCAAAATGCAACATCTAGATTACATCTCTCCTCCCCAGGCTCAGAAATAATGGAGCAAGAGATGAGAAAAAGCTTGTAAGAGCCAGAGGCAATGGGTTACTGCCACAAACATGTTCTCTGGATACAACTGGCAGTTGAGGGTATGAGTTTGCAATGCTTGAGACAGCATGTAAAAGATCTGTTCAAGATCAAGCCAGACAAAACCCTCTCATTGATCAGGGAGGTACTAATGAAGTCTTACCATGGCTAAGGAGCAATTGATGGTTCATAGGAGAAAGAATCTTTTGCAGGGATTCAGGCTATGAGAGGCTAAACATGGACCCTCAGTGGAGGGTCCTGAACACAAATACATACAGGCAGTATTAAATGAATTCAGTGGGATTTTTTAAAAGAGCACATGAACTTGGGAAAGAACAGTGATAATGAGGGACTATAGCATAGAATATAGGACTGAATTTGATCAAAGCAGAGATTCTAGACAGATACCAGATACCAAAGTTAAATCAGGATCAGATAAACCATCTAAACAATTCCATAACCCCTAAAGAAATAGAAGCAGTCATTAAAAGTCTCCCAACCAAAAAAAAAAACAAGCCCAGGACCAGATGGGTTAGGGTAGAACTCTATCAGACCTTCAAAGAAGACCTAACAAAGAAAAAGAACTTCAGACCAATTTCCCTTATGAATATCAATGCAAAAAATACTCAATTAAATTCTCACAAACCAAATCCAAGAACACATCCTAACAACCATCCATCATGATCAAGTAGGCTTCATCCCAGGGATGCAGGGATGATTCAATATATGGAAATCCATCAATATAATCCACTATATAAATAAGCTCAAAGGAAAAAAAAACCACATGCCTATCTCATTAGATGTTGAGAAGGCATTTGACAAAATCAACACCCCTCATGGTAAAAGTCTTGGAAAGATCAGGAATTCAAGGCCAACACCTAAACATAGTAAAAGCAATATACAGCAAACCAGTAGCCAATTCAAACTAAATGGGGGTTCGGGGGGCAATCTTGAAGCAATCCCACTCAAATCAGGGACTAAACAAGGCTACTCAATTTTTCCCTACATATTCAATACAGTACTTGAAGTCCTAGGCAGAGCAATTAGACATCAAAAGGAGGTAAAAGGGATACAAATTGAAAAGGAAGAAGTCAAAATATCACTATTTGCAGATGATATGATCATATACTTACATGACCCCAAAAATTCCACCAGAGAACTCCTAAACCTGACAAACAATTTCAGCAAAGTGGCTGGATATAAAAATAACTCAAACAAATCAGTAGCCTTCCTATACTCAAAGGATAAACAGGATGAGAAAGAAATTAGGGAAATAACACCCTTCACAATAGTCACAAATAATATAAAATACCTAGGTGTGACTCGAACCAAGCAAGTGAAAGATCTGTATGACAAGAACTTCAAGTCTCTGAAGAAAGAAATCAAAGAAGATCTCAGAAGATTGAAAGATCTCCCATGCTCATGGATTGGTAGGGTTAATAGCGTGAAAATGGCTATCTTGCTGAAAGCAATCTACAGAATCAATGCAATCCCTATCAAAATCCCAACTCAATTCTTCATAGACTTAGAAAGAGCAATTCTCAAATTCATTTGGAATAACAAAAAACCCAGGAGAGCAAAAACTATTCTCAACAATACAAGAACTTCTGGGGAAAATCACCATCCCTTACATCAAGCTGTATTACAGAGCAATAGTGATAAAAACTGTATGGTATTGGCACAGTGACAGGCAGGAAGATTAATGGAATAGAATGGAAGACCCAGTAATGAACCCACATACCTATAATCACTTGATCTTTAATAAAAGAGCTAAAAGTATCCAGTGGGAAAAAGACAGCATTTTCAACAAATTATGCTGGTTCAACTAGTGGTCAGCATGTAGAAGAATGCAACTCAATTTATTCTTATCTCCTTCTACAAAGCTCAAGTCCAGGTGGACCAAGGACCTCCACATAAAACCAGATACACTGAAACTAATAGAAGAGAAAGTGGGGAAGAGGCTCAAACACGTGGGCACAGGAATTCTCCTGAACAGAACACCAATGGCCTGTGCTCTAAGATCAACAATTGACAAATGAGACCTCATAAAATTACAAAACTTCTGTAAGGCAAAGTATACTGTCAATAGGACAAAACAGCAAGCAACAGATTAGGAAAAGATATTTACCAATCCTACATCTGTTAATATCAAATATATACAAAGAACTCAAGAAGTTAGACTCCAGAGAACCAAATAACCCCATTAAAAAATTGAGTATAGAGCCAAAGAATTTTCAACTGAGGAATTTCCGATGGCCAAGAAGCACCTAAAAAAATGTTCAACATCCTTAGTAATTGGGGAAATCCAAATCAAAACAATCCTGAGCTTCTACGTCACTTCAGCCAGAATGGCTAAGATAAAAAAACTCAGGTGACAGCAGAGCTGGTTAGGATCTGGAGAAAAAGGATCACTCTTCCATTGCTGGTGGGTTTGCAAGCTAGTACAACCACTCTGGAAATCAGTCTGGCAGCTCCTCAGAAAACTGGACATAGTACTACCTAAGGACCCAGCTATATCACTCCTGGGCATATACCCAGAAGATGCTCCAACATGTAATAAGGACACCTGTTCCACTATGTTCATAGCAGCCATATTTATAATAGACAGAAGCTTTAAACAACCCAGAAGTCCCTCAACAGAGGAATGGATTCAGAAAATGTGGTACATTTACGCAATGGAGTACTACTCAGCTATTAAAAACAATGACTTCATGAAATTATTAGGCAAATGGATTAAATTAGAAAATATCATCCTGATGGGGTAATTCCAGTCACAAAATAACATACATGGTACGCACTCACTAATAAGTAGATATTAGCCCAAAAGCTCTGAATGCCCAAGATACAATTCCCAGACCACATGAAGCTCAAGAAGAAGGAAGACCAAAATATGGATGCTTCTGCCCTTTTTAGAAAGGGGAACAAATTCTCACGGGAGCAAATATGGAGACAAAGTATAGAACAGAGACTGAAGGAATGGCCATCCAGTGGCTGCCCCACCTGGGGATCCATCCCATATACAGTCACCAAACCCAGATACTATTGTGGATGCCAAGAAGTGCTTGCTGAAAGGAGCCTAATATAGCTGTCTCCTGAGAGGCTCTGCCAGAGCCTGACAAATACAGAGACAGAGCCCTGGGTCCCCAATGGAGGAGTTAGAGAAAGCACCGTAGGAGCTGAAGGAGTTTGCAACCCCGTAGGAAGAACAACAATATCAACCAACCAGACCCCTCAGAGGTCCCAGGGACTAAACCACTAACCAAAGAATACACATGGAGCACCCTCATAGAAGCAGGGAGAGGGGTGATGGGATAAGGGATTTCAGGAGGACAAACTGGGAAAGGGGATAAAATTTGAAATGTAAATAAAGAAAATATCTAATAAAAGAAAAAAAATACAAAAAATAAAAAATAAGGAAAAAATTTATCAAAAAAACGAAATAGAATACAACTCTAGTATTTTCACATTTATACTTCAAGTTAATATTGGTGGGAGGTGGGGTTATAAAGCACATTTACATCAAGTGCATTTTCAACCTGTATGAGATATTAATCACACTTGCCATAAATTGTATTCTTTGGAAGAATTTCTAGAGGAAAACGTTTTTTTGGAAAATCCATAAGGATAATTATGCACAGACAAAAGGGAAATATCAGACTGAGAATGTGACCTCAATGCAATATAGTCTTCCCTGTCCCTTCATGGAGAACTAGTCACACAGACAACTGTGTCACCTGAGAGGAGCGGGTCCTCTTACAACCTCTTGTGAGGCATTGGATATGGGTCACCTCTGGGGAGTGGGAGAGAGGTGTATCCTGTGGTCTGCATTCATCATCTATCCAAGGGCAATTTTTAATCCGCAGCCTTCCCCCACACACCGAGGCATGGGAGGGCTTGTTGCTTTCGGACTAAGAGGAACCGTTTGTATTGGCAGTGGACAGAAAAGCATCCTCCACAGGAAATACCTGGTGCCCATTCATCTCCACTTGCTACAATGGTTCACTTCAAGCTGGCAGATTTTACAAGAATTCCAAGAACACATTTCCTAGGAAACCTTGAAGATGTTAGTTGTGAGAATGGGTAACCAGTTGCTACATTTGTTGCCAATGCTGTAGCCAACGCACCCTCTCTTCCCCATCCAGTCTTCTATTCTGGATCTCCTAATTTTGAGCTCACTCTTTGATTACTAGAAGTCTTACCTGATGTCTCTCGCGCTGTCTCAGGACAATAACTATCTCCTGCTCTACTCACTGTCCTCCAGTGAGTTTCTCTAGGTGTTCTGTTAGAAAAAGGCACTACTTAAGCAAAGATGGCTTCGTTTGTGAGGCAAAACCTCTCACTGACTTTGTTTCACTAGGTCAAAAGTCTTCTCGAATATATAGCTGAAACACCTTACTTGTTCTTGGGGCTCCATTCAAAGATTTCCACAAAAACATGCTGCCTCACAAACCCCGAGAACCTGATTAGGAAGTGTGCTTTTATTTTAGCTGTAAAGGCTGAAGAGGAAAAAAATCTCCTTTTGACAGCATGCTCCGGCATGTGCCAGATGTCTGTACCTCTAACACTTAGAAATGAAACAAACTCTTCACACTTTGCATGCTTGAGCTCCAGCATGTCTTTACACAGGCTTGGACTGTTTTTGAGGCAGTATCTTCATTTCATTCCCTAGCTAGCCTTGAACTCATTATTTCCAACTCAACATCTGCTACTGAAGTCCCTGGATCACAGGCATATAAAACTATTGCAGTTTCCAACTTCTCAAGTGCATTTTTCTTAGCCAGGCAGCTAGAGTCTTCCTCTTGCTTTTTATCTGGCACAACGAGTACTAAGCCAATGGGCCAATGAGAAGTTTTGTGAGATCTCTGAATCATATGAGGAATTGGCTTGAAACATTTTGGAAAAATATGCCAAAATCTAAGAATTTAAATTCTTAGATTTTAAATTTAAAATTTAAGAATGTAGTAAAAGAGAATGAAAGTATTTCACCAATGGGATGACACTTTGAGAAAATAATTTTTACTAAGGTATTCTAAACATTAAAAATGAAAAAATAAGATTTTAAACCATATAGGCATGTATTTGTAATCTCAAGTACTTGGGAGGTTAAAGCAGGAAGATCACTTGGGCTCATGAGTTTGAGGCCAGCCATATCCCAAATAAATAAATAAATCTGCTTTGAAAGAAAAATACCTCCTTAAAATAATATATTCTCCATATTAGCACTTTTTCCATCTCATTTTTTAAATAAAAATTTGAATCACTAAACGAGATTAAACAAATTAATGTGTTGAAATGACATAAAAGGTTTCCGTTTTGCATTCTTTAATTGAAAAATGGAGACTCATTTGTGTAAAAATTTTTAGACAAATCTAGCATCATTAATTGGATAAAATATCTACTCTGTCCTAGAATGGAATATTGAAAACTATGATTTTTTTCACCTATAATTGTCAGAGTGGTAGGAAGAATCATAATTCAAGAAAACTCTTCTGGCTGGTATTATCTTCAGAAACATTTCCGAAGAAAGTCATCTTGAATCGAAGATAAAGTATCTAGTGTATAATATATGTGTTAATTTTGTGTTAATAGATGTGTTAATTTTGAAAAGAATAGACAAGAAGCTGTGAAATTATAGTTACACGAGGCTCAGTCAAGTCAAAGTCTCTTTGACACACAGACATAAAACACAAGCCGCAGACAGAGTCTCCACTACTATCTGTCATAAATAGCACGAACATCCCAGAAGCACTGATTTGAGGCTGAGCTTTATCCAGCCTTGGATAGGAAAACCAGCTAATCTGTACACGAGGAAAGGATTTGGGAATCAAAGAACCATAACAGGATGCAAGACCCAGCTCTAGAAGATCAGGCAAGAATCTCATCCTATCTTATTTGAAGCATTCTTAAATCATAGCAGCCAGGCAGGATTCAATATTCAGTAAGATCTGTTATTCTGCCTTGCAGAATCCATGTGATGATAAACGACACAAAGACATCTGGTCCAGGGAGAAAACTTGTGATCATTTACCAAAATTCCTTGTGATTGGGCCACAGAAAACAGGTAAGGCTAGGCAGTGATGCTTCTTCCTTTGTTATTACACTGTAACATGGCTGTATGGGATCTTGTTTTGTGATCTATGCAAGCTCATTGTTGAACTTCCTCATGATTCATCATTCACCCTTCCAGCCTCCAAAAGACCCCATTGTTTTCTTAATTAGACGAACTCTAAATGATTTAGATATAGCGTTTAAAATTGTTTACCATACATATCTAAGGGTCTAAGGGTCGCAGTTTTCCTGAGTTTTACTTATTGTGGCTTTGCCTAATTAATCCCTGTGTTAAGTTATAAACTGTGATTTATTATTCAGACTCAGATTGTTTTACACTGTACATCAGGTTTGCATTGATTTCTGTCCAGAACCATGGTTGTTAATACTCACAAATTGTTTTATATGTGTGTTGTTAAAGTACTCATTACATATTAATGTGCTGTAGGCTTGTTTTCTGCTATGCCCCAATATCCCCAGACCTTTCTCCCTTCGTATTTTTTATACACTGAAGGACAACTGTTTAAGAATGTAGTAAAAGAGAATGAAAATATTTCACCAATGGGATGACACTTTCAATTAGAATATTTTATACTTTCTTCAGGGCATGACAGTTTATATACTTTGCTTATATCCTGATTAATTAAAGTTTTTATTGAGTTGCTGTATTTTGAATTCACTATTTGGACTTGAAGCACCTTCATCAGGGAGAGCACATACCATAACACAAAACAAACAGTCACAGTAAAGAAGGCTTCTTCAGTGAAGATATTTGTAATACAAGCAAGTAGATCATTTTAAAAGTTGTGGGCAAAATATTTAGACTATTAGATATTGGCTGTTGAAATCTTTTCTTCCTCTGAGGCTGTAAATTGGGTTACAACAGCAAGCTAACCAGATGCAAGGAGGGTGGAGACACGACACATATTTTCAGATATATCATGGTTTTGTTGTTTAAAATGTGCATTAATTTCCTGCAACTCTCTACAGCACTGCTAACTCAGGAATAAATAGTAAAGAAATAAAACACCTCTGTGTTGTAAAATTGTCTTAAAAATATAATGTAAGGACAAACCCTCTATCATTTGTCATGGAATATTATTCTCCGCACATTGTTAACCATAAATCTTTTTCCCTCCTTATTACTTGTATTTAAAAAACCAATGTGTCATATCTTTAGATTTTAATATGTGGCCTATCCATCTGGCAATGATAAAGCTTTTAGCGTTTTTGTTTTTCAACAAAACAAAACAAAACAAAACAGCAACAACAACAAAACTTTCTCAAATCAAACAGGAACTTAAAACAAAGAAATTGTATGTCAATATTCTCGTGGCAAGAATATATTATTCTAATATGAAAATGGTCCTAATAACTTGAAAAAAATCCAACCACAGATGCCTGTTGTCCATATAAGCAAAGCTACTATTGCAGTCAAGAGTTTGCAAATCTCCTAAAGGGAAGTCACAGGAGCTGCTAGCTTACCCAACCTTGAACACGCTTGATTTTTAGCAACTTACAAATGATACATTTGCCTCTAAAATAAGCACAAGGTACAAAGTGGGCCCCAAAATGTTCTTTTTTCAGTTGTTGTAAGACTAGAAGGTTGTGAGATCCCATTTTGACACTACTGAGTCTTAGAGAGAGTCCTCTGCTGAAATCAGCAAGGACTGAAGAAAGAAGAGCCCGGGCCTTGAAAGCAGTTTGCATCACGTTTCTAGCTTCTTCTAGGAGGTTCTGCACCTTCATCATCAGAAGCCATAGTAGCAGTTTGAAAGAAGAATTCTAATAGCATCAAATTCAGTGGATAATTCTAAGCGCCATCTGTTCAGTAGTAATTTCTCATAATTTGCCTGGTTTAGTTTGGCATTAGTTACATTACAAGTAAGGGGTTGGTTGTCTAAAAGAAGAATACTTTCCCAAGTATTCCTAAGACAAAACTCTTTCCTCTAGTCCACAAAGGGCATCTAAAAGATTGCATAACAAATAACTGCCAAGAATGATAGAAACAGGGGACAAAAATACAGAGGTTTTATGGCAGGTAACACAGAATGCGTGCCCCACTGTAAGAACATTAAGCCACAGGCCTGTCTTTCCTTGTAGAGTACAATGTCTCTCTTTGTTGCCAAGGGACAAGAGGACACCTAACCTCTTCCAGCTCCTGATGGCATGAAGATGCCGGGCTCAGATGGCAAAGGGTTCCCAAATTTGGATACAATTCCACAGCCATTGAGTGATTAAGTATTTTTTATACCAACTGAGGTTATAAAATATCAATTATTGGGTACTCAGCAATAAATTTAAAGCATTCATTTATCTGTGCTCTGATCCAACCATGTTCAATTCCCCACACAGATATTAAGCTATCCATCTTCCCAGGTCTCTTGTAGGTCTTTAAAAAAAAAAAAATCAAACCTCTCTGCACCCTCTCCTCTGTTTTTTTTCTCATTTAATTTTGTTTTCTGTGAGTCTGAAAAACAGTCACGGAGACCCCTGAATTCCATGTTCCCCTCTGCTTTCCAGCCTGTCTCTAGTTTATTTTCCTAAGGAATTTGTGGTTCTTCTTTTCACATTTTCTTCTTTCTGATCCATTCTTTTCAGGAGCAAATCACATTAATACTTTAATACTCCTATGATAACTTTAATAACTGTGTTTTTACTGTGTTTGAGATATTTCTTTTGGCTGCCATTCAGCCTCTTATTCGATCAAGAAAAAATTAAGAACTGAATATAGTTCTTAACTCTATCTACTATCTATCTATCTATCTATCTATCTATCTCTCCTTCAAGGATTTACATTAGTGATTATTTCTTAAATTATAAGCTTTCAAATGGATGTTAGATTTGCTTAAGGATTATGTATTAATACTTTGAAATTCTTTCAAAACAGTTGGCTTGGGGTCTTTAAATCCACTAGGATGAAAATAAGGAGTAGTTTTTCTGGACAGTAGAATTGAGATCCTGTGTACCACACCTGCCCACCTCTGAAAATCAGAGTTCTAGATACTCAGCAATGGAAACTCACAGCTCCAAGCTTTAACAGCTGGGAACTTAGCACAGCAGGTGGTCATGTCTAAGGAAGCAGTGAACCTCCACATTCCACAGTTGTAGGCCACAGCTTCCAATGTCAGGACTCTTTATAATTGAAGCCCTCTGGAACTTCAGACACAATGAGGTTCATTGTTTCAGTGATTTAATTCTTTGTAATATTCTGTTCCTAGGTCTTGTATCTTCTCTTCCTGCTCCTTTCTAAGATTTCCATTATTTTTTTAGATTCCAAAGAATCTACTGTCTATCATTTTTCTCCTTGGAAAAATTTGGCCACATCCCAGTAGCTGAAAAAGCCAACAGTGAGCTTTTAAAGTCAGTAGCTCTGCACTACATAACTAGTGTTGTGGTATTCAATATATGAGTATTAAAAACCTCACTAATAACCTTCAGAGGTTATTAGTATACCTATTAGTAACCTATACTACATCTAGATGCTGGTGTCTTGAACTGGAAACCCAGAATTGCATCTGTTTTTAGTGTTATTATGTCAATCATCGCTAGTCAGCATAAATACAACTAGGCAATGAAAGACAACTGGGAACCTGCTTACACAGTGTGGAGACTTAGAACCATATTTACTCCTGACTAGGAACTTTCCAACCACAATATTGTGACCTGGATATCCAAAGCCCTGCCAACAGCCTGATTGAGACCTTCTAGTTGCCTTATTTAGCCTTGAGACCAAGAAGGAGTTGAAACTGCCTTTGATCTCTGTGATGTTTTGAATGTGTTTCAGGAATTGAATGACAATTCAGATTGTCATATTTCTTTCAGTTGCATCTGTACAGCTGACACAGTAGTGACAAATTCCTTATCTGTTTCTCACTTTATTTCTCTTTTAATTTTAACAGTTTTGCTGGGTATAATAGTGTGGGTTAATAGTTGTGAATTTTAGAACTTCAAATATATATCTTTCCAGGCTTTCTGCCTTTAAAAATTTATTTCAAATTATCAAATGTTATTGTTTACACTGTTCAGAAAGGACTACTCCATAGTAGGATTAAATACTGATTTCTTTGTTTATTTGGCATTTGAGGTTAAAACCTCTACCCCATCTCTTCTGTTTATAAGATACACTCCTTTTGTCTTCAGCAGCTTTGCCTAGATGTTTGGAATAAGTTTACTCTGGCAGTGAGAAACACTGGAATTTGATGACATTGTGAGTCATCAAACATCACTCTCCTGAATGTTAATGATATTTGTGTCAAAGAAATCAAAAAGAAGTTTCTAAAATTTTCTAGAATTTAATGAAAGTGAAAACATAACATAGCAAAATATATGGAACACAGAAAAACTTATAGTATTATTTGAATATACCAGAAATTATGAAAACCCTCAAAGCAAATACTTAATGATGTATCTTAATTGGTGTCTATTCACACACTCAAGTGGCAGGAAAGGCTTTCCCTATTATGGACTCTCTTTGTAAACTTTGAATACTTTTTTTTTTTTTTTAAACCTTTAAGGCAGCAAAATGGCCAGGCCCCAGCTAAGGAGTTCTAGCAGCCAAGACCCTCTCCTAGACCTCCCTAATGATCATAGTGGCATTTCCAGCCTCTGTAATTGTCACAACCGTCCCCAGAATATACTAATTTTAGGTGAAATTCTGAACAAACCACACCAATCCCTGAACTTCCCACAGAAACCCACCAATCCCTGAGCACAAAAACTTGCCAGTCCCTGAACAGGAAAACCTACCGATTCCTGAGAACCCCAAGCCCTGGTCTTAAAATCCCACCAATCTTCAATCTGGAATTTTTTGCCCTGAAAAGCTCTGCCACCCTCCCCCTCCCCAAAATCCTATATAAGTGCTGCCCTTTGTCCAATTTCCAGTTGTCTGCTCCCTCCTAGGATCATAGGCAGCCACTCCTGGATTCGCCTCTCCAGACTTTGTACTGTCCAATAAATCTCTTTTATGAGATTTGCTGCCTGGGGTGATTTACTCATCAGAAGAAGCCAAGAAGCAATGGAGAGAAGGGAGGAAGTGAAGAAAAGGAGCAGGGGCTGAAGCTGCTGAATGCCTCAGCTCAACAGGGGATAGCCTCCCCTGGTTGCTTCAGCGCCTCTTCTGAAGAGATTTCCTCTCAGAGCTATATGGTTCCTGGGCTCCCCTGTCTCAGGATGCTTTTCCATTGGGACATTGTCCCACCTCAGAGCTGTGTGGTTCCTGAGCTTCTGAGTTCCAGGACACCTTCCCATCTGAGGAGGAAGGCCAACATTAATGTCTTATGAAACAATAACAGCAACCTCATAAAGTAGGGAAGAAAATATAATGAAAATCAGAGCTAAATTATTAAAAATAAAAATTAAAAAACTGCAAAGGATCAATGAAATGTAGAGTTGATGCTTTGAAAAGAGTAACAAGATTGGCAAAAGTTTAGTTAAATTCACCAAATTAAATAGGGAGAGTTTCTAATTTAAGATAATAGGAGATAAAAAGGGCGAGATTTCTGAAGAACTTGAGAAAATTCAAAGAATCATTAATATATACTTTAAAAATCTGTATTTTAACAAACCCGGGAAACCGAAAACAAATCTATGCACACACACAACACACACACACACACACACACACACACACTGACACACATAGAGAAACACACACACACACAAACATTGTTCTACCAAAGTTAAATAAAAATAAAATAAATAATTAAAATATACCCATTGTAGTGTACAATGTCATAGAAATCGTAAATAAGTTTCTCAACTTAAAAAAGTATAGATTATTTGGATTTTATACAGAATTCTATACAGAAACTAAAGAAATAACTACCACTAATACTTCTCATATGGTTTCATATAATGAAAAATGAAAAGACATTTCTACATTATTTTTATAAAGCCAGTATCACCCTGATACAAAAATCTGACATAGACCCACATAAAATAGGTCAATAATAGAGGTCAATCTTGCTGCTGAACCTGATGCTAAGCCTTTCAATATAACATGCTTAAAAACTATATTCAGGAACACATCAATAAGATTATAAAATAATTGGCATCTTAGATTTCTCAACATAGATAAATATTTTAAGTATATTCCAGCAAATGAGCCCACAGCCAACATCTTTTTAACTGAGGAGAAGCTCAAATCATTTTCATTAAAATCAAGTAAAAAAGAAGGATGTCTGTTCAATAGAAAATTTAAAGTGTTTTAGCTAGATCAATAAGATAAATGAAGACATAAGAAGGTTAGAAATAGGAAAAGAAGTGCTCACAATATCCTTATTTTTAGATATGGCTTTCAACATAAAGACCTTAAAGACTCTACTAGAATACCACAGTTTATAAATACATTCGGGAAAGTAGCAGAATACAAAATTAACACACAATAGTTGCTATCCTTTCTATAAATAAATAGCAAACATATTGAAACAGTAATCAGGAAACCATATATTTGAATCTGCATACATATGTGTTTCATTTGGAATACCTATAGAGGTCAGGGAATTAGCAACGGATTGGGAGGGGAAGAATTCAAGAACAGGAGATAGTTTGTGTTTGGTATAAAGAACCACAGGGGAATTATAGAGCAGAAAGGGTTAGTGTGGGAGGGAGACAGTGTAAAAGAGGGAATACTAAGAGGGATAAATAACACAAAATACCTCCAGGGAAAAAGCTCTCCATGTTCTATGACGTGCTTGAGTCATAGAACATGGAGAATTCAAGCCAGTATTGACCCATAAGCTTCATTCTTGCTTGTTAGCTTTCATGAATACTGTTATCCATTCTACTGGAGGAGGAATAAAGCAATCATCAATTTTATTCAGCTCTGCATTCTGAATACTAAGGTAATAACTAGCCTGGCAAAACAAACTAGTGCAATAGGGGCATAAATACTATGAGAGTAACCGACTACTTTCTAATTGGAATTAAGGGCATCTCTGCAAGATAAAAACCATCCTAGCATTATCTGGACACTGAATCTGTAGCATGACAGGCCAGGAGTCTTACCGGAGAAATTGCTACTATTTCTTTGTCAAATGAAAATACAAGTAAATTATCTATTAGTGACTTACTATGTCCATTAATTAAAAAGCTCCTTTTTTTGTAATAGATGGCGATTAACAGACAGACCCTCAACTTGGTATAGATAGTGAGTAATATGGAATGTGCAGACTTAAATTAGACATCTACACCAAACCCTCTTCCCAAGTACTGAGAGAGAAGAAAGGTTGAGATTGCACACATCCAAGAGCATATGGTTAGCACAAATGGGATCCAATGGCCTAAACTAAAGAATATACAAAGGTGGACAGCTCTGGGAGGAGTGAGAAAAGAAAACGGTAATGAGTATGGTCAAAAACATTGTACAAATTCTCAAAGAACTAATAAAATGCAATAAAAATAAATATTGTTGAAAGGTGTAAAAACAAAAACCTCAGAAGCATTTTTGGGCCTTCTGTTGCAACACAAACAGTGAGACATAAAAGAATCACTTCTGCAGCTAACCCAAGACGAATAAGTAGCCTGCTCTATGGCCTAAAAAGATATAAGTTACACTTGGGATTAGATTTTGATTTCACTCATGTATGTATGTGCATGGCTTTCAGGACCACCACCCACAAGCCTTACATAAGAATCAATCACGAGCCGTGTATTATACCAACTTGGGGCTCTTTGCCAAATGAGTTGGGAAGCAGTTCCTGAATGGGAATAGCTTCAGACAGAGGAGAAGCATCTGAGGTCACAACTGTGGCATACACACATATATATCTTTAGCATTTAAGACTGAAGAATGAAACAATGGGGGAAAGAAATAGAGGAGGGGGCACCCTGACTTTCACAGCCTGTGTGTCCTGGTTTCCTTTCTGTTCCTATCATAAGCACCATGACCAAAAGCAGCTTGGAAGACAATGTTTTATTAGGCTTTCATGACCAGATCACAGTCCATCACTGAGGGAAGTCAGGGCAGGAATTCAAGGCAGAAACCTGAAGTCAAGACCTGAAGAAAAAACCATGGGCTGCTGCTTACTGGCTTGCTTCCAAGCTCACATTTATCTGTTTTTATACCTTAATTTCCAAGATCATTTTCTCAGGGGTAGTTGGGCCCTCCCCACAATCATTATTCAAGAAAATTCCCCTCAGTCTAACCTACTGGCTGACATGACAGATTATTTACTCAGTTGAGGTCCCTTTTCCAGATGTCTCTAATTTGTACCTAGTGATTTTTTTCATTTAAATTTTAGTGGAAAACAAATAACCAGTATAGCATGAATGTTGCTTTAGTAAACTTGCCAAAGAGGAGATGTCTTGCCTGACAACTCCCTGCATGTGACAGTCAGACATAGGGGCAGGAACTGTCATTTAAGAGGCCAACGTGCTTTTCCCTGTAATTTTGTTTATTCAGAGGAATAATTAATTTATATCTTTCTCTTTTTTTTTTTTTAAAAAAAAAGACCCATGAAATTATTGTTTAAATACATATTTAATGTTACTTAAATACAATCTATATGTCCTTCAGTGTTGCATTCCTTATTTAATTCAACCGATCAGACTTGGAGCCACAGGTTTAATGTGTTTAATATTCTATGTTATCCGCTACCCATCAGGAGGGCGAGGTAGAACCAGGACAAAGGTTCCGTAGGGCTCTAGCCCAGCTGGAAAGGTCTGGCCGAAGTCTCATAGCTTTTAGAAGGGAAGGAAGGATCTTTGGCCATCCCACATAAGGCAGGTAGCTGGGTCCTGGGTTTCATCCTCTACTATGGCAGCGCCAGTGCCAGCAGCAGGGGTGATGGCAAAGGCAGTAACAGCAGTGGTGGGCCGTGTCGGTGGTGGTGGTTGTGTGAGCTGACCAGCTAGGCAGGTCCTAAAATTTCGATCTTCTATAAAATAACTTGTGCACTTTATTTCATGTGGACGGGGAGTTTACAAACAATGAGAAATGGGTGGGTTTTAGGGATAGATGATTCCTATTGGCTCTCTTTGGAACATTAGTGATGCTCTATTTGCATGGGGAAAGACTTGAGGTGTTTTTGCTACTTGACTGATGGTCATTGTCCTCTTAGCAGGGTGTCATGATTACTAGTTCCAGAGCCCATAAAGTTAGGGAGGGAGTGGCCCCACTCCTACTGTTCTCAATTCTGAAATTCACAGGGTTTGAGCTTATTCAATCTTACCAGTTCTTCTGTCTGGTGGCATGGTCCACTTGCCTCACAATCCTACACGCTTAATACACTTGCTGAGCAAAGTGATGCCTCCCTCAGATCCTTTAGTTAGTGCCTTTCTTTAGCTACCCAAGCCTCTGTTCAGTCCTTCCATTACCTATGTGTTTGACTCAACTACACACACGATCATAAGTTTATTAAGGTCAGCACTGGTGATTTTCTGATCAAGAATTATCACCAATCATCACTTCTGTGACATATAATGAATAGCACATCAGCTTTTATTGAGTATATTGATCTAATTGACTGAAATTAAACATCAACAAATGATTCATCAGCTTTAGGTGCCCAAAACAGAGGCTTTCTGCACCTGTGACACCTGATGGCAGAGGGAAATTGAATACAGATTTCTGAAGTTCTACCTTGACTGTGCCTCCCATCCACTATATTTTGGCTATGTAGCAGTATTAAATCAGAGACTCAGATAAATAGAGTCACAGAGACTAATAAGCATAATGGGATTTTTATTAAAATGAAGTAACCTAGTAAATGATAAAGAAACACTGGAAAGAACTGATCTACTGAATATTATTTTTGGTTAAATATGACATTGATATTTTAGTCTCTTCTTTTACTACCATATAACACGTGTCTTCTTCTCTTTGTAATAGGAACGACGGCACTCTATTTATTTCTTCTAATGCACCCCTCCATCATCAGCAATCTCCCTAGCCCCAAAACCTTTGAAGAAGTTCAATTTTTTAATGGCAACAACTATCACAAGGGAATTGAGTGGTAAGAATAACAACAAAAAATGAACTCCAATATTAGCACATGCTCTATCACTGCAGAGCAATTACAGATGTGTGCATGACATCTGCATAATTACAGAGTAAATTTGTTATGCTCAATTCTACCACAGTGAATTAGAAATTAATTTATAATGATGATATGTTTAATCAGTGTTGCTTATAATTTGATTTGGACAGTGCAATAATGATAATATTTTTCTGGTAAGTTAATATGATTGAATAAAGAACATTGCAGGGTATTTTTCAATAGAATTATTCATAAGGATATTTAAAATTCTCTTTAAGCATACTATTATTTTACAGTTCCTCCATTTATTTTATTAAACATATAATTCATCTTCACGGTGATGCCTGAGGTTGCTTTATTTTGTACTCTGGAACATGTGTCTTCATTAACCACATGAGCTGTGTATGCTATATTGCAGTGTAGGCAATATTTGTCATGCAAATTATAATAGAGCTTTTCCTAAACTTTATCAATTCCACTCACACACAAAAGAAGTATTAATTAGCACTTGATAAATGACAGAAAACTCTTAAAATAACAATACTTTCCATAAGCCAAAATTAATAAACTTAATATTGGAGATGGTATTCACTCTGGTGAATTTTATTTTTCTGGCTGTATCCCAGCTTTCCAAGAAATTATGATTCTGGATTTAATTTCCATTCCCTAGGTAAACAAGAAAAATCTCATGTGAGGAGAATTCTTTTCAATTCACAATTTGTAGGATATTATTTTGTGTGTTACCGTAAAACATGAACCTTCTAGAATTAAGGCTGGAAAAGAGCCACAGCAGTGGCCTGATCTCACTACTCATCCTGAGTGAAACTGTGTTCATTCTCTATCTAAGATGTTCCTACCATATCATGCTTTTACATTTTGAACTGCATGAAAGTCATTAGAGAAAAAAAAGCAATTTTTTCTTATCTCTGAGAGAAATGGAGCACAATTTTTAAAGCAAGAATACAGATGAGATTCTTCAGTACTCTTCATTTGGGAAACATAGTAACAAATGTCAATGAGGAAAATAAGTGTCCTATATGAATTCTTAATTGCTCTCATTACTTTTTTTCTAGAACATTTGAGAGTGAGAGAAGTGATGAGCTGTAAAGAGGGTTACACACATAATTAAAGCCTTGTACAGACTTAGCCTCAGAGCATATTGATTCCATAACCACACACACAGGGGCGTTCTAACAGCACATGGAGGAATGAACCTATGGAAGCAGGCTCAACTCACAGGAAATATCCCCTTAGTTACTCTACATAAATTATAATGTGCTGATGTTACTGCACATACTACTAAATTTTATAGAAGTTAAAAAGGAGAACATCTCTGCCTTAATCTGTTTAAATTTTTAATAGCTATTTTGACTTACATGTCTTTCTGTCTTGTGAACTTGAATCTAACCTTAAGAATCCTAGTATTCAAATTTGCAGACACACATTTACTATTTAAATTATCAGTCAAGATGATTGTGCGATTTTGTATTTTATAGGCATAAACTGTAGATTTAGATTTGGCTTGTGATAGAAGAGAATGTCAGCTCAAATCCAGCATATTTTCAGATCATTCATTATCAACTCACTTAATCTTTCTCACTCTTTTCTTTGCCTTATGTGAGTCTAAAGGACACAACCTTTGGAGTTGCTCTCACATGAGAAGTACACAGCATGTTGCCTATTTGGCTGATTTGCCTATTTTATAACACACTAGTTTTCACTGGATGCAAAGAAATGTAAAACCTGTTTAAATTCCTCCTACAGACAACAGCAGAATAAAAAGTACTGCTCAGATTAATTAATAATCTCTCCCTACCTACAGGTATATGGACTTTTTCCCAACTCCTTCCAACATTACCAGTGATTTCCTGTTTGAAAAGAGTGCTAACTACTTCCACTCAGAAGAGGCTCCCAAGAGAGCTGCATCTCTTGTTCCCAAAGCCAAGATCATTACTATCCTCATAGACCCCTCGGACAGGGCATATTCTTGGTATCAGGTATGAATAAAGAATAGTTCTGAGTACTTGTAGCTTCATTCATTTGTAGTTTGAATTGGTAATTAAATAAAAGCCAGATAGACTAAAGGGTAAAAATATGTTAACTTAAAACAATACTACGTGTCTATCAGCTATCATTATCTGTCTGTCTGTCTGTCTTCTGTCTATCTATGTATCCATTCATTCAACTATAAAGACCTAAATATTTAACTTATACAGAATTGGTAAAGGGATTTCAACAATAAAACAATAAGGAAAGTAACAAATAAAAGAATTGACATATCTCCAAAACCAAACAAACATGTAAAATGTTGGTGTTTAAATATGTGTTGAATCTAAAAGTCAGTATCTAAGAAGTGCATGTCTAACAATGAAAATTACTTTGTGCTTTAATTTACACATGCTTTCCAGCATATTAAGTAAATATATAATAGTCTAAGTAAACAAGCAAGGAAAGGGACTGACAGACAACTACATAACAAGTGTAACCATTCAGTAGTTCATGTGAAAATGGCCAACTTAATTAGAGGTTAATAAAACATAAATTAAAATGACAAGTTTTGTTAATATAGTAACAAGACCCATATTGTATTTCTTTGCTGGCAAGATGTGATCACAAAGGTCTCATTCCAGCACACACACACACACACACACACACACATATATATATGGATGTTTTCTGAAAACAGAATTGATGATGACACAATAGGTGTGTTAAAAACCCTTTCTATTGTTATTACTGACTTTAGAATAGATTATAAGGAAATCTTCAAACAGATTGACAAATGTTTAGGTATATTAAAGCCCTATCAAACAGTAGCAAAAAATGACAAATACAGATTTGGATATCGTGCTGCTATATTTAACTATAATGTTAATCTATACACTGGCAATGGAAGTGTTTTATCCTATATTTTATACAGAATAATTTATGGTTGGCACTTGTTTGTGAGGGTGTGTTGAGTAAATCTCTAAATGTATGCTGAGAGCATTCTTTATAATCCAAATGAACTTTGGACTAAAACTGAAGGACAAACAGGTATCACCTGTATGATGTAGAAGACAATGACCAAGGAGTAATATTATGAAGTCCTCTGGTTATAAAATCTCATACCACATTTAAAAAGCTAACAGTAATGCCACTGTGGTCCCCTATGAAAACCCAGCTGATAACTTAAAATGTTGAGTCTGAAACCCATCAGGGCTGCCAAGTTCTGAGCAAGTGAAGACTACCACTATTATTTTGCTTTCAGGGAATGTAAAATCTACTATTTAAAATATAGATTGGGATAGTTCATAGGACCACTGAGAGGTACCATCCTCAAAGCTATTGTAATGGTTTTATTAAGAAACCATGAGTAGATAAAGTTATTAAGTAGACACTGAAGAGACTATAAAGTATATCTGCTTAGGGATTAGAATCAACAGAGTTTGGTGAAGAAGTTCCAAGAATGAATGAAGTTTCTTTCACATTGGGCATCTGGATGAAGAGCTACATCCCCGTGTAGGAAGAAATGCTGAAGAAGGAAACAGAAGTTTGTGGGTACTGGAAGGTGTGGGTGGGTAAGAGGTGGAGTGATAGACTTTCAGAGATAATCATGTACGGGATGTACAGATTTCTAGGCTAATATGTATAATAGAGTCAGTCCTATGAAACTCTGTGGAGAAATCTGAGCTAGAGACAAGGATTTATGAATCAGAGGCATAAATCCTGGGAAACAGTAATAGTGAGCTCACCTACAGAGTTCAGAGATGAAAGATGCACAGAAAGATGACTTAAAGAGACCACAGTGAACATAATGACTCCATGCACGGGAAAATACAATGCTGTCAAATGGGGTTGTGACTACAGTAGAAGGAATTACTAAGAAATTAGAGAAATACATAAAAGAGGACTGAATCACTTTCATCAAACTAAATGATCATGGAGGAAGTGTGGCCAATAGCAATAGGGTCAAACGAACAAAACTGCGTGTGTGCTTGGTGAATACATGCATGGAGAAGAGGCAGTATGGCAGCCATTGCTAAGAACTCGGAGATGTGACTCAGATGGAAAACACAAATCACATCATTTTTATATAGTACTAGACACGGGCTTAGTGATAGTATGTTTGGTGGTGGAGTAAACATGATTTAAGATAAAAGGTTTCTATAGAGAAAAGATTAAAGACTTAGTAGGAAAACAAATGGACAATCACTTCTGTAAAAGATTAAATACATAATAGGACAGCAAATGAGTAATCGCTTCTATAAAAATGAAAGACGAGACAATTGTGGTAAATAGTCTAATAAATAGAAATATATTTTTGAACCATAAAGCTGAATAACATAATTAGAAAGAAAACAACAAAGAATATTGTAAAATGGCATCCTTTTGAACATGTCATAACTGCTCCACAAATGAGGTCACAGCTGTTATGGCTACTTGCATAAGACCTGTACACATCAAGGTAAAGAAAGATTTCAGCCTGCTCAATCAGGGAGGGGCTCTCAAAGCTCATTTCTTGCTGAGAAGCTAATGGTTGCTAAGGAAAAGAGAATCATCGTCTTTGTTTTCTTTTCTCTTCTTCTCTTTTTCTTTCTTTCTTTCTTGCAGTTTAATTGGCTTTTTTATTTTTCAAAATATCAGACTTATTATCTTTAATAATCACACACCTAGCCATTTAACATTGGCACTATCTAGTAGAAGTAAAAGATCAAGCAAACAAAGCATTAACAATAGTAAAACCAAACAACAAACAAACGAACAAGCAAGCAAATAAAAATTATCTGAATCCAACATCACGTACTGTTTTCCTTTTGAAAGTGAGCTTACAGGTCCTGGTAGAACAGCCACACAGAAGAGAAATGAACCAGGCACAAATTCTCTGGAATCAGATGTACTCCTTTCTAACCTTTAGACAGCATACATATCACCATCCTTTCTCTGTCCCTTCAGCCAGCTATAAGAATACAAACAGGAGAAGCTACTAATTTATTTCCTAAGATTTTCAATCATTTACGGGAACAGCTGGAAGTCTGTTTTCTAGCCACGTTCTCTGTGTGCTTTCTGCATTTTCCTTTCTCATTGTTTACATTACCAGCACACATTTACCTCTAAACCATAATATGACTGATACTTTACTTCCAGTTCATGAAAAGAATCCTTAATGGTATCAAACTCACATTGTTTCCAAAACCTTCAGTGTACAAATTTCCAGTATTAGAAAACAACACACAGTCTCTCTATAAGTGTGGGAGATAGTTTGTAGGTTATATTTCATCTAAAAAGTTATAGGAATATTAAAAGTAATTACAAACAAGTAATTATACACTTTGGTTTTTTTGTAAAACAAACAAAAGAATTGAGCCAACACGGAAACAATCAATATTGAATAGCACTTAGCGTGAGATATTTTACAAAGGATTTTCGTTTTAAAAATTACACAGTGATCTCATAGTGAAAAATATTTTTTATTGACTCTCAGTCTCATTATTTATACTTTACTGTCAGAAGCAAAAAGTATACCTTTATGCTAAAACTAAATGAAAAACCATATAAAGGGAAGGGAGATAAATCCATCTTTAAAAAATACTACCTAACATGAAATACAATTGTATCTAAGTGAGGGATGCTATTGCTGCAATGAAACACTTTGCATTATGGTCAACATCACTGTCATCACTGAAGAAAATGAGGTCAGGAACTTAAACAGGGCAGGAACCTAATCAGGAGCTGATATAGATGCTGGGGGGTGGGGTTGGCTGGAGTGGGGTGGAGGTGCGTCAGGGGGATGGGATAAGTTGGGGTGGGATGGGTCATACTGTCTAGATCAGCTTGTTTTCTAACATAACCCAGGTCTACCAGCCCAGAGAAAGCCTCAACCCCAACAGTTTGGACTCTTCCCCATTAACTATTAATTAGGAAACTGCTCTACAGCCAGACTTTTTTGAGATGTTTTCTTAACTGTGGGTTCCCTCCTTTCAGATGACTCTATCCTGTATCAAGTTGATATAAAACCTAGCCAGCACATATTGTACAACATGTATAAATATTAAAGGTTGTATAAATATTATGGGGTATAGGACTGAATATAGCAAATGAACATGAGTTATGAAAGAGGATATGATGTCAATTATTTTCCATTCCTAACTCTGTCATGGTATTTTTGGTTGTGTTGGTGGATGAGTGTCTATAGTGAAAATATGACATCCAACATGAAGCCCCACATCTTCAAAATGACTATGCTAACTGTTTAGAAGTTCATTAAGATGTTTAGACCTAGGGTCCTGTTAATTTGGGTGTGTGGAAATTTATTTGCAATGGTTTGATAATAAAGTTAATTTTTTTTAAAAAAAAAAAACCTACCTAAATGGTGAGATATAAACCTTAATTAAATGTTTCAAATTCAAATATTTGTGAGAATGCTGAATGCTTAATCTGTTACAGATAGACTAAACTGTGTGTTCTATATAGATTAAATCACTTGAATGAAATAGAATGTACATACCACAGTGCTTATCTCTCACTGCTTTCCAAATAAGTTCTTTTGAATACACAGGTTTAAGGGAGATTATTTTTCCTGATAATACTTTTATTGCCTGTATTGTTGGGGCTAGGGCCCCAAAGTGCTCCACATTTCCAAATAATGTAGCCTATTACTTAGGCAGACCTGTCTTTTCAGTAAGGGCGGTAAATCTGCAGATCTGCAGGTGTACATCAGAAACCCTCAGGAATGTCACCTGCGTCTGTAATTTCTACCCCACATTTTTATAATGGACCACCCAGAGGAGCTAAAGTGCTATTTTTCCATAAAATATGTTCCTTTGTGGCTTTCTGGTCATATTTCTATGCTAATCTTAGTTGCAGGGTTATAAAGAAAATTCAATGCTAAACTTGTATGAGTCAGTAAGACCAGATTGAGAACACTTTAGTCACTTCTTGTAACAGATATTTTAGCCCTGCTGTATTCGAATAATATGCATGCACTGAATATTTACAATTATTTTCCATAGTTTTGGAATCTCTATTGTTTCTTGATTAGACCAGTCATACAATCTGTATTCATGTTTTCAGAATGATGCTTAAAACAAAATATTAGCTTCATTCATCAGGTGGTTAATTATGACTCTTGATTTTTGACCTCTCACTAAATTATATTTTTACAGAGTAATTTTCATGTAAGACTTACTTCTAACATAAACAAACAAACAAAATACAGCTATTGGCAAGCATAGTAGGCCCTATATCTTACCATGGATTTTCGAGGTTAGATTCTCATTTTATTGCTTTTAGATATTATTCTACACCAGTTCTTCAATGTGCATATGCCTTATCTATCTCAACTCACACTTACCTGGAGTTATCCAGTTCCCCTCTCTGTTTTCTTACTCTCTTATTATTGAGGTTTTTCTTCTTACATTTTAACTCAAAAGCTTCACCTGTTATTAATGTTTCCTTCATTTATCAGTCTGGATTGCTTCCTTATTGGCCTAACCATTAATTAACTTCTTATATGTCAATCAAATACATACATACTCTGCTGTCTCCTGTACTAGGTTTCATTTCTTTAAAGAAAACAATTTTGATCCATATCTTCTTATAGTCAAAATCTATCCTTTTTTTTGATTGTTCTAGTAATGAGACTAACACATTTTCAAACAACTGTATTATTAAACCTGTCCATCATTTAGTTGGGCTCTGTTACTTTGCCAAATGGTACTTTAGTGTGAAAGTCTCCTAGGCCTTGATACTGAAAAGCAGGAGTGAAATAGTATTTGGGGGAGACCCACAGAGCAGAAGCACTGTGGACCACCTTAGCTTGAATAGGACATTGAGGCAATGGTTATCAATCAGAATCCAAGGGGTCCATATGCCTAGGACCTGTCCCATGGAGAAACCACCAGAGCTGTGATGACACAGTAAGCCAAGAAACATGTGTGCTCGCCTCTACGCATCTAAATTTCTTGTGTCAAACTTAATTTTTCTGTCTTAAACATATTTGCATTTCTAATCAGACCCTTGTTGACAATCTTGTCATATTATCTTTGCCTTTTGCCTAAATATTTTAAAACAAAGCAACTGCAAATGTATCTGCATATCACTTGATAATTAGTGAAAGTCTAGTTTTAAAAATAAACAATATGCCCAATACACAATTGTGCACACATACTAATGCAAACATAAAGAAAAACAAATCTAATTCTAAACTTTTCCTTTAAAGCACCAACGATCTCATGAAGATCCAGCTGCCCTGAGGTTCAATTTCTATGAAGTTATCACAACAGGACACTGGGCCCCTCCTGATTTAAAAACATTGCAGAGGAGATGTCTGGTGCCGGGGTGGTACGCAGTACACATAGAAAGATGGCTGGCCTACTTTTCTACTTCCCAGGTAATAGCATGAAATTAGGTTCCATTTATCACAATGCAATTGCATCTCACTACCAAACAGAAAATGTGATGAACTATACCAGAGAGAATAGAGACAGTAAGAACTGTGGATTTTTCCATAGTTTCACTTTATTAATTCCACACAATAGAGTCAGATGGCTCTGAAACACATACTTAGGAAACTCTTTTGATTGTCAGTTGGTTTCAAGAAATACATTGACAAAAAGGAAGTGTCACATAATTCAAAATTACAGACTCTCAACAACTAGTTGAGAAGCCAGTTAGCTGGAGAGTTTGCAGACGTCTCCGTTTCCACCCCCTCCCTGTTTCTCTGTCATGTGGGACCCTTATTCAGAGAGAAGAAGTTCTTAAACTGGATGGCCATAGAGAGGAAGGCCCAGCAGACATGGGCTAGAACTACAGTGAGACTTAAGGAAAACATCCACAGCCTCCTTTTCCAGGGTGCGATTTAAGCTCCACGCGGACGTTGATATTAACACTCTTTTTACACATCCCCTTGGTCAAGTCTAATATTCTCCAGCAGTGACCCAAGATGAGAAAGTCAGAAACAAACATTTTTCTTCCATCCCCAATCATGGTTTATAAGACTAGATGGGATTTTCCCCCGAGTATTTACTCTTTAGCCAGTGGCCCCAAGGTTAGTGATGACATTTAGTAGGCTGGATGGTTAGCCTACTGGTAATATGCACTACCTCTGTCCTTACTAAAATTCAAAAGCCACAGACATAGGGGAATGCCAGGGAGGGAAGATGAGAGTGGGTGGGTGGGCGCAAGG
This sequence comes from Rhynchomys soricoides, assembly GCA_019843965.1. Classification (NCBI taxonomy): domain Eukaryota; kingdom Metazoa; phylum Chordata; class Mammalia; order Rodentia; family Muridae; genus Rhynchomys; species Rhynchomys soricoides. The sequence continues at coordinate 8,743,350 of JADRCH010000052.1, read as the reverse complement.
GTGGGGGAATACCCTCATAGAGGCAGAGGGAGGGGTAGGACATAGGGGGTTTCCAAAGGGAAGACCTGGACAGGGAAAAGCGTTTGAAATGTAAATAAAGTATCAAAAAAAGAGGTGGCTAATTGTAAACAAACAAACAAGCAAACAAAAAGAATAAACTGAGTTCATAATTCTCTCTCTCTCTCTCTCTCTCTCACTCACACACCTATGGAAAACTTTAATTATTACTAATTAGAAAAGAAGCAAGAAGAGCAACATTTAAATGCATTTTATGCACTAGTACACGTGTTCTTCTCAAAGTGACCTGACTTATTAAATGCCATACCAGGTCAAGAGGGGCAGCTTGGTTGATTTAATTCAGTTTTATTCTTCATAAAGTGACTATTTTTGGCTTTGCAGTTGCTAATTATTGATGGACAACAGCTGAGATCTGACCCAGCTACTGTGATGGATGAAGTCCAGAAGTTTCTAGGAGTTACACCTCATTATAATTACTCTGAAGCACTAACGTGAGTCTATTCTCATGCTTGATTTCACTCCCATTATTTGCCCCATAAATTATCGCTGGTATGTATGTATATAACATCATTAATACTAGCTATGAATTTATACATCATTCTGTTACTCAGACACATCCAAGAAATATTCTCATTACTCATAAGGTGTCTCCTTTTGAACACTTTGCATTATAAAGTATAATAGGTATTTTATATTATGATAAATCTATTTGTTTTGGAGCTGTCCTCCAATAAAGTTTATTCAGACATTTTATATGTATTTATATGTATATGTATTCTTTTATATAGAGTAAGAATACCTGAAATCACAAAGGTGAAAAAGATTTGCCCTTTGTATGCAAGCTAGAATGGAACCATGGAAAGTCATCATTTCCTGTGAGACAGGGAGCAGTATTTAGGATAGATTTGGAGACATGCATTCATATATGTTGTTTGATGCAGTTCCAGAGCAGATCTGAGCAAACATCACTTTACCCCAGAGAGGGGACTGAAAACAGACAAAATTACAGATAACACTAACATCCATTTGCATGAACCAATGGGGTTTATTGAGGTTAACAGGGGAGCAGAAGTAACTATAAGACCACTGTTATCACTACAAGTCTGCCCCAGAACAGGTGACAAGAGGTGGAAACCTGGAGCACACTGCCCAGCTTGGGAGCAGTTCTACAGGTGACAGGGTGCTCCTTACTGGTGGTTCAGCTACTTGGAGTGCTTGACTGATCTCTGCTTCTGCCAGGCTGCTTGGTCTGACCCTGCAAGCGCTGAAGTTACTTTGAGACTGACTTTCAGAGGTTTTATTATTTACATACTTTGGGGTGGGGGAAGAACCTAGTGAATCTGATTGGTAGTTTTAAGAACTTCCTGGAGCTATTTTGAGTTGTTCATTGCATATTTCAAAAGGTCCCCCTGAAAGATGGAGTGTTTACCTCCCTTAGAGCAGTGGTTCTAACAACCTGTAGGTTGTAACAAGCATATTTTGTGGTGGTGATGGGAGATCACAACACCATGAGGAACTGTGTTACAGGGTCACAATACAAGAAAAGTTGAGAATCACTGTGTTAAAGCATCCTATCTTTTCACCTCCCTGCAAAAATCATGTCTTAAAATATCCTGTTATTTCTGCTCATGTTTTCCCATCCTAAGTCTTAAGAAGTTTTGCCTCCAAGATGGAAAGTTTTAGCCTTAGTGGAAGCCATTGCATGATAAGGTTTTATTCTGTATTTATTTTTAGAGCCAAATGGAATCATGCATCATGGTAATCTATTGCTGAATGACAAACCATTGCTAACCCAATGGCATATTATAGGCTTAGATTTTAAAAACTTATTTCTAATAAGGGTTCTTAAATATTTTAACCTCTTTTCTAGCCCATTACCCACCAGAGGTAGTAAGAAGAACAGGTTAATAGAGCAAAGGAAGATGTGGACCTGTATAGAAATAGTTCTTGAGAGCAAATCTAATGTGCATTGTCAGGATATCAGCATTTCAGTTCACATCCATCAGCAGTGGCAGCTTGATCCACTAGCAAACATCATTCATGAATCAACAATGGCAGGTTGATTTAGAAGAAACCCTAAGGCTCTGCCAATCAGTCTAAACCTGGAAAAGTGGCAAGAATCCTCAAGAAGCTGCCAGCACCAGAACATCACCAAAAGTTTTTGGAGTGTTTCTTTCTATGAAATCATGACAAATAATGACCAACAAAGAATGGTAAGGCATACCAATACCACCCAGCATCATAAGTGAAGACCAGTGTCAGCAAAGCCCAAAGAGGACAAGCAAAGAATGACAAGGTATACGAATACCTTCCAGCATCATCTATTGTCCATTAGGCTATCCTTCCTAAACATCACATTTTCTCACAAGCATTCACTGTAGCAAAATATCACATTTTTTTCTAGGCTGCCTCCAGAAAAATATCACCTCTGTTCTTAGCAAAACATTCTCCCACGTGTCTGCTTGAGCAAAACATCCTTTAGTAAGACAGTTTCCAGAAAATCATTACATGTCACAACTGAGTCTCTAAAGAAATTAAAAAATTTTATTTTAGCATATGACATCAGCCTTTTTGTTATGGTACAGGTTTTGTAGGTCAAAGGTTAGAAAGTCATGCACTGAGAATTGTTTGATTTCACCCATTGATGCGTGAGACATCACTGGGAAGACTGAGATAGCTGGATGTGACTCAAATGGCCAAGGATGCATTTATCTGCACACTTCCTCACTCATATATCAAAGGCTGAGAGTTTAGCAGCATGATGAGTCTCCATGTAGCTTCCCCTTGTTTCTGGCAGAGGGACCTTGCAGTCTAAGATCACCATGACTGCTGTGGCACAGACTTGACAACCACAGAGCTTGCTTCACTCTGTTGGGCACAAAGGTCTGTTAATCAGGTCCAAATTCAAGATATGAAGATACAACCCCATCTCTTGGCAGAAAGGGACATACTGTGTTACAAGAGAGCATGTGGAATGGCCTATATGTTGGTCTTGTCCTGAAGAAACAGAACTATCTATTCAAGCAATTTTAAAATGGGGGAAGCAAGTTAAGAAAAAGAAGTGCTCCGCGCAGCTGAAACACACTTTAAAATGCATGTACTTTGCTCATAAAAGACTCCCCCTAAGCTCTGATATAAAGCTTATTAAATTTTAGACGAAATTCTAACAAGCCTGATTATATAATTTCCCAGTTCACAGCAGATTAGACTCAGCAATTAGACAATTAGAGAGGGTAATGGAGGGACAGGAAAAACGGTAATGAGATTGGGTTTTTCCTTATCCACTAAAACAATCCTAATGAAGTTCTTACCTACACATGGAAACAACAGCAGCACCAGGCATGCCCATGTTAATTGAGTAGACAAAGCTTCCCATAATACGTTTTGCATTAATAGTTATTGATGTTGGCATATCTTACCCTTCTCAGCAGTAGCCTAGATAATGCTTCTGTCCTGTTTACTGCAAATAGTTGCTTATGGCTCAATAAACCTGTAAAATCATTCTTAAGGAGTTCATGATCATGTACAAAATACATGAATTTTAATATATCTCACAAATCACAAAATTTAACTGTAATATTGATGCTTGGCAAAAGAAAGAAAGTCAAATACCAGCCAACCCAGGTCCTAAGTGTTGCTTAGTAATTATTTGAAAAGGCTTTGAGTATTATGTTCGCAATTTCGTGACTGTTAAAACAAAATCACAAAACAATGAACTGATATAACCTAGAGGAGATCCAACTGTTAGAGTTTATAAAGTTAGCTGTGCAATACATGGGACAGGACCCCAAGTAGTTAGGGTAAGAAAAACCCTCTGCTTTACAAAGGAACTTCAGTATTCAGGATCGCTCACTCGCTCTTCAGTATGAACTTAGTTTTGACATCTGCTATGCAGAACAAGAAATGCCAACAGCTTACTCTGAGACCTCACACTACCAGGAAGGAAAGATGCTGTCAGCATGCATGCAGACGCTTCAGTTTTGTTACCAGTGTTGTAGTCAGCCTTAATGCCATTAAATATTCTCATCCTGAGGCAGAAAATGCTGTTTAGGGCCATTGTGCTGCGGATGTCCCCATCTCATTTTTGCACAGCAGGCTGATTTTTTTCCACCCTTGGGAAATTAATGAAAAGTAGAGGAAGGCCCGTGGTACACAGGGAGCAGATTGAAAAGCTCAGGTTGGAAATGGCTCTGTCTTCTTTTATCCATTTGACTACCTATGTATCTGATTTTAATTGGTAACCTATAGGAGGACAACCTGGGCCGCATGGATCAGGTCTTATTAACAATAGGTCAGGAAAGGGAGCTAAAGGAAATTTTCTTCCTACCGTAAAGGACTATGGGTATGCACAGAGGCAAATTGCAGGTGCTATGGTGTAATAGGAATAGGCCTGGGGCAAAAAAATATTCTGCAACTAATTAACTTTACATCACAGTCAATTATGCTTCATCTTTCTAAAACATCTGCTGAGCAACAAAAATGCAAACCTTTTCCATGTTTTATGCATGCAGCAAGTCCCAGAACAATAAATTTAAATTTCCCCCTTCTTATTTGGTTCGTTCTTTCATTTTTCCTATCTTGTTAGTGCTCAACAAAAATTCCCATATATTTGGCTTTACCCAAAACTATTAGGCCTCACATCTTTTCTCTTGTAACTAAGTTGCAATGGTAGAAATAAAATAGCATTAGAGTTTCTCTGAGTGTCTGGGAATCCGATTGGGTCAAAGCTACAGCACAGCTTCCTTTCGAGGCCCTAGAGGCAAGGACAGTGTTGGCCAGCTAGGATCTCCCAAAGTCCAATTTATCTGCAGCTGGCTACAGCCATAGGTGTGAAGATGCTTTGAAGGAGGTAGGCACGTTCCAGGCATTCCCTGCAAACTCTCCCTTACTCTCTTGCTTTGTTTGTCTTTTGCAAAAACAGACTTATTGGTGTGTATGGGTGATCCGTCTTTGAGTGGTCACTGCAGTGGACGTATTGTTCCTCATTGATTTAGTGGGGCTGATTGGAGCTATTGGGTGTGTGTGTGGGGGGGTGTTTATGCCTCTGCTTGTAGTTTGTGTTCAGTTTTCTGTTCCCTATGGTAGATGGGATTAGAAACAACACATTCACCTCCTGCACTTTGGCTGGATCAACATAGCAAGTGCAAAGATATTACAAGGAGAACATAATCTGAGCGTTCTGACGTCGAAACCACAAACGTTGCCTGGCTGGATGGATGGTTGATGTTGAAACCACAAACGTTGCCTGGCTGGCTGGCTGGGCATTGGTATTCCCCACATGTAGAAGCTGAGCAGCACACTGAAGAGGCTTCAAACATGTTGGTGACATTCAAATGGGTTGGTTTGTTCTCTGGGTTTGCCGAAATCTTGATGTTCAACTGACCCACAGATAAAGAACCAGAAAGAACCTCTCATTAACAGGAAGCCATCGGTTTGCTGGGAAAACCAGGGACACATTTCTGAATATCACCTTGTTCATTTTGCCTGATTTTAATTAAGTTAATTTGCACATATAAGAAGAAAAGTGTCGATCCAAACAAGTGAAAGATCTGTATGACAAGAACTTCAAGTCTCCTAAGAAATAAATCGAAGAAGACCTCAGAAGGTGTAAAGATCTCCCATGCTCATGGATTGGCAGGATTAATATACTTAAAATAGCCATCCTGCCAAAAGCAATCTACAGATTCAATGCAATCCCCATCAAAATCGCAACTCAATTCTTCATAGACCTAGAAAGAGCAATTCTCAAATTCATATGGAATAACAAAATATCTGGAGTAGCAAAAACTATTCTCAACAACAAAAGAACTTCTGGGGAATCAGCATCCCTGGCCTCAAGCTGTACTACAGAGCAGTAGTGATAAAAACTGCATAGTATTGGTGCAGTGACAGGCAGGTAGATCAATGCAATAGCATTGAAGACCCAGAAATGAACCTACACACTTATGGTCTCTTGGTCTTTGACAAAGGAGCTAGAACCATCCAGTGGAAAAAAGACAGCATTTTCAACAAATGGTGCAGGTTCAACTGGTGGACTACATGTAGAAGAATGCAAATTGATCCATTCCTATCTCCCTGTACAAAGCTCAAGTCCAAGTAGATCAAGGACCTCCACATAAAACCAGATGTATCAGGGCTCCAGAAGTATCAGGGGGTCACTAAATCTAATAGAAGAGAATGTGGGGAAATGTCTCGAACACATGGGCACAGGGCAAAAGTTGCTGAACAGAACACCAATGTTTTATGCTCTAAGAACAAGAATCAACAAATTGGACCTCATGAAATTCCAAAGCTTCTGTAAGGCAAAAGACGTTGTAAATAGGACAAAATGGCAACCAACAGATTGGGAAAAGATCTTTACCAATTCTATGTCAGATAGAGGGCTAATATTCAATATTTATGAAGAACTCAAGAAGTTAGACTCCAGAGAACAAAATAACCCTATCAAAAAATGTGGAACAGAGCTAAACAGAGAAATCTCAACTCAGGAAATTGTTAAGGCTGAGAATTATCTAAAGAAATGTTCAACAACCTTAGTCATCAGGGAAATGCAAATCAAAACAACTCTGAATTTCCACCTCACTCCAGTCAGAATGGCTGAGATCAAAAACTCAGGTGACAGCAGATGTTGGAGAGCATGTGGAGAAAGAAGAACACTCCTCCATTGCTGGTGTGTTTTGCAAGCTGGTACAACCACTCCGGAAATCACTTTGTCAGACCATCAGAAAAACGGACATAACACTATCTGAGGACCCAGCTATATCACTCCTGGGCATATACCCAGAAGATGCTCCAACATGTAATAAAGATCCATGTTCCACTATTTTCATAGCAGCCATATTTATAATATCTAGAAGCTGGAAACAACCCAGATTTCCCTCAACAGAGATATGGATACTGAAAATGTGGTACATTTACACAATGCAATACTACTCAGCTATTAAAAACTATGACTTCATGAAATTCGCAGGCAAATGGATGGAACTTGAAAATATCATCCTGACTCAGGTAACTCAGTCACAAAAGAACGAACACAGTATGTACTCACTGATAATTGGATATTAGCTGAAAAGTTCAGAATACCCAAGATTCACTTCACGGTAACCATTGGACTGAGTGTGAGATCCCAAGTGGAAGAGGTGGAGAAGGGATTGAAGAAGCTGATGGAGTTTGCAGCCCATGGAGGGAGCAACATTGTCAACTGGCCTGAGCCTCTGGTGCTCCAGGAGACTGGACCACCAACCAAAGAATACACATGGAGGGACCCATGGTGCTGCTCACATATGTGGCAGAGGAGGGCCTTTTGGCCATCAGGGGGAAGAAAGGCCCTTGAGCCTGAAGGTGTTAGATGCCCCAGTATGGGGGAATGCCAAGGAGGGAAGAATGGAGTGGGTGGGTGGGTGGGTGGGGGAATACCCCCATAGAGGCAGGGGAAGGGGAGGGTATAGGGGTTTGAAAGGGGACACCTGGAAAGGAGGAAACATTTGAAATTTAAATAAAGTATCAAAAAAGAAAAAATAAAATTAATAAAAGAAGAATAAAAGTGTCTGAAAAATTAAAATAGCAACAGCAGAATTGTGTTTTTACACTTCTATTTTTTTTTCTTTTTTTTTTGAAATGGTCTTGTTTCAACCAATGAGCAAAGAAAAATGGAAACCCATCACATCTTCTGAGCCTTGATGGTACCACTGACCAACCACACTAGTGTCAATGCTCTGAGAGGTGGACTCTCAGCACTTTTACCCTCAGAAAAAGTTGTGTGTGTCAGTACACTGTCAATCAAGGCATGGATCTCCATCTACATATGGATGTAATTTTGTATTTCTCACTCTGCTGTGTAGAAAGTTTTCGTGAGATAGTGCTGAAGATTATGAAGTCCATGAAGCCATGGCAGCTAATGTGTTAAAGGTCAATATAGAAAATCTTGATTATTTTTTATTTTTTATTTTTTTGTTGTTGTTGTCATTTTAGGAAATGACTGTAATGATCACAGCACTGTGTTCTCCAGGAAATGGTGGTTAATGTTTGAATTTTACAAGTGTAAAGAAATGGAATCAGAGACATGCCAATGTATGATGCATATGTTCTGCCTCCTCATAGGACAAGATTTAGAGACTCAGAATGCATTCCTTCATAAACTTGACATTCTCTTTTAGTGATTATTTCTAATGACTTGGTTTTTGACCTTGTTGCTATTAGTGCAGTGTTCTACCCCTCCCCCAAAATATACTTGATTTTCTTTAAAATAACTACTTTGTGAAATTTTTCAGTGTTACAGCAAGATATCAATTTCTCCCTAGTCTGAAGGTGAAATAGTTTTAGGCTGTATAGCACGTGACAGAAGCTGAAAAACCTTTGAGTACAAAAGTGCAGCTATGAGAATTATCCAACAGGACTCTCTGCCTTCAAGAACAGGCAAGGAGAGAGCTACATTTTACTCTCCAGTTATAGTGCCTATGGCTCGTGTTCTCTGAAAACAATATAATATCTTTACACTTTAAAAGACGTAAAGACATGAGTATCCAGTTAAATAAAACCATGTTTAAGTAGGATGAATTCATTCTTTCTAACTACAACGTGATGTTATTGAATGTTTTAATTTTTTTTAATTGTGAAAAACACTCCACCTTTATTCAAAGGAATAAATGAAATACCATAAAAATAGATTAAAACAATTCTGTTACATTTTTATTTACTTTTTGAAAGTTGTAAGAGAAATTTAATTATAAAATAAATACAGATTTTTCCAAATTAGAAAACTTAATTATACTTGTACTCAGAATAGTAGTAAAGGGCTCTCTAGCAAGCCTGAGCAGGGCAAATATGATACTGACAGATTCACCCTTTGCCCTTTTCCTTCTCCCTTGCTAAAAACCATTAGTTTCCATTTCTAAAGCTAATCCCCAAGGTCCAGCCCCTTATTTGGCCACTGACTCTCTCCTGAGACCAAACACCAAGACCAAAAAAATCAAAATTCATTATTTAGCTAACATGTCCAATCAGGACTTACCAACTCATTGGAGCACAGACATCCCCTGTTGACTCTTTAGAAAATCTTCTCCTGCAAAGATCACCTGCTGCTGATGCTTCAGCTGTCTGCCTCTACCTGATCCAGAGGCACACCCCTTTCATTCCCACTTCCCACTCTGGGGTTAAATGTCTCCCGTGTAAAGAAAATATGGTGTCTGTATATGTACTGTTCTGACTCTGAGGGGCCACTCTCCCTTACAAATATACCTATATAAAATTCAGTTCCTTTAAGGTAACCCACTAAATGATTTCTTAGAAAACTTTCAGTATATTTAGATGTGGAAATCACAGTCATAGGTAAACAAAATATCCAAAGGCCCTTTATATTCAGGAAGTAGTTTTAATGTTTAGTCATTCAGTTTTTTATAGACTCATAACTAAAATATGGAACACAAAATTGTACTGAAGGTGTACGTTCCTTTCCTGTAGTATAGATCTATTTGAAAATATATAGATAAACATAATATTTTAATGTCTATTATCACTTCTAAAATCAGCTGAACATCTGTGGAAATGAATTAAATTAAAGCAAGACACATACAAGAGTGTGTCTCCTTTATCTGACTGGTAATGCTCTTTACTGAATATATTGTGCAATTTTTACATGTTTTATGTATTTTAGGTTTGATCCACAAAAAGGCTTCTGGTGTCAACTACTGGAAGGAGGAAAAACCAAATGCCTTGGGAAAAGCAAAGGCCGAAAATATCCTCCCATGGATCCAGAGGTATTGTTTACTTGCCTTGAATTACTCTCTCGAGAAGTTGCCATTTGAAAAATAGGAAGAAATCTGATTCTTCTGATACTTCTTTTTTGCAGTCAGTAGTTTTATATACTTAGATATTAGAGGAATGAAGGCAGTGATATAATACATCATTTGAATTTTTGTTGAAATTTAGTTCAGACATAAATATATATGGAAAAGTTTCTCCTTCACACATTGGAAAGCACTTAAAATACATATTTAGTAAATATTGGTATAAAGAATAAAGTAGTACTAACACATATTAACTGCATACTGCTCTAGTTTGTTTTCTGTTGCTGTGATAAGCAGCATTTTTACAAAAACAACTTTGGGGAAGAAAGGGTTTACTTTAACTTACATTTCCAGGTCACAATCCAACACTGAAGGAAACTAAGGTAGGAGCCTGGAGACAGGAGTTGAAGCAGAGACCATGAGGAATGGTGTTTATTGGCTAACTTCTCATGGCTTGCTCAGCTAACACTCTTAAACAGCCCTGGCTGACATGCCTAAGGTTGGCACTGCCCACAGTGGACGGAGCACTCCTGCATCAATTAAAAGTCAAGACAATGCCCCCCACAAACATGCCCATGAGCTAACTGATGGAGCCAATTCCTCAGTTGAGGTTCTTTCCTCTCAGATGTCTCTAGTTTTTGTTGAGTTGACCAAAAACTAACCAAAACACACATATTCAATACCAATAACGTGCCTGAAACTGAGCTAACCAATACTGAAGATTCAAAAATAAGACAGCTATGAATTCATTATACAGTGAAGAACTAGGTTAGGATCACTGAATTATAATAAGAAGCATAAAATAATAATAAATTACAAAAAGAAAAAAATAATAGAAATTATAATATGTGGGAAGATGCCTTGTATGAGAAATTATGCTGGGAGACTGGCCAGATAATGTGAGCATTTTTCTTAAGGCAAGGAGGGCAAGGGCAGAATGCATTCTTCATGTGTTGCTATGGTGATATAAGTGCCAGAAAGTCCTTGAAATACTTTTGAACTCAGTAATTTCTAAAGGGTTTCAGAAATCACTTTAATCTGCCCAAAACATCAATGTAGCATTACCACTACTGTAAACATCTTATTCCCCATTTGAAGTGCTTTCCATCTGCTTTAAGAGAAGAAACATAATGAAATGCTTGGCGAATGGTCCAAGATGAAATGTAATTGTCCTAAATCCATTTCCACAGTATACACAAAAGTTGCTAGGGGAGTTTTATGAACAAAGAAATTCATTTGTGTTAAAAAAATGTACAGAAGAGCTTAGGAGAGATGGTAAAGTTTCTATGCAAAGGAACATGTTCGATCAGTACAAATATTTATGCATGAAATATTGATGGATTTTATAGTAGACAGTAAAACAAAACAACTGTTTATAGGATTGTTGTAAGACGAATATGGCAGAAAGAAAAGCAAGTTAACAATTTTCTGTTTTCCAGAGTATATATACATGTGTATATACATATATGCATGAATATTTTATGTATATGAATATATTTGTGTGTGTATACATATATACACACATACAGATCTTCATATACATATATTCAAACATTTGTCTTGAATCTGGAATGATAGCTCATTGGTTAAGAGCACTTGCTGTAACCCCGGCACAACTCCATCATGTCTTGAATCTGGAATGATAGCTCATTGGTTAAGAGCACTTGCTGTAACCCCAGCGCAGCTCCATCATATCCAGTGCCCTCTTCTAGCTTCTGCAGGTACCCGCGTACCTGAATACACGGAGACACACATATATGCATGCAAATAACAATAAACCTTGAAAAAGATAAGAAAAATGTTAAAATGTCAAGTCCTTCATGATTACCTAAAGTTTAGATAATTTAGATTGATAAAGCATCTAAAAATTATAAGTAAGCTTATTTTTTATAATATATATAGATATAGATATAGATATAGATATATAGATATATTCTGTTTTATGAAGAGAAAATTCCTGAATAGAATTTTAAAATATGTACTATGGTCATTTGTGATTATAATAATTAATTGTACTCTTTACAGACAGTTATGATTTAAAAATTTTTAGTGTAAGGATTAATTTTTAAAGGAAATTTGTCCACATTTTATCTCACTCACCCCTGTATATCTGGTTGTGTATGAACACCTCCTCATTCTCTGGTATTACACTGTAATTTTCTCTCTGTAAATCTCAAAATGTATAAATACTACAATCATAGTTAACGCTCCCAGGACTCTTTTGGACCTCTTTGTATTTCACACCTATGATTTATACAGAATGTGTCAAGATGTAAAATGATTAGAAAAAAAAATGGTAAACTATTTTATAGAACCATATTATGATAGTAGACTATTTCTGAAGGGTAGACACTTGATGCGCGGAGTGTCTTTTAAGTCTTCCTTTTTGTTTCCAGTCCAGAACTTTCCTATCCAGTTACTACCGCGACCACAACGTGGAGCTCTCGAAGCTGCTGCACAGGCTGGGGCAGCCTCTGCCCTCGTGGCTGAGACAGGAGCTGCAGAAAGTGAGATAGCACCCGCAAGAAGAACACAGCACCGAGTCATCTTTAAGTAGAAAAGGCAAACCACGCAACGTTATCCTTTTCACACACGTGTGATTGTCAGAAGAGGACTGTGAATAAATTCTCATTGATGTTTTTCATCAAATGAAAACATGTATGCACGCATTGACGGTTATTAGCATTATTCTTTACTTTAAAGCATTTGGAAAATAAAATATGGGGCTGTGGCAACATCCAGTGTCTAGTCTGAAGATCACCATGTTATCCAGGGTTCAGATCATGACTTCACTAATGCTCTGATTGTATGCAAATTACCAATTTAAACTTGGAGGAAAAGATAAGGACTAAAGAGTCTAAAAATGAATTCAGGTGTAACCCGGTGTCTGAATGAAGGGCTAATGTTACTAAGCATCATTTATCTGTTGGTCCAGCTTTCCCTTGTAAGGGGGGGTTTCGTTTTTACTGAGTGTCCCAAGTCATCACAAGTGCATGCCGTCCTCAGAAAACCCTAACATGGTCTCTGGAGAGCACCAATAACATAGGAGAGTGTGATTCTGAGCTGTAATACCCTAGAAAGTGAGGGCCATATTTAGTGGGCCCATGATCTTGCTACGTTAACAGTCTAGGCTCTCCTACCTTGGCAGTGATTAAGTGTTTATACGTATTTTGTTCACTATTCTTAATAGGGAGAAAAAAACTTTATTGGCTAGAAATGTAAACACCTAGATGTATTTGCAGGTCTAAATAGGCATTGCGCCTTTTTCTGTAATAAATGTGTCCATCTCTTTAAAGCATGATGTTTTATATATGCCACTGCGTCTACTATGATAAAGTTTAACTGTCTATGTTTAAAAACATTTAAAACTTACATTATACTGCAAACTTACCTATTTGAACATCACTAATTCTCTTACTTGAACTCAATTTCATAGATATAAAACTCACAAATTAATTTTAAGACAAAAAGTGTTATTTTGTTTTGAATTAGTTTCCTATAGTATTTGAAGGCTCTGTAAGCCAAGTTAACTAGAATTTTATCCTCTTTGTCAATAATGATCTGGAAAACCTTGATTTATCTTTTTAGTGATACACAAAGGTAAATTTACTAGAACAGGCAATCAAGGTGACTTTGGGAACATTACCCACACATCTCCCTCCTCCTGAGCAATTTTTCTAGACGCTGTAAATAATAGCATCATTTATTCTTGCTTTATTCAGTAACAAACATGTAGTTTTTTATTTGTGTATGTGTATAGTGTGTGTGTGTGTATGTGTGTGTGTGTGTGTGTGTGTGTGAGAGAGAGAGAGAGAGAGAGAGACAGACAGACAGACAGACAGAGACAGAGAGACAGAGATAGAGATGAATTAGGCAAGCAATTCCAACTTGGCTAATTCTAAAACAGCATTGGTGTCTCTTTGTACATTGAAAATCAACCTGTCACTTTCACTACAGTTTCTGGTTATTTTCTGGTTTTTCTTAGCACTCCTGTCTAAAAGCTCTTGACCTTTTCCAGAAAAATGTGAGATTCTTTTTCTTCTTGATTGGTATAAATCACAATAATTTCCCAGTTTTGTTTTTGGCTGTAGGGCTTAAAGTCTCACCCTTTTTACTTACATTAAAGCGTTATACATTCTATTAAAAAAGGTGAGAGAATAATCATGATGATTTTATCAGACCACTACTATTTATTAACTATTCCCCACCCAGTTTTATGATATATCTAGCCCAGCCTGCCTTCAAGGGTGCAATCCTCCTGCCTTCCCCTCTGCAGCACTGGGATCACAAGTATGCAGTGCTATGCCCAGCTCCAGTTATTATTTTCTTGATCTAAAGAAAAGAATCTTCTTTCCTTTACAGGGGATTTAAATGATAGTTACAGAGTGAGGATATTTTCATATCAAATAATATTGATTTAACTCAAGAACATTCAACTCGTCACCAAATTTAGCAACGGCATGAACTTTCTGCATTTTTTCACATTTTAATAATGGATCCGTATCAGCTGCCTACCTACCAATATCTGAAAGCAAACTATCATCCCAAATTAACTATTTTCTTTTTTTATGATTATTTGAATCATTGCATGTATTTTTCTTGCTCTGTTTGGTAATGAGATGAGCAACTGTATTTAATCATTAACAAGATTTTATCTAAAAGTTTGAAGAAATCTAGACTATGAGACTGTAGTAATTGAGAAATCTCAGCTTTAATATTTTCCTTTTTAAAGATTTCTTCCCACTTCAGGAATGTTGTCTCAGAATTTAATAGTGTAATTCTTTAAACTTTTAAATTACATCTTCAGTTTTAAGCAACAAACATTTATTTAAATGTTAGAAATTTTTATATCCTTTAACACACTGGCATGCTCTCTTCATGCCTTTCCAGACTTTTGGGGCCTTGCAGGTCTTACAAATATACCTGTCAACTTCTTCATTTTGTTAATGGCAAAAATAGAATTTAATTGTTTCAGATACTAAATCCTAAAAGTTATATTATGAAAATCCATTTAAAATAAAATTTAGATTCTATTTAACAATGACCAAAACACAATTTTTTAAAAAACATGAAGAACATACACACACATACACAAACCTGCACACACACACACCCATGCACGCACGTATGTGCATACACCCACCCCCACACACACCCATACACACACACACACACACACATACACACATACACACATACACACACACACACACACACACATACACACATACACACACACACATACACACATACACACACATACACACACACACACACACATGCACACACACACAGATCTAATAGTTTTTTATGCCTAAGTTTTAACAAACCCTACTTACATTTAGTCTTGTTTTGCTTTTAAGTATTACTGCTTTAATGTAATACAAAGTAACCTACATTCTAGACTTTTTGATTGATCTCTTTTAAATTACAGGAAACAAGGTATTTATATAGAAACAATATTAAAGCCTTCTATTTCTGTTTGTGAAAGAAAATGCTTTTTTGCTTAAGAAAGGTGGAGGTACTCAAAAATAACACCGGCCAACTGACTTCATAGAGCAGACTGTCTAATCTAGTAGTCTATTCATATTGATATTTTTTTTTTCAAAATGAACATTAGAAATGCAATCCTGGAAAAAAAAACTGTACATACACTTCAAAATGTGCAAATATATAAAAATGTGATGTGTCTGAGAAACCTAAAGAGCTTCTGATCACACCAGTAATTTTCTTTGTAAGCCGATGAGATATCCTGGATCATCAGAGAAAAAAACTGCATTGACTGAAATGAAATTTTCAAAAGAGTTGTTGTAGCCCAAGCATAAGGAACCATGACCATCTCTTCTTCAGAATAAGCCCTGCTGCGGGTACAGCCATGGGAGTGATGCTGTTTGTCCCGAAGTTAGCCTTTAGTGCCAGTTGATTACTCCTTCCCTTGTTTTCATGACTGCATACACAGTCCTTGGATGTCAAACCTCAGATGTAAACCCGGGAATGGGTTTTCAAAATGGGCACCCTCATCCTAGTTCTGCCTCTCTGTAGCCATGTGGTATTAGATAATTTATGGAACTTCCCTGAGCCACAGTCTTTTTTTTATTTTCTGTATAATAAAGACAATAAAAATTTACCCATGAGGTTATCATAACTTATTACTAAAAGTACAGTTGCATAACAGCACAATGGCTGAAATAGTTGTGCTTAAACATATTAGTCATAAAATAATGTATAACCAATCATGGTTCTCTTCTCTCCCGTCAAACAGGAATGTGTGTTTTCTACCCTGTTAATAATAAAATGTGTTTAATAAAATATGTAATTGTATTTAGTCAAATGGGAAACGATCTCCCTGATTATTATCCCAAAGTGGATTCTGTGCCGCTTGCTGCCCTGCTCTGGTGATCATCATCCAGAGCAAGGTTGAGCCTTCTTTGCTCAAATCACCTTTCCTCTTCCTAATGACACCTTTGTATTTATTCACTGATTAGTTCTGTTCTTTCTGACTCTCTCTGTAATTCTCTAGTGGATACATTGCCAAAAATGTCAGATGGAGACCTCTGGTTTCCTCAACAAACGAGGGGTGTTAACGGTGGTCAATGTGAGAATATATTCTACGAAGGCATGTGTAATAAAGAATTAATTCTGTCAATCTTTGCTTAAAAATTACAAGGAAATGTCTGTGAGTCTCTACAAATCTCCACTTCAACCATCTAACGAAAGCATTTGTTCTGTAGATGAAAACACTTTATTATATGTACGTTTATATTATATATTTATAAATACCAAACATTATTTTCTGTATTCTCCCATGACAAATATATAATACATCCAAGATAAATCAGCAGACAATTAAAAATATTGAGATATTCATATTTTTGTGTTTACCTTGGGTCTTCAAAATCTAGTTGGCATTTGATCCCTATAACACTTAAAGCTTTTTGACAACTCATTTTAGACGAACAGAAGACACATGTCACCAGAAGCTATCCTATTTGACAGCGTGGATTTAAATTCTCTTTTCACTTCATGCTTATTTGGTACCCTACTATTCATTCTCTGGGTGTAAAGGGGATTTATACATAGAGTTTTATGAAATGACTGAACTTGTAGTACCTAACACAGCACAGACATACTTAACAGTAGTTTACTAAACATGTACAGTGAGGAAATACTTTGGGTGCCACACCAGCCCATGAGGGAGCTAAATTTTGCAATGGAGAGAACATCCAGGACCTGTAGAAAGGAAACATGTTCTAGGAAGGAGGTGACTCCTCTTTTCCACAGGTGGAGGACAAAGATGGTTTGTCTGCATATGATGGTATGCTGGAAGGGAGCTTAACCCACTACCAAGGATAGGTGGACACAGGTGACCCTTCCAATCTGAATGGATTTGAGCAAAGAAAACTGTTGTGCAGGGCAGAATGGGATGGAAATCAAGGTTAGGTCCATTGATGCCCTCCTGGTTTCTCTAATGCCATAATAGGGAGCCTTAATTTTCTATTTCACCCTAAACTCCGGAACACTCTTATATGACAGACTGTCACCTACCCTCTTATTGCCACAGACTCTGATGGGATCATCCTTTCTCTGGAAATTGCACCCTATACCACTAATGAAATGGACTTCATAGCTTGAAAATAGAATCAAATGTCTCACTATTTTTAACCTTCTAAATATTCCCATAAATAAATGTTTGGTAAAATCCATTGCCAGGTCTGCAAAGATTTTGTCTTTAATATAATTTAAGGATTTGGCTTCCAGACCTTTGTTTCTGCATATTAAAATATTACATTAAAAATTCAAGTAACAATCCATTTGCATTTTCAATTACACTACAATTTTTAGACTCTGGACATTTGTATAAGTCCCATTAAAGCACTTATTTTTGTCTCTTCCTTAATAAATTTCTTAGATGTGTTGGCGTCGTTGATTCCCTAACATTTTAATATTTGAACATCAACAACCAACATAGCTATGGAGATCCATTTCTTTTCCCTCCCTAACTTCTTCCTATATACAGTGCAGCAATATCATCTCTCAGTTCTCTAAGACTTAACTTGGATCTCTGTCTTGAATGTCTTTCATTGCTCTCTCAGTTCTTTAAGTATTAGGCTATTAATACCAGGGTATTAACATAGAAACTTGGATTACACTATTTTATAATATTTTATTATATGACTTTCTACATAGGGATACAGGATACACTATAAAATAAATCAAAATGTCCTTTTATCAGTGTATCACATGGGCTGAACCAAAATATGGCACAGAATAAGTAACATTAGATGAAGGTAGGAATTAGTTTCTAGCTTTTACCTGATTAAGACTTAAATGCAATTTAGGAGCACAAATTTATATATATACACAGTCATTCTCTAGTTCATAGGCCCATGGCACATGTTTTGAAAGGCATTTGGTTAAAGAGTTTGGCCTGCTCTGTAAATACACTTTTCTGTTTGCAAATCTCCATCTCCTATTCTGGTTTTCTAAGACTACATACTCTCTCAGCCACAGAGATGAACTTAAACATCACTGGAGAGAAGACTTGAACTACTCTGACTGTTGTTCTTTCCTATTGATTTAAAGATCTCACAGTACTGCTTCCCACAAATCTGTTCATTTATAATCAGAACAAAGGCAAAAGCTGACTGTCTGCAATGCATGGAGTATGGAGAAAGGGCCTGGCTTCTAGTTGAAAAGTCCAGTTTATGGAATAGGATAGAGATGGGTGACTTGATAGGATAGAGATGGGTGACTTGATTCTTGACCATGGAGGCCAATAGGTCTTAGATTTATGATTCCTTGACAAAGACAATAGAATTGTTAAAAATACATGTAATAATAATGTATAAAAGGAATTATCATGCCAAAACTTTGAGTACTTTTTGATCTGAATTAAAGTAGAATTAAAAATATCCTTATAAAATCAGGTAAGCCCTTGTAAACACAAATGGTTTTTGAATATTATCAATTACTTAAGGTTCTATTATCAGTTCCTTAATTCTCACAAATGTTTTCAGCAAACTAAATGACCTACCAGAAATACAATACTAGCAGAGCAGTACAAATACACAGCTGAAGAGGAATTAGAAAGATGTTGGCAAAGATAAAAGAGAATGCTGACAATTTTCTGTGGCTTCCTAAGGTCATGTCCAGTTATTAGACTTGGGATAAAAGAGAAAATTATTATGTAGCACAGCATCAGGAATAAACCTCAACTACTTCTGACATGAGAACAGAAGCGCCATGGCACAAGGACCAAGTCCCACAGATGTACAAATGACCTTGTGTCCAGTGAGAGAATGTTACACTGATATATTTTCTTTAATTTTTTTTTCCTCTGCTTGCTGATGAAGACAGACCACAAAATCAATAAACTGCAGTGGTGAGTGTTGGTTGTGATAGGTACACTAATCTGCTTGCTTTTAAGGTTCAAACCAAGACTGATTTGTCTAAGTTACCTGAAATAATTCCTGCAGTCTACACTCTCCACACTGAAAGCATAGACATAAATTTTCTCCCTGTAGATTCAAGCAGTATTTTGGGCACTAAATTCTCAATGTGGAGATGCTGGGTTTTGTTTTTTTTTTCCTTCTCTTGAATGTTTTCACATTTCCTAAAAATCAGTGTTCCTACACTGAAGCCTTATTCATACTGAAATTTTAAGTCTATGCAATTAGTTTTAATCAAAAGAACAGGGCAAAATAATGTGAGAGCCAGAGGGGCAGCTTGCATTGAGGTATGGCCACTTCCTGATACTGTGCTGTTCCCAATACCTTTGTTTATCCTCACTGTCCTATGATTTTTTTTATATTTATACTACAAGCGATAGTAGCAACTACCCCTGGAGCTCTTGTGAGAAGTACATAATTTACAACTTGAAAGCACCCAGAGCAGCAGCTGCCACATAGGCACACTATGACAGTGATTTGTATTTTACATTTCATCTTAGAGACACACAGTATGTACTTTTAAAAAAGTGGGGACTTCAACACATTCAGAAATTATGACTCTGTATTCAAGGGGTGATGTTGAATGATCACAAAGTGATAACTTGCCTCATCGATATTTTGATAAGTTCTAGTTCATCAAAAACATGTGTGTATGTGGTTGGCTGTGCTATGGAATTATTCTGAGCCTCTTTCTTCCTGAATAAAACAATGGAGATTAAAAAGTGAAAGATGCAGCACAGGCAAGTGAAACCAAGATCTAAGATGAGTGAATAAAAAGTTATTATAGGAAAACTGGACTGCCCTCATTAAATCCAAAGAAAGGATATATTCAGAATGCCAAGGAAATGGCCTAAGTCCATCATCATTCCTGTAGAAGAAAACATAAAACTGTCAGGAGCTGTTCCTGAAGAGCAAAGGGAAAGACCGAGTTCCAGAAGAAACTGGAGATTATCATGCATCAATTTATATTGGGAAACTGGGTGAAGAAAAATGCATTAGAGAAGCTATAAACTCCTGAGCTTCACTATAGTTACCCACAGACAAGAATCTATGATTCCTGAACCAGTGTAGAACATATCCCACAGAAAACCAATGTCTAATAGAAATGTGGTGAAAATGATGCCATATTCTGGAAGAATTTCTAAAAATAGAATGAATTGGCCAGGCATCCCTAATCTTCAAATATTAAACATACTATATTGATGTACTTTGTGAATTTTCATGAAGCTGTTAGGCTGTGTGATACTCTACCAAATTATTTAAAGATCTGTTTTTTTGGGTTTTTTTGTTGTTGTTGTTGTTTTGTTTTTTGTTTTGTTTTGTTTTTTTAGATTTTTGGGTCTTTTTTAAAATTGTCTTTACCATTCTTTAGGATAAAAGTTCATGGGCTACGAAAGAGAAGGCACATGTTAAACATCAAGATCATTTCAGAAATTGTGTGTTAAAGGTCAAGCTCCTAGAGCTAAAAACTATTTTGTATTTTAAAATATTATTATTAAAATATTAAATTATTTTAGTAAGAATATGCACCTTTTCTGTTAGCCCACACTTGTCATTACAGAATCCAGGAGGCTGAAGCAAAATTATGAGTTTAAGGCTAGCCTAAGCTATATAACAAGATCTTGTCATAAATTAATTGTTTAGTTAATAACAACAAAAGTCACAAGAGAAGAACGCCGAAGACTAAAATTCTAGTTAAAATTTTTCTAGGGTCTAAGAAAATCTAAAAATCATTATATGGTTCTCTACCAAAAACGTTTGCCAACTTTTTAGCTGAAGAAGCTGTCATTTTTGAATCAATATTGCTTGGCCTTAAATATGAGTATCTCAAATCAAAGAACTACTGTAAAACAGCAGAGCTAAATCCTAAGAATTGCTTGTCACAAGCTGTTCAAAAATAGAGATGCATTGTCTGTCTTCTCAGAAAGTACAATCCATACATGGAGAGGCAATGAACGTCTCAGATCCTCATTCAGTTCCAAAGCAGTGCCTATCAGAACCTTTGGATGCTTCAAAATACTTAGGTAAAGAGACTTTGGAGGTACCAAATACTTGTAAATGAATAGCACTCCTGTGTAGATTTAATAGCCATAAAGAGTATTTCTCTGGATATCTTCATGAATAAGCAAAAAAACACAAACCACAAAGTAGTAAAATGTAATACATTGGCGAACACTGCAATCTTTGGGGTCAACAAGCTAATAAGTTTTATTTTGTTTTATTGCTTTCTAACTGGTTTTCTTGTCCTTGGGTGGTGTGTGTTGGTGAGAGTATCTTAACAAACTTGTCCTGTTATCAACTGGATAGACTCCAAAAGAATTATGGTTAGAGGCCAAGATCTGCAATTTATCAAAAGGAAAATTCATACATGGAAAACTACATAGGGATGTAAATTTCAGATCATCTTACACTCTGGATTCTGTATGAATAAAGTAAACATAAACATCTTAGATGCAAAAACCTTACTAGTAAAATACAGTTTTAAAATGAATTTTAAGTTAATGTTCTGTAATAGATAAGTTTTTGTGGCTTGTATCCTCATACTAGGTGTCAATCCTTAAGACAGAAGCAACAGGGGAGATTCAGTCATAAGTGTTTTTACAAGTCTTAGAATGATGTATATATCATATCACCTTAGTCAGATCCTGGTGACAAAGACAGACTCCACTGAAAAATGTTCGGAAAATGTAGTCCAGCTAGATTTTAAGACAAAAGAAAATGTTTGGCAAATAGCCAGAAATTCTCCATCACATTTGTCCCATCTAGCTGCAAGTTATGTTCTTTTTACAGAACACATTTACCCTTTGCCTAACGACAATATTGCAAAGTCCTATTGGGTCACTTTGCCCACTGCAGTGTAGAAAACCTGAGTCATGAACTCCACCAGGACCACAGACAGTTCCCTTGCTCTGGTAGTCTCAGCACAAATCATCCTATCACATCCAGACAGAAACACAACCATGGGGCCACAGCTGGAAGATCACAGAGAACTTTCCTCCTAGACTTGGGGATCTGGAGGACACAAGGTTATCATTATATAAGAGTGATTATGCACTTCTGTTAGAGAATCTGAAGACACTTAGCCCTGGGAAACATCTCTTCTTGATGAGATTCTGTTGTGACTTGCACCTCACCCGCTCACCAGGTGTTGTGGGCAGAGGCCAAGAGCTGACAGCAATAAGCAAGAGCTCTGCCAATGAGCTAAGGAAATTTTCCTTTATCCTCTAGCACTTTTTGGTTGGTTTTAATTTGCTTCCTAAAATCTGGATTCATGAATTCTTTGCTAACATATTTATTTAAAAAACTTCCTATGTATATGTTATAGATGTCTCTGTTATCTCTTATTGCCACAGATTGTGCCCAAGATGCTGATCTTTTTATCTGCTTCATGCCATTGTTTTCTTGGTCTCACCTGTCACCACCTCTTCCTCTTCCCCCTCTACCCCTTCCTTCTTCCTCTTCTTATCTTTCCTCTATCATCTTTCAGTTTAATGGCAGCTACAGCAGAGGCATAAGGTGATTTTTCTATCTTCACTGTTGTCTAAGGGCTTAATCTTAGTGGACCTTTGTGATTAATGTCTGTCTCTAAATTATATCACTGTGGTAGAGCAGAGTTCGTATTTTTTATATTGCTTAATCTTAAAATGTATGCAGTCTACATTTTAAGCTATTCAACAGTGTAGCTAATTTCTAGGGGAGTTCATCTTTTCTGTGTAATATACTTTATTATTAACAAAAGTATTTAAGTTTGAAGTCTTAGAAATACAGTCTTAAGAGTATTTGATTGGTCCTTTGTCATGGATGACAGCTTTATCAATGCTGTGTCCCTCACCCCAAGCCTCATATTCATTCCTTCATCAACTTCTGTCTGCACTCAAACATCTTGACATATGTTAGTCTTCTTTTACGATAGCAC
The DNA here is from genome assembly GCA_019843965.1 of Rhynchomys soricoides. Classification (NCBI taxonomy): domain Eukaryota; kingdom Metazoa; phylum Chordata; class Mammalia; order Rodentia; family Muridae; genus Rhynchomys; species Rhynchomys soricoides. The sequence goes on along the minus strand of JADRCH010000052.1, from coordinate 8,720,182 downwards.
CATCCCAATCACTTGTAAATCTGTATTATGGGGACTTTTTTATTGGCAAATGATGGATTGAATGAAAATGGCTCCCACAGACTCATAAGGAATGGCATTATTGAAGGTGTGGCCTTGTTGAGGTAGTTGTGACATTGCTGTAGGAATTGTGTCACTTTGGGTGTCTAAAAACTTTCCAAAATTGAAGTCAGTCTCTGTCTCTTTCTGATGCCCAAGGATCTAGATAGATGTAAAACTCTCAGCTACCTCTCCAGCATCACATCTGCCTGCATGTTGCCATGGTTCGTGTTCTGATTTCTTGGACTAAACCTCTGAATTGTATACCCTTTAGTTTTGATAGCCAGTGAGTTTCAAAGGCTTATGGGTTCTGGGATTTTTTATAGAACCAAGGTCTCCTTAGCTGTGGCTATACTACTGAAGAAAATATCTCTCCCCACACTTTCTGCCAGAGACTTTTATCTACTTACAGATATGCAAGGAAGAGTAGGGCTTCATATATCATTATATGTCTGTCAATCCCAGTGGAGGGGCCTCACTGATTTACTTCTGCCATCATGAAAGAATGTTGACAGCCAAAATCCAGGGTCCTGCACTTGGCTCCTTTCTCCAGATCCTACGTTCTTTGTACCATGCCTTCTGTGATTGAGCTTTGAAAAGAACTGATACTGAAATACTATTTGTGCCTGAGCACTGCATTTCATGCAGGGAACTGTTCATGCAGAATAGGCCTCAAATCTAATCACAGGGCACCTGTGATTTATAGATTTGCCACTACAGCATCTCATGTACATTTATTGGCTAGCTAGTCAGTAAAGAACACAGAACCTACAAGTGAGTAAGAAAATAATTCTTCCCCAGCAGCCTCAGTATCACCTTCATTCACTTTATGAGCTAGGCATTAGGGAGATGACTTCTAGCATTTTCTCATTATCTCCTGATCAGGGTGTGCAGATCTAACCATCTAGTTCTAGTGGGCAGCCAATAGTTATGGAAAATGATTATATGTTTGGAGGCCTCAGAGATTTTCTTAAATATTCACTAGTAGGAGATAGCTCACGCTAGGTACTGTACTTTTTGCTTAGTTATCTGTAGTTTTAGGAGCAGTTTTGTCTATATACATAGGGCATATATGTTTCAACTCTTCAATATTTTATTTTATTTTATGATTATGTCACCCATTAACAACCTTCCTTCTGGCTTTTCCACTCATCCTTTGTTTAGTTGATAGTCTTCTACCTCTTCCACATTTTCTTGTCTCTTTTCTTCCTTAAATTCCACCTTCTTGTTATCCCCATCAGTTTTCTTTTTACATGTATTTTATTATTGTTCCATGTCTTAAAACCTTTTCCTCCCCTAGATTCCAGATTTTATACCCATTCATTGACACGTACATGTACATTGTAAACAGTAGCAACCCTAACCTTGTTGCTACTGTTGCCTCACTTAAAACACTACTTCTTGTTCCATAAATTTCTCTACTAATTTAGTAAATTTAATTTCCTTCACAGGTTAACAAGACTGTGTTGCATGTATGTACCACATTTTTATTATCTACACATCAGTTTATGAGCATAGAGGCTCATTCTATTTGATTGCTATTGAAAAAATAGCAGCCAAAAGCATGGATGAGCAACTATCCCTGCGGTGGGAGGCAGAGTCCTTTGGGTATGTGTCCAAAACCGGTCAGATCATAGTTCTACTTTTTTGCTTTTAAAAAATCACCACAATGATTTCCGTACTGGCCATGCCAATTTACATAGCTATCAACAATGAATAAGCATTTTTCATTCTTTGGATCCACACCAGTATTTGTCATTTAATGTCTTGATAATGTCCATTCTATCTATCTTCAAAGTAGTTTTAATGAGTGTGTGTGTGTTGTAAGTACACATATTTGTGAATATGGAGAGGGGTAGAAGTTGATATCAGGTGTCATGCTCTAATTTTCCATTTCGTTCACTAACAGTGTCTCCCACTGACTTATGTGTGGTAACTCCCCCTTCCCGGTCTCCCATCCACAAATCCCCCATCCCAATCCCTCTCCCCTTTGCCTCTAAGGTGCTCCTCCACCCACTCACCCATTCCTGCCTCACTGCTCTAGCATTCCCCTATGCTGAGGCATCAAGCCTCCACAGGACAAAGGGCATCCCCTCCCATTGATGCCAGGGTAATCCTCTGCTACATATGTATCTGGAACCATGGGTCCCTCCATGTGTGTACTCTTTGGTTGGTTGTTTAGTCCCGGGAACTCTTGGTGATCTGGTTAGTTTATATTGTTGTTCTTCCTATGGGGTTGCAATCTCCTTCAGTTTCTTCAGTCCTTCCCCCACGCTCTTCCATTGGGGTCCCTGGGGTCAGTCCAACGGTTGGTTATGAGTATCTGTATCTGTATAAGTCAGGTGCTGGAAGAGCACCTTAAAGGACAGCTATACCAGGCTTCTGTCTGCAAGCACTTCTTGGCACCAGCAACAGTGTTGGGGTTTGGTGTCTGTACGTGGGATGGATCCCAAGGTAGGGCTGTCACTGCATGGTCTTTTCTTCAGTTTCTGCTCCATTTTTTGTCCCTGCATTTCCTTTGGGTGTGATAACTTTTTATTCTGCCACTTTGCTGGAAATGATTATCACTTCTAGAAGTTTCCTAGAGAAATCTTTAAGATCTTTCATGCACAGAATAATATCATCTACAAGAAAGAATATTTGTGTTTCCTTCATATTGATATCCCTTTTATTTCCTTTTCTTCTCTTATTGCTCTGGTGAATACTTCAATCACTGTATTGAATAGAAGATGATAGAGTGGACATCTGTGCTTTGATCCAAATCTAATCTAGTGTTGAAGGCCATTTTTGCTTCAGAGACCCCATCTTGTAGATAGTCTCCATCTTGTATGATGCTGAAGTCTAAGTAACAGGTAAATTCCCCCAAACAGATTTTGGTCTCATGTGCTTTGTTTAAACTTAGACCACAATATCTCACCCTACGCTTTGCTGATTAGCACCCAGTCATAACTGAAACCCAGCCACTGCAAATGGTCTCTATCAAGGTGAAATTATTAGGAAAAGCCATCTGAGGTGCTTGATAGGTAATAACCCACTCAAGATACCAGGTGTCAAAAACAGTTGGAAACATACAACATTCATGTACCTGATTGGTTGTGTGTGTGTGTGTGTGTGTGTGTGTGTGCTTGCTTTAAAAGGTTGCCCTGTCCTGACCCCCCTCCCAATACACACACACACACACACACACACACACTTGCATGCATGAACACAGGGTTTGGATCTTGAAACCAGCAGTCTCCTTGATACATCAGTTTCTGAATAAAGATATTTTTGCTGGCTCAAACTTGGTTCTTATAGTAGATTGTTTCCCAAATTCTTGAACCCTGACATTAGAATGCTTCACATTTTCTTGCATTTAGCATAAAAAATTTATCTGTAGGTTTTCATATACAGCCTTTACTGTGTTGAGATATATTTCTCTAACCCTCGTGTCCCCTAGAGCTTTAAAAATTTTCTTAACATATAAAATTACAAATCAGTTAAGGTCTTACTAAATATTGAAATAAATTAATATGTAATTCAAAGTATTATCATGAATATAAAATATTCCAATTATCAACAAGGAGAGGAGTTAATTAACAGAATCTAACTTATAAGCACTTAGACTGACTTGCCTAAATAAAAAGGCATAAGCAAGAAGAAAAACTTGAAGCTCTTTGAGAGTTTTTGGAAGCTACCCTTAGCAGGCATGATATTCATCTTCACCATTCAGCTACCCAGTCTTAGTCTTAAGGCTTCTTTTTACAAGAAAGAGTTGTTACTAACCAACTATTTTGATGAATGGAACATATGTTTGGTAAAGTTACTTGCCCCTGTGTGTGTAGCATCTGAATATTTCCAGCATTCCATCCTACAGGGAAATTCAGGTTGATAGAAAGTAACAACTCACAATAGCTTCAGGAAGTCTCTGAAACTGACCAAATTCACTAGACTGCTCACTCATCAAGAGTAAACACCTTTGGACAAATATGCTTCAAACAAGACTCAGAGACACATACAATCATCTGGAATGAGCAGGTTGTGCTACCTGGAAGAGATATAGTCCAATTGAGCCAACCTGTTTACCTGCCTGCAGGCTGTGCAATGTGAACCAGGTTTCCAACTTTTGTGAGCTCTCGATCATGCTGGGGTGGGCTTTGGTAATGAAGTTGTCCTTGCATCATTTCTGTACCTGTAAGCAATCCTTCGTTGATATTTATGCAAATAATCCCAATAAATTTCATGGCTTCACCAAGTTGGACATTGGTGGGGTCCATACTTTGGAGTATTATGGGGAGAAAGGCATGTGTGTGTGTTGTGTCTACCTAGGAAAATCTATTTCACAACATAATTTGCACCTGAACAGACCCAGCAGAACCAAAGATGTGTTTGGGAGGAGTGAGTACATTGTCCTGGTAACAGGTAGAAAGTTATGAAATTCAGGTGTGTGTTAATGTAACTTTGTGTTATTGCAGCAATTGTGTGGTTCTTGCTATAGGTAGTGAGATATACAAGAACCATGGACTCTCCTAGTCTCCATAGCAGCCTTTATCTGTGTGGTATAGGTTGGTGTGGGCCTGCGTGCTAAAGGCTGTCCACAGGGATCTCTGGCCTGGCCAAGTGCGAGGGTTCAGGCAAAGGGGGGAAGAATGCGAGCCGGGACTGGAGTCACCTCCACCTCAGTCTCCACAGTTGCTGCCTCGGTTGCTTCAAGACGCTGTACCCACTGCCCTGCATTGAATAGGCCCAACTAGGGGGCGATGAGTGTGGGAAGCTTCTGGTGGCATTTCGGGAGATCAGACCCCTTCCCAAGCAGCAGAGTTACAGCTCTTATGATAGAAGCTCTCAGACAATGGAGTAGTTCTCACACCTTTATTCCTTCTGGATAGGATCTCTCATTAATACACAGTTTGGGATGGGTCAGGGTCTAACAACAGGTACTTCCCATTGGCTTGGTCTGAGTGTTTATGGGTATCTTATCTGCATGCGGGAGGGCTTAGTGTGCTGCTCCTACATGACAGACCTCTCTACAGGGGGCTGTGGAGGTTGTAGCTACTTGACAGGAGCCAAGCCACCCCCCAAGAGTTGGCAAAATGCCTTCTGGTCCCTTGCAGGGATAGCTTCCACTGGGTCACCTGGGGTTTTAAGTCTGTGCTTGACCAGGGGCCAGGCCTGTCATAGTCCACAGCCCCACAGGGTGGCATGCCTAATTTATTAGTGGGGTTCACCATATGAATATAGAAATCTTTTGAAAGCAGTTAAAGTGTGGGTGGAAATTTTAGTCTTTGAACTTAGCACAGAGGGTCAAGATTGTTGGCAAGCAGTGGCAGAGTTGCCAGGGCTTCGGGGTGTGTAGTAATGAATGCATAGTATTGACATAGTAGCTAAGCAGGAGCTTGTACATGTAAAGGAGGAGTTACAACAAGAAAGGGAGTTGTGGCTAAGCTCCTCCATGTTAGGCTTGGAGTTGGCAAGTAATTTAGAGGATGAAATATAGATGATAGAAAGAATATAAGATGGCTCTTAGGTCTGATATTTGGTAGAAAAGAGGGAAAATCTACAATTCCACATGCAGATAGACCTAATATGGGAAGCTGGGTGGTCAAGCAATATTCAACGCTTGATTTGCTGGAATTGGGGAAGAATTTTAAACCAACAATGAAAGCACCTGCTATTGCCTGGCTTGAGACACTGTGGGTCATGAGAGTGAATAGGAGCAACCTGACTGCTCTGGAGACAGAGAGTGAGTAGTAACTACCTATCCTTCCTAAAGTAAAGGCTGCATAACTTGTGATAGGATGAAGGAAACCAGTCCAAAATGGGCCAATTCATCAGAGACATTAGCAATACTTGGTTTATATAGGACCATAGAGGAAGGGTGGGTGTTAAAGACAAAACTAGGGATTTAAAAAGCTTGTTTGAGTCTTAGTTCACTGGGCAAGATAGACTTGCCATAGTGGAATTAAAGAAAAGGCCCAATAAGCAAGGACCTCAAGGCTAGTATGGTGCTTTAGTGACTTTTCTGCATACACTTTGGTGGGGCAAGATTTTTATAAAGTAGGCTTTGGTCAATCTAAGTGACTTAGACCAGCATGTAAGAGGTTATATAAAGTAAGAGAGCAGCCTCAGGAAGATAAGTAAAAGAAGATTTCTAAGTCAAACACTAAAAGAAAGTAGAATTCTGTGTTAGGGAGTTTCCCAGAAGCTTCAAAGCCAAATGAGTTATTCACAGAAGACATTTAACATAGAAATATACATGTAAAGATGATCAAGTCTCCCCAGTGAAGGATAATTATCCCCCTAGATAAAGGAGGGTGTGCTGGGAAATAGAGAAGGTTTGGCCTGCTAAGTACAGTAGAGAGACAACAGCTACAGCCTCAGCCACAGTGCTAGTCCAGGGTTTTTAGGACCTAGGAATCCAGCAGATACAGTAGAAAAGAGCAGAGTCAAACTTTCCCTTTGGTCCTGGGTAAGGTAGAGCAGATTAATGTCAAGCCCAGTAAGTTCACCAGAGGAAGAGGAATGTACAATGAGGAACAATCTGGCCCTGAAGAAAATTTGAAAGAAAATATCAATTGAAGAATATTGTACATAGCAGAATTATATTCTAAAATAAAAGGATGATATTAAAACAATTCATTATGAAGGAATAATCTCTGAGATCAAAATCTTTTGTCTTGGAGGTAAACTCTTACAGACCAAAAATAACAACAACAAAATGTTTACAGAGAAGGGGAATATCAGGTTGTTACGAGGAAAAGGTGAAACACTGAAACTCATCACCCACAGGAAATAAGTGACTCAAAGGATTCAGGAAGTCCCTGAAACTGACCAGATACACTGGGTTCTTCCCTCCTAAGCATATATAAGTTATAATTACTACTGCAGTCACTCTCAAACAAGTCAAGCCACAAAGAGCAGCTGAGTGGCCTAGAAGAAAAGGCCAACTGATATGCTTGGAAGAAACTCAGATTCCCTTCAAATGCCAAGGGTACACTTCAATCTGTTAAGTTCCATGCATGTCACTCAAATTTTCCAGCCTTTGTTTACCTGTCAGGTATACTGGGATGGGCTTTTGTGATATATCTGTCTTTGACTCTGTAAATAAACTTTCTCACATATTCTTATAAATAATTTCAACAAATTCATTAGAACACCATGTGGGGGTTTGGGTCATTGCTAGTTTTCTATCTGAAGTGATTAGATATTTGTTAACTTCTCCATATGAATAGCGTGACATAGAACAACAGAAGGTAAATAATCCACCAGAGATCATTTTGTTGGGTAAAATAACCCAGATTCAAAAGACAAGCGGCACATGCATTATTATATATGCAAAATTGAGGTTTAAATTTATATATGCACGTGTATGTGTGGGTAAGTAGGCATGTGTATGCATACAAAATGTGTGAAAATAAAGAGAGCATTATAAGAAAAAAGGAAAAGGATCAAGGAATAGGAGAAGAAGTAAGAAAGGGGCATGAAATCTATCGGATATAAAACTAGAATCAGAAGAAACCAGCTCCAAGAAGAATGGGGTAGGCTAGGAGAAAGCAGCAAGTTAGAACAAGGTATAATCCCATGCACATACAGAATATCAGGATGAAGGCCACTGTTCTGCATGGGTCTGTTGGAGGCGAGAATTACTTCCCACAGCTAAGAAAAGCCGGCCACTTGTTTCCCAAAAAGGTAGACTAGAACTTCTGCAATTAATCACTCTTGTTTTCCTTTTCAAACCTCCACTTTTCAACTTCTCTGGCCATAGTTGTCTCAGAAACTACCCAGATTCTGAGAACTCCCCACCAACACCACCCCTGGCATCCTAACTTAAGCCTGCATCTCTTTGAAAGGAAACATTTATTTCTAATTTCCTACTAGAGCTTTTGTAACTGGGTTCTGTTTCAGTCAGAGCAGCTGTTTTAGTCTATCTTACATTACCTTAACTGAATGCCTGAGTCTGTGTCCCTTATAAAATCAAGAGGCTGAGTTAATCACCCTGCTCGTGTGCTTCAAGATGGCATGAGTATTATTGCAGCTATGTCGAAGGGCTTCATCACAGATGGAAATATAGTGGGACATATGAACTGACTTTGTTAACAGTCATCAATTCAGCATCACTGAGCACTACCTTAGTTCCTTCCAGAGACTATGGCCCAATGACCCAGCTAGCTTCCCTATCTCTTTAGAGTTCAGTAGTAGACTCCACTTCTATTATACTGAGTTTCTAACATAAGAGTCCTAGAGAACTGTAATGAGCTGTCTCCTCCCTCTGTGCATTGCTACGTTGAATCAGAAGAGCTTCAATCATCACTCATGCATCAGATCTATTAATTTTTCTTACTGGTAGAAATGGGGGTAGGCACTTACAAGAGTCATGAGGCTCATAAGCCGTTACCCAAACCTTACAAGACCCTTTCCTTTCCTAAAGTAGCATAAGATGTAAAGAGTTGACCAGTGAAGGATTCTATAGTGTCTTAATTATTGCTTAGAAGTTTCCCTAGGAGATTTTCAGAGGTTTAACTGCCTCTCATTTTAACACGTTCCTTGAAGTAATCCCCCAAAATATATTAATCCATGAGTCTGCATTTAGATTGAATTGTTCTGTATGGGTTCCCCTCTATGTAGGGTAAATAAACATTTTTTACAACCCCCCCCCCCAGATAAAGGCATAAGGGAGGGTTACATTTAAGCAATACCCAAAAGATGAAATAATTTATGACTATCACCTTGCACCTCTGCCTCTCCATCTTAATCCAAATGATCCTCCTTATCTTTATCTGAACTTACCAACCAGCTTGCTATCTATCAAAACTCTTAATGTTTTCTCCACATGAGTAGTACTTCACAAATACTTCCACCATTGTTTAAATATCATCTAATCAGATGTCTGTTTCCGGACTCCAGCACTATAAACTGTTCCATGGGTTTTCTGCTTAGTTACTCTGTATCAGTTCTTGCCAACTAAAAATAAATTATCTACTAATGAGATAGTAAACTCAAAAAGGGAAAAAAAAAAAAAAAAGAATGGCTCTGTTTTCAGTAGTTTGCTGCGTACCTGGAGTCTTGGCCACATTTTATTAGATTTTCAGTAAGATTAAAACAAAGAGTTGAGCATAAAAGTTATGGTATGTGAAAAACAAGAAGAAACCATTTGCAATTTGAGTGTGAATATAGACAGGAGATAAGCTGGTAAAGGTAATATTTTAAGAATGTATCTGTCTAAGAACCTAACCAAGAAAGAAAAAGATGGAAACTTTTCTTTTTCCTTGTAGCATGGAAACTTTCTAGTAAATCGGCTTAAATAGAATAGAATGCTTGGGAAAAGAGTTGCTAGGATGTTTTTTTTAAGTACTCAAGAACACTATGAGTTTTAATGTTATAGAAAAGTCTTAATGTATAATATCTCACATATTTCTTCATTTTCAATTCTGAAGGATATGATATTCAATAGTGAAAGGAGATAGAGAGATGAGAGATAGATAGATAGATAGATAGATAGATAGATAGATAGATGATAGGTAGATGATAGATGATAGATAGAAAGAGAGATGAGAGATAGATAGATAGATAGATAGATAGATAGATAGATAATAGGTAGATGATAGATGATAGAAAGAGAGATGGTAGATAGATAGATAGATCGATAGATAGATAGATGATAGATAGATGATAGAAAGAGAGATGGTAGATAGATAGATCGATAGATAGATAGATGATAGATAGATGATAGAGTATTCCAGTGAGGGAAGTAGGAAAGGGAGAGAAACTGAGTTGGAGGATCACATTTTCTTGATTATCTGGCTGTCAGTTTTCTATGTAGGTGGGTTATATTTTGTTCATTTATTTAATATTTCAGCTATACAAATCCTCATCAAATTATAAGGGTTGAAGGTTTTGAATGGAAGAGCTATATCTCCCCCATATTTACATAGAAAGTTAAGAAGGGCTCTGAGGATATAGTTCAGCAATAGAACACTTGCCTAGGCTATACAACGTTCAGTTCTCAGTTTTGCAAATTATATATAAATAAATAAAAGACAGAATTATCTTTAAGCCCAGGGGTGTGTATTAAATACATGTATGTGCACATGTAAATTCACACATCAAGGTGTATGTGAATAACATGATACAGAGAACAATCTGTTTCCAATGCAGCATGCAAGTTGCTCTCCCAAAGCACAGGAGACTGGAAAATAGAATCTGTTGTACCTGGAAATTCATCTTGTTATCTTTTACAGTCGGTTGCACTCCCAGCAGCAGTGAATAAATGCCTTTATTTCATCTGCAGCATTTTATCCTCCCTCTTACACCCCTTACACCACTTATTACCCAACACTCTGTTTCTGGTTGACTTTATGATCCAACTTCTCCAATAAAAGTTTTATAGCAGGAGTCTAATGAATGACACCCTACAGACATGAAAGTAAACTGGCCTGCTTCAAAGCTTCAGAGCTGCAGGAAAGAGTCCTGCCGATTTACTGCAGACCTCTTCAGGGCTCCAACGAGGGCACTGATTGCATTGTTTCCAGGCTTTCTTTACAACATTTTTGGAGGCAGGAACTGCTAATATCTGTTTCACCTGAACAACAGAAAGTTGGGGGCTCATATAGCAAAGTACATGGATCTAATAATATGAGCACCACAGAAAATTGGTTGTGTGGGGCATGTTAAGGATGGTGCCCGCACTGATGTAGACTGCTTGTATCATAATTAAGCCAAGGAAAACAAGAAGGTAGTTGGCATCAGATAGGCCCACATGAAAATAGAGCACTCCCAAAGGCATAAGCATCTATTTCCAGGGCCTTAAGGGTCCCTGAAGGCAAACAGTACTCAGGAAATAGGGGACATTCCTCAAACGTCAAAGAGCCCAAGGGAAGAGACCAAATATACTTATAAAATAAGTCGCTGTTCTTTTCCACTAAAATTCTGGATGGAGTTATTAGATTTATTTATTTGTTTTTGTACCGATTTGAAGAGGATTGGTGGACTTGCTTGTAGTCTCAGATACACAGCAATCATCAATTTTCCCAAAAGATATATTAAAGTCCTAAAGAGTTCCTGCATTATGTTTAGATAAAAGAGAAAAAATAGAAAATGTGATAAAAATTTAATAATATTTTACATGATTAATCAATGACATTTTTATTGGTATAGAGGTAGCTATTTTCCATACATAATTTATAAAGTAATAACTTTGCAGCTGACAATTTTGTCTGAGAGATTTTAAATGTAAATGAAACAAGAAAAAACACAGGTGGGAAGTTACTAAGGCATTCCATTTCTAAATAAATATATTTCTATCACCCTTTTTAAAGATGAGAAATTAATTGGGTGATGAGTATAGATTTTATAATTGAAATGAGCATTATAGTTCAGAAAGAAAGAAGTCTGAAGACAGCAAATTCGAAGGAAACTTTAAAACATTACGTTGATAATATTATACTGTCTCACTTCTCCCCATACCAAAGAAATTGAAATATATAACAAAAATATTATTTGTCTAAAATACTCAAACTCTGTCTTGGAGGATTTTGCTTTTTCTGTGATATTTCTGTTTATAAAGGCTGACTTATGCAATGTTTTAGAAATATTTTCAGTTCAGGATTTTTGTTTTGTATTGTTTTTTTGTATCTTGACATCATTCTAAGTAATTTACTAATTAAGTAGTTTTGTACAAAGGGGGTTTTCTCTTCGGTAAAATATTTTAATTTTCATTATAAAAATAAAGACTGCGTCTCCCTAGAGAACTATGAATTAAAATTGTTGGATGCTTTCTTACATGTATATAATGCATTCTGTTGTGCTTGCTCCTCTCTGTCTCTTCCCTTCAGCCACCACAGGCCATCTCTCCATGTCCGTGCCTTCTTGTTTTATGACCCATGGAGTTTAACCAGGTATTTCTAAGTGATCATGGATATGGAACTATCCAGTGGAACCTGGAAAGATTGTCAATAGGAACACATGCTAAGACAGTGGTTCCCCCTCCCCCAGCAGACGAGGCCCCCACACCCTCTGGCCTATCTATTACTGGATGTTGATAGGTCCCATCTTAAGCAGATATGATACAGGCAACGATAGTTGCTCTGAGGACATGATTGCATCTGCCAAGTCACTCCCCCAAAATAGCCATCTTTCTCTCTCTGTTTCAGGCTTCATATTCTTTCTGCTCCCTGTTCTCTGATTTTTCTAAGCTCTAGAGGGCCTGGTATAAATGTCCTGTTTGGGGTTATCCACTCAGTCAGCTTGTCACTCTAGCACCACAAGCATACTAGATTCTCTTCTGTAACCACCACCATTCATTATAAAGAGATGGGTTGTTTTGCTTTATTTCTGATTAAGCCTGAAAGTAGTGATAGTCTACAAGCTATAAATATAAGCACATAGAAGTCAGTTCAACACTATATCAATTTAGAGACACAATAATAGCAATTTCTTCCCAAGCACTGTGACCACTCCATCCATGTTTTCTTGTTTTTTAAGCATGCTTAAAAATGCTTAAGCATGCTTTTACTGCCTGACATGAATTTCCTAAGGTGGAAAAAGCCAAAGGTGATTTGGTTGCTCCCATAAAAGTCTTTAGTAACAGCTTCACTATTATGACAGTGGAACATGACTTGCGAGCTGTTATTATAATTTGTAGAGGTCACGTCTGCCTAAGAACATTGGTTCCACCTCCACTGAAACAGCATAGCACCTTCTCACCACCAGGGAGGGTAAGCTCAGTTCCATGAACCCCCTAAAATTCTTTCTTTTTCATCTCTTCTCACAATGTTCTCAATCAGTTTGTGAGTTCACAGTTTTTCATTTGCTCCACAATTTTTCTCTGTTGTTCTTCATTACATTTTTATCTCATGTGATGATATAGTTCTTTGAAGGTTTTTTTGAAACTAAATAAAATAAATTTCATCATTAACCTGCTGATTTTGAGTATTTTTTTGCCCTAATTTGAGCAAAGTATTCTTTATATTTTCTTGTTTTTCCTGAGCGTCTTTAAGATAATTAGTAGTTTTTGTTTGTTTGTTTGTTCGTTTGGATGGATGGTTTGGGTTCATTTGTTTTTGTTTATTTGTTTTTGTTTTTTGTTTTGTTTTTGTTTGAGACCAGGTCTCTTTTTGTAGCCCTTGGAACTCCCTCTGTAGACCAGGCTGGCCTCAGACTCAGAGATCTGCCTGACTCTGCCTCCCGAGTGCTGGGTTAAAGATGTGAATCTCCACTGCCCAGCTTAAGATAATTATTTTTAATTCTTAGATTTCTCTTAGTTTTCTGAATGGAAAAAAAATTGAAATAAAGGTTTGCGATTCTAGCTTTTCTCTTCATGTAGCCACAATTCTGTTCTACTCTATCATTTTGTTTAGTTCTAATTTTAATTTTATCTGTACGGGTGCTTTGCCTACAAGTTTATCTGTGTACCGCGTGTATACATGTTGCTGACATAGGCCAAAAGAGAGTTTTTGGTTCCCAAGAACTGAACTTGCAGGTAGTTGTGAGTTACAGTGTACAGTCTTGGGATCTACTCTGGGTCCTCCAGAATAGCAGTCAATGTTCTTAACTGCTGAGCCAACTCTTCAGTTCCACATATCAATATCTTTAAAGGTTTGTTATAATATATGAAACAAATAAACATCCTAAATTTATATTACTTAATTCCTTATGGATTTATTTATTAAAATCCTTTCAGGAACACACTCATCTATAATGAACTCCCTGGCTTATTCTCATCTAGTCACACAAAATTTTTAATGAAACCTAATCCAGGCATATTAATGATTTTATTATTATTGTTATTATAGGCAAATGTTATCAAAATGTAATTATTGAATGGAAAAAACTAGACTTTGAAAATCATGTATTAAAAAGAAACATATCTGTAAAGCTTATAAAATGTGATTGAATTCAACATAAACTCTTTACTAGAGGAACTTGGGTTAATTTCTATTATTTCAGTATCAAATTCAGCAAGACAATTTTAAAGTATTGATATCAATACAGATAATCATTGCAATATTTGTAGAATTTGATATTGTTTAACTATAAACACTTAAATGATGTCACTGTAAATGCATTTAATATAATCATAAAATGAAGGCATTTGATAAAATATTGTAAACAAATCTTCAAGTGATAATAATTTTAAAATGTTCATGTACAATAAACTTAAAATGAGAACTATTCATTTTATCTAGTCTCCAGAACAATATCAAGTTCTTTACACAATTTGTTACATTTATTAATTGAAATGAAATGATTTGCTTGACTCTGGAGTTCTATACTGGTTCTATATTCAAACTTATTTTTCTTTTGATTCTAAAAGAGAAACTGTGTCAGTGTTTAAGTGTTGTCAATTTAATAGGATCTAGAAAGTCCTGACAGTTAGGCCTTTGAGTATTTCTGTAAGCAGTAATCCTCTAACCCGTGTAAATTATATCATTACATTTGGTAAGACCAACTCACTGTGAGTGGTGCGATTCTCCCAGTTTGGTCCTAAACAAAAGCAGGCATTAATTTCTCTGTACCTGATTATGGGTGCAATCTAATTAGTTGCTTCAAGCTTTCTCTCATGACAGACTATACTCTTGAACTGTGAGCCAAAATGAATTCTTTCTTAAGTTACGTGGTCAGGGTTCTTTGTCAGAGCAACAGGAAAAACAAACAAAAAACAAAAACAAAAAATTAGAATAAAAGTTGGAACCAAGAAGGGGGGGAGGGGTCAGTGCTGTGATAAACTGGCCTGGGAGCTATCCATACTTGTGATATCTTGGCCATAAATAAGATTTCATGCTGTCTGTGTCCTGAGACCTTGATCAAAGCTGAACTTAAAGATGATGGACTAATCATTCAATAGAAGAAATTTTAAGATAGGGGAGCACTCAGTTGCTGCTGAGAAAGTAGCTCTGATTGTTAAGGAAATCAGAGCATGGGGAAAAAGCCTAGGAAAGATGCCATAGGGCAAACCTTCCAATCATGCATTCCATCTTGTAAAGATCCACATTCATTTACAGGAAGAAAGCTAAGAGAAGGGATTCCCTGTTCCTTGAAAGTAGCAACCTAAGAAGATGGTTTTCCGTAATTTAAACACAGAAATTAATACAGCTGTGAACCAAGTGAGACAGACAACCAATTAAGCTGGCATTGGAAACTGGCATCACCATCTTGTGGTGATTAATGGTTTTACAGGTTGTGCAGAATTAAGAGCTTTGTTCCACAAGTTTCAATACAAATGAGGCCAAGAAATATGTAGTAAAGTCAAAGTTCTGGCCAGGAGTTCCTAAAGGGCTGTTGGGTAAAACATTAGAGAGGAGTACTAGGTTGTAGAGAAGATTATAGCATATTAGAGATGCCAGAACTATGACAAATGGATCAAGGACAACTCAATAGAGCTAGCCTATGTGATAATTTCAACCTGCTCAGGGAAGCCAAGGTGGAGAGGTGTGTCTACACAAGGTTTTTGGAGTTTGATTACACTTCTAAGACCCATTTGGAGCTGTAGGACTTTGTGTTTGCCTTACTGAATCTGGAGTTTGTGTTATTTACTTGTTTGTTTGTTTTTAATTTTCTAGGAGCTCAAAATTAAGAGACTTCGTACTCCTAAAGTGCTAGAATTCTTTAAAAGAGTGTAAGTACTTTTAAAATTGGTCTGAATGCACTTTACATAATGATATAATCATGAGCCTACAGGGACAAGGGGAGAAAGATTATGGCATAAAATTGATGTATTTGAGAAAGTATGGAGGTGTAGTGATAGTGTGATTGTCAATTTTGTAGCATTTAGAATCTTCTAGGAGATGGATTCCCAGGCTGGCTGTAGAGGTTATCTTGATCAGATCAGTAGATGTGGGAAGACCTACCTTATCCATGGTGAGTGTTCCATTCCCTGGGTGGATTTCTGAACTCTTTAAATGGAGAACTGGAGAGCCCAGTTCCATGTTTCTTAATTGTGAACACAATATGACTAAGTGCTTTAAACTCCTGGGGGTCATTGACTGTCCACTAGGATAAATATGTAACCTTGAACTGTGAACTAAAATAAACTCATTCTTCCTTAATTTTCCTTAGTCCTGTGATTTTATCACAACAATGGGAAAATAAATTAGAACTCCCTGTCATTCATCTAATTAAACACAGAATAAAATGATTTCTATGGATTTCTAAAGTACAGTTTAGCCATGACGTTCAGTAATGAGATAACAAAGTGCCGGGATGTATGATCCCTGTTATCCAACAGGAAGGGTTCCAAGATCTTGCAATAACAATTTACATTTAAAAAATTCCATTTACAATTTATATTTTTAAAGTGAGTAAAGTATAATTACTTCATCTGCTCTTAAAATATATTTCTAAGAATAACTGTTCAAACAAAATACATGCAAGATAAAAATATAATTAGATGTCTTTTAAAAGATCTTCCTTGACTTGAGCCAAAAGCATAAGAATGAACATTTTTTTTCAGATTTTCATAATTTAATGGTCTTTCTATAGGATAATTTTTTATTACAAATATTTTTATAAGAAAAAGAAGTTACTGTGACCTGTCAAAAAGAAGTTTCCTCCACCTGTCAAGGCGACAGGTCAGTCTTTCTGTTTTATTAAATTTTATTTTTTTCATACTTTATTTACCGCTCAATACTCCTGGAGACTGTATCACCAACCAAAGACTACACATGAAGGGACCCATGGTGCTGGCCATATATGTGGCAGAGGAGGGTCTTGTTGGCCATCAGGGGGAGGAGAGACCCTTGGGCCTAAGGGTGTTAGATCCCCCAGTATAGGAGAATGCTAAGGAGAGAAGACAAGAGTGGGTGGGTGGGGGAATACCCCCATAGTGGCAGGGGGAGGAAATGGGGAGGTTCCAAAGGGGAGATCTGGAAAGGGGGAAACATTTGAAAGAATGGACATTTTTTAATTAGGTTGACCTGCTCATAGGTTGGTCTATCAATATTCATCTAATTGTTTACTGATAATTAATTTAAAGATGTCATGTGATGACTAATAGTCTAAGATATCCCCTAGTTAATTAAAATATTTCTTATATATCAAAGTCTTACAAAGTCCAAGGTAGACATCAACTGCCCATGTTTTAAGCTTTTATCTCATCAGCCATAAATTTGTACACACCAACCTCACTTTCCTTTAAAAACATCTTCACAATCAATACAATAATTAAGAATTTATAGATATTCATAAAATATGGTTTCTTCTTTAAGTTTCAATGATAATATTATCTTAAAACTATACACATGTTTCCATGGGAGAAAGAAGAGGATAGTTAATTCAGACAGCGAGAATGAGAAGGTAGCTGTAATCAGAAAGAACAGAAGTAAATAAAATACACAGTGAATATTCAACTTACTATAGTGTTTATTTTTAAGTTTTGCTGGGTTTCTATGCAACTGGAAGTAGTTTGTCTTCACATATAACATTCAGAGCGTATTGTATCATTTATAAATATTATATTAGGTCTCAAACATTTCTGTGACCCAATAAAGTTGCAATGAGGTTTTTGGTTTTTGTTTGTGTGTTTGTTTTCATAATGGAGTGATAAAGAAACTGGACTTGAATTTATGGAATTTAAAATGTTTCCTTATTTCTAAAAAGATTAAAATTCCCTGTGAATTCTGTGCTTAGTCCATCTGCCAACATTCTTGAGACCATCATAGACAAATATACTAGTAGCTAAAGTATAACTCTCATATTAAGCACATGATTTAACAAAACTTGATTCAAGCTACATATCAAATAACCTTTGAAACTTCAATATTTTATATTTATACTACCTGAACTACATATAGTTTTGATTTAGTCATGTAATCATAAAGCAGAATTTTACAAGGAAGTCAAGTACAGAAAGGACAATATTGTATTTGTGTTTTTAAATAATACTGAATTTTTAAATGGAAACTTTACACTTTGCCCTGCTTTCTCAGAATGCAATTTTTATGTGTTAAATCATATTTCCAAGTCAGATTAAATTTTTTCTGTCACTATATGACAGCAATTCTGTTTTAATCCAGTATATTAGATAACTTCATAAATGAAGTTTAATTGCAGATATAAATAGAGTCGTAGAAATATGAAATCTCAAATAAAGTCTTCATGTTAATCTATCATTTGCTGGGTGTTGGAAACAAATCTGTTTTCAAATTTTTCTTTATAAACAAATGAGTTTCTTTGAAGTAATATCAAAGAGTGTGAGCATAATATTATAAACGGTGTTTGAAATATGTCTGGTTCAGTGACCAACAAGAGCCCACTGAATATGGCATTTCCCCCAAAATTTCAAATTTTTATTTCACAATTGATCCACTTAAGCAATGGTAAGTGTATTTTAATTGATAAATTTGTAATAAGTCTAGACTGTATAAACAGTGCAATTTTTAATAACTCAGTTGTCTACCAGATGCTTAGCCACTCAGGGATGCCATTATATTTTTAATGATTCTTTAAAGCATATAAAGAATGAAACATGTACAGAGGAGATTAAAATGTGCTTATGTTTACTGAGTTCCAGATGTAGATTTTAAAGGAATATATTAAAATGACTAAAACTTCAAGACTCTGGAAAATGCTAAAATATAAAAATTTACTTCACATTGTCAAATATTCATAAACCAAATACATCATTTTAAATGCTCCAGTCACTTCAAGTATATTACATGCTCATATAAATTTACAAAAAAAGTTCAGTCCATGACTCTCAAAACATGACTTTGGTAAATTAATGATGGCATGTTTTCCCTGTTTGGTATCCACGATGGAAAAATGTGTTTAAATGAACTGTGATTTAAATACTAAAGCTAAGATTCAGTGTTACTGGACACTTGAAAAATAAAAATGTCACTAAAGATCCAATTGGGTTTTTCTTTCTTTTTTGTAACATTCTAAATATTGACATTCTCCAAAACTCCTCCAAATTTACAGTGTTCCCAACATTTTTTTATTTTTGAATTTCTGAACTAGAACTCACTGCCATGTGCTCTGAAGAGAGATTCTCTCTCTGGAGGCCACACCTTCCCTGTTGATGGACAGGTTCATTAAGAGCAGCCTGGTGGCTTGGATTCTATCTCTCTGAGATGGGGTTTTCAAGGATGGAGACTTGGGAGACAGCAGGGTTTTACCAACTGAGAACAAGTCTTCCTGGATGTATGTAAGTCATGAATGGGGAGTCCCTGGGTTCATGTGCTCCCTGAGAACCCTTGACCTGCCTCTCCAGACTCGTAGTTCATATTGATTGTCAACTAGGTTATTTGTGGCAAAAAACCCATTCTGACTGCAAAAACTGAATGAAAAAAAGAAAACTAAATTTAGCAACAGCATTTATCATGCTTCATGACTGCTGACTCATGCAGCCAGCAGCCTCAAGCTCCTGCTGCCACGCTTTCTCTGCCATGACAAACTTCATACACTGACACTGTGAGCCAAAATACCCTACACAGACTTAGGTTGCTTCTTGTCAGGTATGTAGTCAAGGCAATATCTAAATAATATGGGATAATACTAAAGTAATATTGGATAAGAATAAGGTAAATAATATAGTAATAGTAAAGTGATAAATAAATAACAAATAGTGAGTAATAATAAAATAGTAAGATAACCAAGGATGAAGTGGTAGTAACTGGGGCTATGGACACACAAGTAAGACAATTGACCTCAAAGACACAGATATGGAAATAGACAATCCAAAGACTATATAGACAGAAGCCAAAGTGGTTATGACTGGTACTGAAAAGGAAATTAGTACAACTGAGAAGGTCACCACACTGTAGATGTACAAGAGGCATGCTTCTGACAGAGATGGTTCTTATAGATAGTTGCATTCAGAAAGATTTAACATTGAAGCCTCCATTTTGGAACATCAGCTTATTTTTGAATTGAGCTTCCAAGGTGGCATTTCACAGATGCTTTACCCATTTGTAGACAAATTCTGAGATTTTTTTTTTTTAAGTTCCAATATCTCTGCTCTAACCAGATTTTCTGGGGAGTGGAGGGTTGGGCTCTGAGGATTACTGCTTCTAGTGAAAAAAAAAAAAAAATTTGGCCAGAGATCACTTGAGTTAATATGTATCTAGGAACATTTTCAAAGCCTATACACAATATTTATCATGGAAAGAAGGTGAATTCTGAATCTACCTATAAGCATTCTGCATCAAAAAACAAAACAAAACAAAACAAAAAAACAAAAACAAAAAAAAAACAAAAAACAATTTAGAAAGGTTTTAATTTTGGAATCTTTTACGGAAGACTTCCTTAAAATGTTTGTGAGTGCCGTTGTTTTAGTACTAAAGAAAATGTAGATGTCCCGAGTCATCTGTCCTGCCTTTTAGGCAGTGGGTGAGAAGGCATAGAATCAATGGCACAGACTCCAAGAACAGGTGAGAACGCACCAGTAAGTCATTTATTAATTCCCAGGGAGAGCCCTTTATACCCTCCACCTGCACCCCATTGGTCCAAAGCAAGTGTATTCTCCAAGTGGCAGTTCCTGATTGGCTATCATTGTCTGAGTCACTAACCTCTAGACTCTCAGGCAGGTTTCAGTTTGGCCATCATGTGAAAGTTGCCTCAGAAACTACAGGGCCCCACTCACTGTTTACCAATGAAAGAGCAGAAGCAGCCACCACCCTGGCAGTGGAGCCTTTCTGTTCCTCCAACATATAGTGTTTTGGGTGCTAATTAAAAAGATAAAATGCGGGGCAGAAAGGCTAGATAACATTGAACAGTACACATGTCCATGATATTTGAAAATGGTCCAAGGATTTTATTTACTAAACTTTCCTTACTTCATCAAAGGGTACTATTTATTTTGTAATTGTCACATATTATTTTTAGTAGACTTATTTTTAAACAACCTATAAGGATATTAACAAGATCTAGTTTGGTGGATGTAGAAAGTAGTGATATGAAGTTGGACTTCAAGTAGCTATTCTTCTAAATACCTTAAAATTAGTGCATTGACCATGGAAAGAAAGCATCATCTTCTACATCAGTATTCAAGCCAAGTGTAATGGCAAAACATAAACAGCCAAGACAATGAATGACAGATAAAATACTGTCCTGTAATGACTGTCTGTTATAACAAGCTATGTGAGGAAGTCATTAAATTAAACCAAGCATATTCTGTAATTGCTTCCATTGAAAAGTCAATTGAAAACACAATTGTATAATACAGATTCATTTTATATTGCATTAAATTTCCTATTTTTAGGAAACTAACAACACTTCAAAATTATTCATTACATTTCATATGTAAAAGAATCACTATAAAAGTAATATTGTATAGACTGTGATAAGATCACATATAATTTCAGGCTGAAATCTAAGTTGATCTTCCCTTCATGAATTTTCTCCCCTTTTGGCTGACAGCAAAATATTCTGTCTTATTACTATGGAACTCATAAGTATTTTATTTCTCTTTGACTCAAATTAACAGTAATTAGATGTGTATATGTACAGGTAGCTAATTCATAGGGCTTACTGTGCTCCCATAGGAATCAGAATGGGCATAATCTACTAATAGTGCATGCTTCTTTTATTTTCTTTTCTGCTCCTTAAGAACTAGTGGAGTTTGTATCCTCAGACTCATATCAAATATCCAGGAAAGGAAAGATGTACATAAATAATTTTCAAAAGTGATAGTTTAGAACTTAAAAGGTGGTTTCTATTGATATAATCAAAAACAAGTCAATAATTAGTAAAACAGTGTAAGAGAAAATGTGAGTAACTAACAAACATGTCCAGAAATACATAAATAAATCAAAAAATCAATCAAACAAACATGCACACATATGTGAGTGCACACATACACACAAAATGCAAACATACACACACACATCACATCACACAACAAAATTAAAAACACATGCCATACACACAACACTCACACGCACACACACACATACACAAACACAAGCAAGTATTGTCTAATCCAACACTCAAGTCCATTGTTTGAGCAATGTTATCATGTCCCTTTAGTGGGTGGAAAACTAAAGTTTGCAGTGGATGAGTAAGTTTTGACAGTCACTTAGGTAGGTTGCAGCTGAGAGTCAAACTCAAAAGGTCCACTATAGGAAGTGTGGTTTGATTGAAATAAGCAACTAAGGGGCAAAATATTGAGGGAAAAAAGTATTTATTTGTCTTTCTTCACAATTAGCAAATGGGACAGCTATAAGTAAATCAACTGTGATCCCCAGAAAGACAGGAACTTTGGTCTTTTGAGCCTGTGTCTAACTGAGCTGTAATTTCATTAGCTAATACTTCCTCCTATTGTTTCATAGCTCATACTACTTGCCACCAGCTCAGTGACTGCCTTTACCCTAGCTCCCTATAGTAAGGGAGCAAGAAAGGTTTTGGCAACATCAACAAAACATCACAAAGCATCACAAAGCAGAGTCACCCACGCACACAAAAAGATCGCATAAAGAGATGTTGGCTGGGCAAATGTGAGCATGCATTAGAAAGTAGCAGAGCATAGGCAATGAATACATTTTCCATGCACTCTGCTACAAGGCTTCTGTGCAGAAGGGTGATTGTGTAACATACACTAAAAAACATTCATTGTAACTACTGTCTTGAAGAAAGCCAATCCTATTATGTCTCTCTGCTTCATCAATTTCAAAAGGGATCCTCTTCCTAACTGCCGCAGATTTATCAGTTGCTCCTTTCCAGGCCAAAATTTGGCAACCAATTTTTGCGTTCCCTATAAGTGATCATTCCTTCTCAGAAGTATGTGAAGTTTTTCTGCCTTTTGCTCAGTGTCTTAATCTCATCTTACAGATTTCTGTGACTTCATCTCAGAGACACTAAGCTTTCTAAGCCCTGAGATCAAGAGGAACACTGCAATAAGGATCAAGAGAAACAATAAAATAACAGCTTTGTCTCTGTAACAGAAGCACCATGCTCCTCCCTGGGTCATTTTTCTTCCTTTTGTTGACACTCTAACGAAGCTACAAGTTTTTGTTCAGCTTTATTCTCAAAATATGGTCTCTAAGCTATTCTAATGTTTATAATGGGATCCAATGTGTAGGTCATTTGGTGAAAAACAATATAAATTATGTCTCCACAAATAGAGAGATAGAGAGAGAGACAGACAGAGAGTGAGAGCTCTCTTCTCCTCTTAATTCTAAATCTCTCACATTATTACATAAAATACCTCTGGTGCACATCTATGGGATGAAAACTTCATTCTTTTGTTCTCAATTTGGACATTACTCTGTGTTTACCAAGGGTTTGCCAACGCATCAACCCGGTTGCTGTTTCAGTAGATCCACGGGCAGCAGGCTGACTGCTCAGTAGTTAATAGGCAGAGACAGGAGAACTTTATCCTGTTTTTCAGTGTCCCTTCAAACTGTCACTTGTTTTTGTCCAAGCAATATTTCTTTACATATCAACCGTTGCCATTTGCTTTCATCTCCTTGTCATTCCCTCTTCAGAATGAAAAAGATCTAAAATAAGTAGAAATAAGAGTAACCGAAGAGTATAAAGATAGGAAAAGACACAAACGTAAAGCCAGCAGTCACCACCTTACCTAAAAATAGCTTGGGATGCACAATGTCATTGTCCATAGCAGGCAGAAAACCAAACATGTGCTTGCTTCAGACAAAAATGCTTGCGGATTTGATTAAATTTAGAGAAAAGTTACATTTAAAATTACTGATTTAGAATGTCTTTTAACTAATGAGTGTAATATTTGCTTCACCTTGACCTTTTCTCAAGTTAGTCTTGACTAACTCATCTTTGATGGAATGGATCTCACTTCGGCCTTTGTACCTCTTCTCTTCCCTGTGAGGTACTTTTAAGATTCCCTTCACAATAGGACTTCTCTGTCAGTTTCTTGAGAGCTCTAGTTTTTCTTAAGAATCCCACAGACCAATGCCATCTTAAACTAAACAATTTATTTGAGGATGAACAGTAAATTTATTTGAGGCTAAACAGATTTACTATTTCTTACTCCCTCAGCATATTAAGAGCTAGGAATTCTAATAAATAGTAAGAGAACAAATATTTGTTAAAGAATGTGAAATAATAAACAGACTCTATGAATATTATTTCTCTTGCTTTTTCTCACCATGCTCTTCATTACTCTATGCTCTGTGCATATAACTACCTATCCCTTTGCAAACTGCCATTCTTTCAAACTATTGCTCAGATAGAAAAGTGTCATTTCTTACTACTTTTATAATGCTAGATAATTTCGTGAAGCCCTTGCCTACCTGAAACCTTGAGGTAAACACTGTGATGTGCCTCCCAGGCCCTGCACTGAAGGACATAATTCTGGCTGGCCCTTGGGTTCTGCTGATGAGACCTCCCCCAGCCTCCACTTTCTATTGCCCTTTCTGTTGCCCTTCCATAGACAGTGAATGATTGTGGAAAGTAAAGGTTGTCTTCTCAGCAGAACTAAGATAACCCCACAAAGCTTTCCAAAGGATCCTGGCAGTTCAGTCCAAACCTGTGACACAACTGGATTTCTCTGCCAACTATATTTCACCTTTTTTTTTCCAAGGGTGTTGAAGAACCCAAGGACGTAGCTGGGTTTCAAAACATTCTTGCTCACTTTCGTCAGTACAAGTTCTAGGAATGAAATTTCCCATGGAAAAACCACATCAACTCACAAATAGTCAGCCACAATACTTAGTTAAAGGAGTCAGCAATCCATCAATATGTCCCTGCCTATCCTTTCCTAAACTGTTCAGTACTCAATTTATTCTGTGCAAGGGCTAGTAATAATAAATAATAGAGCCATGATACTTTTCAGCCCCCCACCCCTTTGCAAAGCTTTGCATTTAGTCTTATGAAAAAAATGGAGTAGAGATAGGAGAACACATTCCACTTTGTTTCAGGTCATTCATTAATTGCAGCACCACTCATTTGTTTCAGAGACCGTGTTACCAGGAGCTGACCCAATTTATAATAATGCTTAGTAGCATTACTGCAATGTTTCTATATTAGAAAACAGATGCCATGTTTTATTAGTCGCACAGCTGCTAAAAGGTTCCAGCTGCCGGAAGAACCAGAGAATGCCAGCAACACTACTCACTATTAAGGTTTAGGTGCAGGGTTATAATATCTTCTGAGTATCAGTTATTAGATCACGATAGTTAATATCAAAACACTGCAGTACAAACAGGTTGTAGTTTTCTAGTCTCATTAAAGGTAATACGAGCTGAAAAATGCTACACACTACCTTCTGGAAGCAGTAGTAAACACATGATAATAAACTAATTTTCAACATAGGCTTCAAACTTTAGGAGACTCCAATGTAATCATAATTCAAAATGATATGTAAAATTAATGCATGCAAACAATTTTTATTCAACATCTACTAAATAAGAATTTTATACATTCCCTTGAGTACATCCACAACTTATAGCTATTGACTTGTAATGAATTTTTCTTATTTTTATGATAGAGTACTTAATAATCTATGTAAAGTGACCAATATTTGATCACTATCAAATTCACTTTGGAGATATCTCCATGAGTTGAGCATACTTTAGAAGTGGAAATTCAGTTATAAATAACATTTTTAAATGATGATATACTTGCTAAAGCACTACTCTTACTTTACTACTAAGTTAGACTATATTTAATAGTGTTACTATTAACAATAACAGCTATATAATTTAAGTAAGGAACTACTCTGGAGAGATCACTTTTCTTGTTCAACGGGAAATTCAAATGAATGAGCACCAAACAGTTACATTTTACTGCTGCATAGTCTAGGTCCAGTTTAAGTGACATTCTCTTACAATCTCAGTTTCTCCATCTGTGTGATGAATGGCATGATAAAACCCTGAAGGAAAGGCACCAGAACACAGTGGTCCTAACAAACTTAGATAGTTCCTCCTCTCACCCATGTGGTCTTTGAGCAATTAGTTATGGAGATTCCTGAAGTGAGTGTTACTTGGAAATCATCAGTATTAGGCAGTTATGAGCATAATATTGAACTTCAGCCAAATCATATTTTGCATCCACACACAGTAAAATTTCAACATACACAAGAGAAATATGCACACTGAACAGTTACTGAGGGCTTTACACATATTTGTAATATTTTATTTTATCCAAATATTTAAATCACTGCAACAAATCATACTATTTTAATTAACTCTATGAAGGTTAGAAATATATCATAGCTGGAGGACTGAAGCTCCTTACATAATTCTTGAAATGCTGAGGGAAGTCAACATATTAAAGAGATCTTTGAAAAATATTTTTTTTCTTTCCAATAGCAGTAGATTCTGTCTGACAATTTGCATTTTATTAGTATGTGTATTTCTGTGAGTGTCTTTGCTTTAAAAAATTTAACAAGAGACAAAATTAGTGTGTAAAGGTTTGAAAGAATGAGGGTTAACAATGATTAAGATGATCCCTAGCACTGTTCTTAATGTCCACTCTGGCCTCTGGTGGTCCAGTCAGAATGAATTTCTGTAAGTGGACTACAGATTATTCTAGTCTTGAATTATGGAGAAGTGGTGATTAATAGGCAAATTATAGATCCAAACAGTTATCTCAGTAAATTTTAAAAAAGAATTCCCAAAAGTATTAGATAGTCATACTACAGGAATACATATGTGGTTTATTCTGAAATATACAGACTTTGCCTGGAGAAGTAGAGCCAGGAACAACTCAAATCCATGGGTCAAGAGTTATTTTCCTTTGTAGCTGTGATTTGTGTGTGTTCGGTTTTGTTCATTTGTTTGTTTGTTTTGTTTTTATCTGTTTGGGGAAATTACGAAAATATGTCATAAAGAATAAAAATTATATAAGCCTAGCTGCTCCCAACAAAGACATACTTAGGATCCAGGGAGATTTGCATCCCTGACACCCTAAATTAGATCCCAAGGATTCATGTCAAAGAGCAAGAAATGGTTGTAGGATCTGAATGAACCATGGTTTAAAATCTCAGTCATGAATGAGAACTGTTAACCTGATTCATCAAAGCAGATTGACTCTAGCATTGGCCAGTATTTGCTCAAGGAAAATGGGGTTCATCTAGAAACTGGGGATACAGCTGCAAAAATGAATGATCCTGGCCAATTCGAGATGGCTAGGGCTTAGCAGCATGGAGATAGTTGTTGGGTTGTTGGGACTGGTAGGAGGAAACTTGCTACAATCCTTCCTATTTTAAAGGAAAAATGAAAAGTTTGTTAGGATTTCTATTTAAAATTTACTATAGGAAGAAAGGAGCAGGGTATTATGAGATTACTTGTACTTTAGTGTCTCAAATGCAATTTATATACTGACAATTTAAATTCATGACATAATAGTTCCTTTCCCATCTGTGCATGTGTGTATCTGTGTGTGAGTGTGTGTGTGTGTTCCTGTGCGTGCACATGCATGCATGTGTGTGAGCAGTGCATTTCTGTTCTGTTTATTTTTGTGACTGTGAAATAAAAATAAGAAATATAACCCACATTTTCATATAATACGACTAGACAAAAGAAATACAGAAAGTATAATAAAAAATGTTTTCTTATACTTTAAAAACAACAAGCAAAAACTACCACATCAAATGAACAAGAAGTTTTATGTGGTTTTTTGGTGCTGAATTATGTCATGATACTCGTAGATTATAAAGAGGGATAGATTAAATTTCCAGAAGTCAATTGTATAAAATTTATTTGTAGTTCAATTCTGTGAAGTTTCAGTCCTCTAAACACAGACATGCGTGATGTTTCAGTATGCAAGGCAATATGCAATGCAGCATTTGTAAAATATTATTGCCAATTATGTGCTAGTAATATCTTCATTTGTGTCTTTATAATTTCTTAAAATGATTGTATTAACCGATGTAGGTAAATGACATAATCATAGGTTTAAGGAATCATAAGAAATTGATGAATGTAATAATTTTTCAACTGTTCAATATTCTACATATTTTGGAAAAAGTAATTCAATCTATGGTTGCCAAGAAGTGGATTTTTCTCAAAGTCCTTTGGTGGCAAAGAGAAGACATGGTGATACTGTTACAGAGCATTAATCATGCATCCTATTAATGGTGGAGTAAAAAGCTCCACCAGCTTGAATTTTTAGACAAATTTTAAACTTTTTAAAAGGCTAGGTGTAGTGGCACGCAGCTGTAATTTCAACACTATTGTAGAAGGATTGGAGGCTGAAGCTTAGAGAACTGCCAGAAGGTGTTGGGTGCATTATTCTGGCTTACACAACACAATAGGAAGACCCTGCATCTGCAAAGTCAAACTCCATACCATTTTAACAATATAATGCTAGGCAGTGGTGGCACACGGCACGCCTTTAATCCCAGCACTTGGGAGGCAGAGACATGCAGATTTTTGAGTTCGAGGCCAGCTTGGTCGAGATCCAGGACAGTCAGGGCTATACAGAGAAACCCTGTCTCGAAAAACCAATATATAAATATATATATGTCAATGCCCCAAAAGACAAATTTATAAAACCCTAATCTCATTTTATCTTAGTTATAATGACCTTATATACTTATAAGAAATGGAAATAAAACTATCTTTGAAGAATCTTTGAAGATAAGTATGATGGTATACACCTGTCATTATAGAACTTGGTAAACCTCAAATCTATTAGGATGCTAGATGTTAAGTCCACTCAAAATCTACATAGAGATAACATCTCTCTCTCTCTCTCTCTCTCTCTCTCTCTCTCTCTCTCTCTCTCTCACACACACACACACACACACATACACACATACACACACACACAGAGAAACACACACACATACGCACACATACTCATTCAAAAGTATTCTTTAATATGTATACTTCTGGGAACAGACTTTGGTGTCTACATATGGAGCACATGGCCCCTGAATTCACAAATGTCATATCTTATGTACTCTCAGACACTTAGCAGGATAGGAAAGAAAACCAACAAATATGCCAAGAGATTTTCTATTTGACCTTTAATTTTAATGAGAGATGCTTTACATTAGAGTTCAATTAGTGCTTTTTATATTAATAGACTGAGAGAAATAAACATGTATCTTAATAAAGGTAGAGCAAAAGTACTATGAAAATCTAAATCCACTAATGATAAAACTTACTTTGCAAACACTATAGTTGTAAACCCTATCAGGTAATCATATTCCTATATTACACGTATATTTCTTTGGTTATATATTTGGAGCACTTAATGATTAACAATGTTCATTAATATCCTGTGATTATAACTCAGTTGTATTAGGTAATAAATGCTGGTCATGGCTCATTTTATCAGTAGTAACTATAAATATTGAGCAAAAAAAGTGAAAGGATTATTGTATGTGTGGAAATTCTAGGACATAAACAGTAGTCTCTATAAAAGCACAGAATTTCCTTGTTAGCTCTTCATGGTCTTACGACATCACAAGTAATACATATAGAATTCAGTCTGTACAGTTCTCCTTTCTCTTGTTGATTTTTAAACGACAAACTTCTAGACATAAAACCAGATTGCAAAAAATAAATCCTTTTAAAATTACACAATCTCATGTTTTTAAGCATATTCTGAGAGATATCCACCAATTGTCACTCTTAAATTTAGAATATTACCTCAGCTCCATTAGAAACTCTGCAAAACAACGTATATTCTTCATAACCAGCCCTGTGGTATCTGGCAGAAACTAATACGCTTTCACCTGTTGTGAATTTATGGCTTCAATATCCACCATAGAAAAGTAGAAACTTGGTGTTCTGATCAGAAGGTTATTGGGTGAATGAATGAAAGGATGGATGGATAGATGGTTGGATGGATGCATGGATGTATGGATGGGTGGATGGGTGGATGGGTAGATGATGGATTGGATAGACAGGCAGACAGGTGGACAGACAGACAGACTCACACACACACACACACACACACACACACACACACACACACACACACTAGATTATCAATATGTGCCCTTTCTGTCTACCTTCTGTTATTCAGCATGCTTCAAGGCTTACCACATTGCAGCAAGTATCACTATTTCATTCTTTCTTTTATCTAGACTATATTTAATTATAAGGATATAGAGCACTTGGTTTACCCACTCATCGTCTGATATCCATCATCTCTGATGATTTCAGTTCTTGATTATCACAGATCTTGGAGCACAAGTGCTGTCTTAGTTAGGGTTTTACTGCTGTGAAGAGACACCATGACCAAGGCAACTCTTATAAGGGCAACACTTAATTGGGGCTGTCTTACAGTTTCAGAGGTTCAGTCCATTATCACCAAAGGGGGAACATGCGGCATCCAGGCAGGCATGGAGCTGGAGGAGCTGAGAGCTCAACATCTTCATCTGAAGGCTGTTAGGAGAATACTGGTTTGCAGGCAGCAAGGATAAGCATCTTAAAGCTCACATCCACAGTAGCACACTTACTCCAACAAAGCCACACCTACTCCAACAAGGCCACACCTATTCCAACAGGGCCACACCTTCTAATAGTCTGGGTCAAGCATAAACAAACCATCACAAGTACCATGCTTCATTGTAGGGAGCTGCCAAACTATTGGCATGTAGTGGTTGCCCTATTTTACAATCTCCAGAGCAATGCACAGAGAGTCTAATGGCTCCGTGTCCTCAGCAATGCTAGAATTTTGTTTTTGATATTTTTAAAATATTTTTTAAAATTGAAAAGTTAAATTTTAATTTTAAAATATTTTTAAATTTTACTTTTTTTTATATATGAGTGTTTTGCCTACTTGTGATATGTGTGTCTGGTGACTACAAAAATGAGTAAGAAGTGTGGAAATGACAGATGACTGTGAGTGACCATGTGACTGTAAGTGACCATGTGAGTCAAACCTGGGTGGTCTGCAAGAGCTTCAAGTACTCTTAAGTGCTGAGCCATCTCTCTACTCTCTTGACTGTTATGTTTATTTTGATAGTTAGCATGACTTACTATCACATTTTGCTTTCGACATTTTGCTTTTTCTAATGACCTTCATTATTTTGTTATTTACTCACTTGACCTTTGTAGAATCTATTAAAATCTTTTGCCTCTGTGTGTGTGTGTGTGTGTGTGTGTGTGTGTGTGTGTGTAGTATATGTACATGTTGATGTGTATGCCTGTGTGCAATGTACATGGAGCTATTTCTGTCTTCCTCAGTCATTATGTTTGGTGTTCATGTAGGTGCATACGCACATCATGTGCATGCTTCCATATCTGACTGCACATAAGTAGGGCATACATTCACATGTGTGTTCATGTATGTTGAAGCCAAAAGTTGATGAATAGAGGCCTCCAAAATAGTTTTCTACCTTATTCATTTAGAAAGAGTCTCTCATATGAACTCAGGGGTTACCTACATGGCTAGACTAACAAGCTATCCTTCCCTGGGGATCCTTTATGTATTTGAGGGGATTATTGAACAAATCACTGAAGTGACTGATCCATGGGTAGGCAGAAGGTTTTTGTGGTAGATGAGAGACGGAGAATAGTCAGAAGCATATGGAGAATTTTCCGCGGTGACCTCTCAGATACAGAGAAAGGAACAGAAAGAAAAGGAGAGGAGAGGAGCAGGCTGGTGATTGAGGAGCTCTGGGAGCAGAGAGATAGCAAGTAGGGCCGGTAAGCTAGAACGGCTTGTGAGCTAGGAGGGCCTCTGCTCTGCTGGAGACTTACTTGAGTTAATAGAGAACTAGACTCCCTTGCTGGAGTTGTTGGGCTACAGGAAAGGATATGAAAGTAATAGCTTTTCCTGGCAAAAGGAAACCCATTTTACAAATATTATGAGAAATGCTTAGTCCAAGCTCACCTGAAGCTGAGCCCAGACAACCGTGTTGGGGAGCTGGGCCTGGCATCCTATGTCTGCCTTCCAGACCCTGGGATAACAAGTAAGCCAATGAAGCCACTGTGCATTTCTCTCAACTCTCAGGGTCTGAACTCAGTCTTTATGCTTCCACAACATGCACTTTCTATATGGAGCCATCTTTTCAGCTCTCTTCCTTAGTTTTTGAAACAAGGTCTTCTACTGTACCTGGAGCTCACTGATTCCACAAAACTAGCCTGTCAATAACCTCCAGGAATCAACTTGTCTCCATCCTCCAAATGCTGGGGTTTTAGATACTCAGTGCAATGCCAGGATTATATGTGAGTGCTAGGGATTCTAATTCAGGTGCATATGAAAGCACTATACTAATGGAACCATCTCTCCAATCACTCTTTTACTCATTTTAATTGAATAATTTGAAATTTTTATCAAACTGTAAGAGTGATTATTATGTTCTGGATTTTATTCTTTGGTCAGATGTATGATTTGCAAATATTTTCTACCATTATGTGGATTGTCTTCTCACTGTCTTGATGCTGACCATGGAAATAATTTTTTTAATATTGATAAAATCCAATTCTGTTTCTTGTTTCCACTTCAGGCTTGTATTGTTCTCTCATAGAACTTATTGGCTGACACAAGGTCACTAAGGTTTAATCCCTTGTGAACTAAAAATGTTGTCGTTGGATTCGTACAACAGGTATCTGATCCATTTTGCATATGTTTTGTGTAAGGCATAACATAGGTGGTCCAAGTTTATTGTTTGTACCTGGATATCCAGCTATCTCAGTATCAATTGATATAGATTATTTTTTGAGATTTTTAATAAGAATGTATAAAGCAGTATTCTCAACCTGTGGGTTGCAATACCTTTGGGATCATGAAGGACCCTTTCACAAAGGTCACTTAAAATCATCTGCATGTTATCAATTTATAGTATGATTCAGAGCAGTAGCAAAATTTCAATTATAAAGTAGCAGTGAAAGTAATGTTTTGGAGAGGGTCACCACAACATGAGGAAGTATGTTACTTTGTCACAGCTCTAGGAAGGTTCAGAACCATTGGTGTAAGAGAAACCTGAATATTCTCTGCAATTCTTATTCACCAACCTCCCCTTAGCATGCTAACAAGCATTTGCAGGCAGCTGGGACTTCACTCCTATGCAATTCTGAAGCAAATTTGTGTTCATCCACTTCTGCCAACATGAAGAGTTGTTGGCAAATTGCCTCATTTATAAATAAACTGCCCACAGAACAGTTCTTTACTGGCTACTAAGCTTAACAATTTTACAGTTTTAAATATAGTAAACAGCCACACTTACTCCCCCCCAACTAGGAACTGTATATTTATTCAACCACTAAGCATGTATTACAAGTAAACAGCCAGGTGCTGAAGATGCAGCAGGAAAGAAGACACGGGGGCCGTGTCTGGGCTCTAGGTAACTGACATCCTTCCAGATGTGCTGTATTTCAGTGTTCTCTAAAATGATTTCTTGGTTCATTTTCTTTCATATAGTTTCTTATTCACTTATTCGTTCACATAAAGTGTTTACTAAATTCAAAGAGAGAATAACTTAAAAATTTGTAAACAAACAAGCAAACAAACAAACAAAAACAACTAATCTAATGATGGAACTCAAAACAATGATTTTTTTTTAATCAAGTAATACAACTTGCAATAGACCATGCCAATCAAATTTGCCCACTGCCAAATATTAAGGAAAGCTATAATTTATGAAATGTGAAAAGGTATTCCTAAGGAAATTATGCTTTTCTAAACTCTGAAGAATGAATAACTAGTCACCCAGAAAAATTGTGCTAACTTTCCCAGATTTAAAAATAAATAACAACAGCAAAAACAAACAAATCAACAAACCAACTAAGTATTCAGCCTCTCTACTTGGAAGAAGCTGTCTACATTAGACATATGAGGAGACAGGAAGCCATTGTTAAGGAAGTGTGTTTCAGGTCTTTAAATAGTGGAACGGTACTGAAAACTTAGCATACATTAAGATTGAAAGGCTTATTTTCCAGAGAGCAACAGCAGATCCAGTGTTGGCTGTATTTTGTTTGCTTGAATTCTTTTAAGTCAGTGCAAAATTAGGAGAGTGGCCATACAAACAGGTCTGTCTCAATTCTGCCCTTTGCTATTAATCTTAATGTACTTCTGACTATTTGCATTACCTGTATGTTTTCATGTTCTGTCTTAGTAATCTGCCTTTTACAATCAGTTTAGCCACTAAATGGGACTGTGAAGTTGCCAAGAAGCATTTGCAATTGAGTCTGAGCTGCAATGTTTAAAGCTCCCAGAATTCCACACTTGGGTATATCTGGCACCAAGCCAAGGATTTTGTCCTGTCTCGGTTCTGACACATTATGAAAACTTTGGTGTTTCTTTACTTATTTGGCTTTACTCACGAACTGCTCCATAATACTCTCACTAGCTGTAAATTTGCAATTTCTCTTCATATTTTCTTTTCATTTGCGTCCGGCTTTCCTTCCTTCCTTCTTCTAATCACTTAAGATGCTTCATTAGCCTGAATGACCTCTTACAACCAAATACCCCATGCAAAGAAGATGCTTCTTATCCCATGCATTGAAGCATTAAACTGTCATTTGGAGCATGGTGCTAAGTCAAGGATTTCTGTACTGTGAAACACAGTCAAAATTGGCTATGCAAAGAAGAAAAAAGAATTCTCAAATGAATCATGTGTTTGATCTCCTCACTCAGTGTGAATTGTTATTCACTTCCTATGAGTGGGCAAATGACTATTTACAAAGCTATTACAGGTCTCATTAATTGTCATTATTGCTTATGGCTATCAGTGCAATAATTACCTTGGAGTTCTCTTTTTAATTAGCCATATTGAGTGTTAGTACTGACCTCCTTGTATAATGGGGAAGGCAAAGGAAGCATAAATAAGGGTGATTTAAAACAGGATCTTTGTTTTACAGAAGGAAAAAGGGTGAGTCTGTTAGGATTAATCAGTTGCACTTCATTGCCAAGTACAGTAGTAACTTCACCAGTACAGAAATGAGAGAAACAGGCACCATTATACATACCAAATAATGATGTCTTCATGTACATTTCCGGGAAAGACAGAGAGTAATACTCTGTCTTCTGGAGCCTGGAAAGCAGAAATTAAATTGACAGCAAGACTTCTGCCATTCTGTTATTTAACCATTTAACCCAGTGCCCCAGCAAATCACAATTAATGAGAAATATGCCCACAGTATCTATTTCCATTGCTAGAATTCATTGTCAAATGGCACCAGTACACTGCAAACTTATAATTTGTTATTTAGGCTGATTTGTTCTTGTGATTCATTTGAATATAAAGGTTGGCACCTTTGTTATTATTAGCAACTTCAGCAAATAATGTCATAACATTTTGTTAACATAAATTTTGACATTAGCCTTTTGCAAAAGCAAGTGAAAATAAGCTACTTGAAATGATGCATTTTTACCTTACTCCTTTGCTTACTACTTTTTATTCAGTCAATCAAAACTATTATTGAACATTTATTTTTACTAGAGAGTGATTCACTAATATGAAAGGTAGAATAACGAGGGAGTAGCTAACTCACAGAGTAACTAGTAGACCAGAAATAATAGAATGAACAGGGAAGGAGTGTACAAGCGAAGTGCTACATGAAAATATTCCACAGGAAATTAACAAAAAGAACAGAAGATTTCTTGGTATGTGCACCTACCTGGAAAGAGTTGATTCGGGGAAAGACAAATAAAATCAGGGATAAATTGACTATGTTCAGGGGTCAATACAAATGTTATTTATTTTTAGAATCACTGAAGCATGTATAATAAAAACAAAAATTATACAGAGTTTTAAAAGATAAACAAAAAGTGCTGTCAGAGATCCAGTTTCCTCCTGGGGCATATAACATGTTTAGGGAGAGTCAACTAATGGGATGGAAGAGACAAGATTTTGAAGTTGCTAGAGCCAACTATCAGTACTTGTGTCTACCTTATTAAGATGATAAGACATGTATGAAATGGTCTTACAACAGGTATGATGAGCCTGAGAAGACTAGCTCAGAAGGATGATAATGATGGCCAAATAAATATTAAGATTGGAACATAAAAGTTAGATATTTTTATGGAAATTTAGTTCCAATTCAGGCTTGAGTATTTAACTTGAAGGCAATTGTAGAACATCCCTGCAGAGAATATTCTGAATGAGAAGAGACTCCTACAGTTAAGATTGGGCAAGAAGGAATTACCTAGGCAATGGAATGAAGGAGACACAAGAAAGCTCCCAGACCATAAAGACAAGGAACAGAGCAGGGCTGCCACTCTGAGGAAAGCATTGGAGAAAGTGCAAGAAAAAAGTATCACTTTAATAAAGGCAACACAAATGTGGATTAAAACTACATTCAAGTACCAAGCCTCTTTTTGTAGAGATGATAAGACCCTTCCCAACTACTGTGGTACATTTTATTCCAAAGGCATGCCTCTGAAAGAAATTGTGGCTGTCAGTTCATCACAAGGTAGGTGTAATTCAAGTCATGATGTAATGGCTAGTCTAAACCTCATGAATGCCCTATGCATTCTGTGAGGTACCAGGATTTTGATCCTAGTACTTAAAGAAGGAGAGGGACTTGATGAATAAGGGGAATGGAGGAAGAATACAGCGATATGTGATGGAAAGAAAATGTATCTTACTCGAATAGAAACTGAACCAAGAGGAAATTTATAGGAAGCACATTAGGAAGAATAAAACATTTCATACAGAAAGTAGATCAAGGGCAAATCTGGTGAGAATAATCTCAGCACTTCCACAAACAGCAACAAAGACCAGTGTGGCTGAAGAACAAATACACATGGTACAAAAAAAAAAACCATAGGAATTAAGCATACAGAATTAGGTAACTAAGGAGTTCATTTTACATGGCCATACAACCCTCAATATACATATACTTAGTGTAATTTGTTAATTTTCAAATGCATGGATCCAATACCTCTTGAAAATGCAAGGTTACTATCTATAGAAATAACAACTCATGCCCCAACGAAGGCCATTGTCAGCAGTCCAGATCTGTTTTCTCCTCTCCCTCCACCTGGTGATTTGTATACTCTAGTTATCACAGTAGAAACTAGGAAATACTCTTAGCTGCCTTACTTCATCTGGTCTCCTACTTCTAATAATCTGTAATAAAATGCTCCTTATGACTTCTTAAACATATTGTCTTAAAAGTCTTGCTTCCCCAACATCTACTTATTTCAACCTCATTTCTGTATTGTAACAATAGACTGCCTCCAACTTTCACACATTGCTGTTCTCACACCCATCCAATCCAGTCTTCAAATTAAATTCAGAATGAATTTTGTGAAAATACACACAGGTATTGAGGTCATAACACATGCTACATACCAGACTTAATCAACATTAGCAGGTATCTTCCATATAAGGAGGCTCTATGTCCAAGGTAAATGTGTCAGCTGACCTACTTTCTCTTGATGCCTCTTTCCTGGCTTGCAGATGCATCTACTTTCTATGGTTGCCCGTGCCTTTCTCATTGTGCATAGATGTCCTCCATATTTCATCATCCTCTTTAATGGATGTCAAATATATAGGATATGGCTCATCCTTTATGACCTCATTTGACCTCAAGTACCCTTACAAGATTCTATCTCAAAATAAAGTCTTACCACAAACTGCAACTTCAACACTTAAGTTGACACACTCCAACTTAATTCTCTTCCAAAACCCTCTGATACCCATCTTTCTTCCACAACATTTAAAGCATGGCTTCATGACAGGAGACTTTCCCACTGTCCTGTTTCATTTCCCACCATTTCCCATATATTGCAGACATTGATTCTGTCAGAGAATAACTAGATGTAGAAAAATAAATATACTTCCATTCTTAACGGGTTAAAAGAGCAGAGAGTTTTTTATGCTTTGAATCCTCCCATGCCTGCACAAATGACAGGTAATCTCCCATGGCACTGTCCACACTCATCTGGCTTTTTGGCCCCTATATGATTATTAAACACTGATTGAAGGAGAACAAAAGGGAAAAGATAAGGGGTTATTGTAGACACAGGTAACTTTTCTTCCCTGCATAATGATTATTCACCCAGAAGGGATTTGATTTCTTATAATGTAAAATCAGGCAAGCAAAATGTATTTACCGAAGTTGTCATGAAACCTGGGAAAAGATTCCAGCAGAAGAGCCTCATAGCTTTTGTCAAAAGGACTAGGTAAATTTAGTGTGAATGTAGGGCAATGGGATCTCTTGAATTTTATTGAGATTTGGGTTGAGTTATGATACAGAACTGGAGCCATAAAGGTTTGTTCCATATTTAAGAGAGCATCAGTTTTAAGTTGAGAACAGTATTTGAAGAAGACATTTACCTATAGGAAAAATAAATGTGCTTGCAAGATGGGCTAGCAAGTATAGACGAGGAGAGATGAAAACACAGATGGGCAAATCGTTGGCAATCTTATCTACCAAAATTGCAGCTCATTGAGAGAGTCTGTAAGTTTACTTAGATGATAAACAATCTTTATTTTTTTAATTTTACTGAAATAATATCATTAGAAAAAGATGCTGCTGTTAGAATCCTGTTAGTATTGATTTAAGTTGAAGCAAAATTGTTGTACAGGGTGAATGAAGTTACACAAACATGAACATGGAAACATCAGATTGTTTTATACAGTACACTAACATGTACACATTAACACAAAGGCAGATCAGTTTACCTTAGGAACTGTGAAATTATACAGACATGTTTTTCCATTGCTCTTCGGTTAGGGATTTATAATGAAATCTTATTGATACAAAATTTGGGTTAAAACCTAGACTTTGCAGTTACTCTAATGCAATTTTATTGGTAGAATAACTTGAGAGAAATTTAGTTTTATTTAAAAATAAACACTTATAGACACTTTCTGTCTGATTGAATGAAATGTTATATCTAATAAAAATCCAGTCCATACAATCAGCAATGGAAATGGAACTATGCTATTAAATGGAAGGCATATTTTGGTATTAAGCTCCTAACTGCTGCAATGAATTCTAATGCTTAGATAAACTATAGCAATTACTGTGGAGGAAAATATTGTCGATAACCTTTAAAAATTCTATCTACAAATCTCTTTAAAGCAAGAATCTGCTCAGCAAAACTCTGACTTTAAATAATAACTAAAATTCTTTCAATTATAAATGTCTCCTGATAAAAAGAACTAGGTTTTAGAACTAATTTTATAATTAATAAATGAAAATATAAGAGTAAATTATGCATAAAAGTAATAATCCCACAAGCAGAGCCATAGGCAGAGGGGCTGCCAGATGCCAAGGTGAGAATCATCATATATTTGCTTCTTGGTGAGGCCGTGCATGAGCTCGTCACGGAATGATGATCCCAATAACTAAAATCTAACTGATTTTCACTCACTGAGTTTCATGATTTCACATTACAATTTGACTTTTCTTTAACATTGGGCTGCTGGATGCAAAGTTTCTTGGTTGATATTTTTCTGAGTTGTGAATGCTTAAGTTGTTATTCTTGGTTTCTGTCTTATTGTCTGATGCTTCCGGCTATCTTTGCAGCTAGACTAGTGAGCCTGCATATATTAAAAATTATGTTTCCAAGGTTGAAAATCTGAGAACAAAACCCACAATGTGCCCATCCATCACTCCTTTTGATGTGAGCTGGCCCACCTCACAGAGCACTATTCCTTCTTATTGCCAAAATGATCCAAGGAGAAAAAAAACATTTCATTTTAAAGTTTATACTAACAGAAATGAAGACATGTATCCTTGAAGGCAGGAACCCAAACATTTAGAAAAGATATAATATTGATTTCGTGATATGAAATTCTGCTATAGAAGGTAGCTTAGGGAGTCTCAGAAATATAATCTTTATCTTTTCAATTATAAATGATTCCATTGAGAAGGATAGAAAAGGTCCAGAGAATACCTGCAGAATGATAAACTGTGTTCTGATGAGCCTACAACTTAAAATTCAAATACAAAAGTGGTAAGATTACCTTAAGATCAATAAGAAAGAATCACAGAAGAATAATCTTAACAAGTATCAAAGCTTCTCATAGGCAAGGCTCTAAGATTGTTCTGAACAACAATGCCCCTCTCCCCCTGCATTGGTAAATGCAAAGAAAGAAGATAAACTACAAAATCATGTTTTAACAGCCTATTTTGTTCTGTAGATGGACGTGTGGCACATTTTGAGGTCATTATGTTTCTTCCTTTTCAAGGAGAAAGATAGTTCACATGGAAAGAAGGAAATAAAAAATATGAGCGAGGAGATTGTAAAAGAATGCCCAGGTTGTTGTAAATGAATTACATTCTCATGGTGAGAGGATAATTATATCTCACAATATAGGGAAGAGGTGTAAATGAGATCAATGAACTAGGGTTAGAATCCTTTGATGAGTTTGAGGAATATGAATGATGTCAAGGGCATGAGGAGAAATAAATGTCACTACTAATGTAAGAAGAGTAAAAAATATAGCATCCTTGATCCATTTATCATTTATATACTTATTTATTTATCTTTTACTCTCCTAACTACGAGAGATTTTATACAAAAGTACTGTAAAGTATAACAGCAATGATTGTTCTTAGAGAAATATTATCTACGTTTCCAGGATGGCTCTTTCCCCTGACCAGAGCTAACTCATTCATACAGAATAGAAAGCTGATCAGCTTTGAGCCACTTGTCATTGAGAACAAAATATCCTGAAACTGATGTTTACCAGAAAGAGAATCTCAGTCACAGGAAGCATGCTTGCTGCAAGAGTACTATTATTGCTGCGAGCCTCAATTCCAACCCGGATTCGTATCTAGCTGAGACATAATTACTGAATTCATTTCCTACTATTTTTATCCCTGTATTGAGAAGGTTGACTACCCATTAAAACAAAAACAAGAATCCTCCAGGTCCTAGTGGTTTCTGAAATAACAAAAGTGTCCAGCTATTTGTACAATATCTCATTGTGAGTCATTTTGGTGATGCTAATATTTAGAGAGAACCTTGTGTGTACTTGCATATGTATGCACTTGTCTAGTGTGTAGTATGTGCTTATATATGTATGTAGTCTTCTTACATCTTGTGTACCTGCTCTCATCTATCTTCATAATGGTCTCCATTAAACAAGTAAATAGTCAGTAGGAATGGCTTTGGGGTTCATACTTCAACTCACCCTTGCATTGCCGTCTGTTGGTGCTAACT
This sequence comes from Rhynchomys soricoides, assembly GCA_019843965.1. Taxonomy (NCBI): domain Eukaryota; kingdom Metazoa; phylum Chordata; class Mammalia; order Rodentia; family Muridae; genus Rhynchomys; species Rhynchomys soricoides. Next base: position 8,679,208 of record JADRCH010000052.1, on the reverse strand, counting down.
CAGACAATTCATTTTATCTGGGCCAGGAGACAGAAATGGTTTAGAGACCAGCTAGTCAGTCTCTGCCCCAGTCAATCCTTCTGGTTACTAAATGGATTTTTCAGTCCTTCTTCTGCACAAAGAATATCTGCACTACATACACAAGTGGCATCACCTAAAAGTCATGGAGTTTCCATGTGCATATCATGTCTGAAAAGGGCAAAGGCTTGGTGCCAAACTCCTATCACACCCTGTTGGGCTATGTGTTTGCCTTGCTATTGGGATGTCCAAGTGCAGCCACCAAGCCCCTTAGGTGAGGCAGAACAGAATCTGAGATAGGGGTTCCAACCCATATTCTTCTGGGTGAGAAACAGTGAGGTCTGGGATAGATGTTGTGGTTCCCAGCCTCCTGTGGACCCAGATGCCACTGGGAACCTCAGGAAGTTGGGAATGGTGGTCCACAGGTCTGAGCTTCCTACACCAGGTAGGAAGGGGATGGCTTAGCCCAGGACAGGGGCAGAATATGGCTTGGTTCCCAGTGAGTATAGAGGCTTGAAGAAAGAAGGCCTTTTCTGGGAGATTTATGTGTCTCTTACAACCACAAAAGCCTCCTCCAAACCTCCTGCAGTGATCATTGATGAAGGAGACAGTCCTTGTTTGCCCAAACTGCTTTGTTTGATGATGAAAGTGAATGCATACATCCTATTCAGAGTGAACCAGGGATTAAATAGCTTTTGTGGGAAGGAATGACCAGGAAGGGAAGCTCATTGGCTAAACTATCTAGATACCTCATTAATTTGGAAAACTCCATCTTATGCTAAGGGACAAATTGTCATGGTCCTCTCATTGGGGTGTCATGGTTATGCATTTCAGATCAGATAGATTGGCAAGGAGCTGGCCTCATTCCTACCTTTCTTAATTCTAAGATTTCCAGGGTTTAGACTGGCTCAACCTTAGCAGTTCTTCTGTCTGGTAGCATGGCCCACTTGCCCCACAACATCCAAATCCTTTCTCCAGGATTAGAAAAATACATATTAGTCTCAAAATGAAAAACCTTGCCTAAATGCAACAAGTTACAATACTATCTTAATACTAACCAAATCTTGAAGTTACTTAATATTGTATACATACATACAGTTTATGGATGTAGTATATGTATATGTGTCATACACACACACACACACACACACACACACAATCCTATTTACAAATGTGTTTTACTCTCTGATTTTAATTTCTCTGGGTCCTAGTAGGTCCTGACAATGACTTTATAAAATCTCTGCTTGGATGACTAAACTGTAATGTGTATCTAGCCCCTAAAATGCTTTTTAAGATAAGAAGAACTACTTGGGCACAAGCCCACCACTTATAAAATGGAGTCAATGACTTAAGAAGAAATTTGTCTACCTAGAACTAATCCATTAGTTTTCATATTTTTATAGTCATGTGACTAATGATGTTTAACCATGTCCAACATAAATATACTAATTCCATCATGTTGGAGTACTACAAAAGCACAGTACTGGAAACTGATATTTGATAGAATATGCAGTGTAAGGTAATTAGAAATCATCAAAATACGGCCAGCATTCATCAGATAAAGGGGCGTGCTACCAATACTAAGCTGTGACTTTCCTTCCCACACTGCACGTGGTGGAAGGAGAGGATCAACTCTCTCATTAATGCCATTAATGTAGCCTGGTGGTCACACTAGAGAAAGAGAAAGAAAATATGGCTCAAGAATGTTAATATTTTTGCTGAAATTAAATTTGTGTTGGGTAGGAATATTACCTCAGTATGTCCCTCTGAAATTCCATTCTTTTTAAAACTCCCTGGAGCTGGGAAAATGGCCTAGTCAGAAAAGTACTTTTCTTGCTACATGAGAACATAAATTCAACCCCTGCAAGCCATGTTACAAAAAGAAAAGAAAAAGAAAAGCATAATCCTGAAGTTGAGATGATGGAAATAGGCGAATCTCTGCAGCTCAATGGCCAGCCAGCCAGGTGTAACCAGTGAGCCCAAGATCTCTGTGAGATACACTGTCTCAGTAAAGGTTCCTGACGAGTCCCAGCAGATTTCCTTAGACCTCATTCCACATATGCAACCCACACACACACAAATATATGTGTTTGCACACAAATTCCTTGTTTAATAATAGTATAGATGAAGAATTCAGCAATATTTGTAGATACTGGCTCTCATGTCCTCACTACATATTTTCTTTATCCAATTGAATTAGCTTCCTTCTTTGCAGGCTCCACATGTAGTTGGGTGAAGGTGAGGCTAGACTCCTACCTGCATTAGTGTGGAAGGAGTGAGCCTTTAAGAAGCACCTCATAAGCTACTGCTGTCTATACTCTCATGAGGACAGCTCAAAGTTATAAGCCACCTACCCCAAAGTTTGTTCCTAATGTTTTTAGAGACTACAAACAGAACTTGTAGCCATATCTTCAAAATCACCTTAGGATTTATGGAGACATTCAGAGATTATTGAATCAAAACTTTCCGGGGGAAATGACAGCGGTCAACAAGCCAGAAAAATATGTTCTTTTAAATGGTGACTTTGGCTTCAAAGAGTTTGACAGAAGAACCTTTTCATTGATGCACCAAAGTCAGAAAGAATCGTGAATAAAATAATCCTGTTTAGAATGGGTTGTCTCACTTACAGCTATGTAGGAATGTTTACACTGAAAAATAAACATGTACACATTCTTCCTAAAGACATGCAAAGGGACTATCTGCAAGACAGAACGGTTTTGCTTAAGCAGTGGAATATGCAATTGAGGCATTTTCTCTATATCCAGTTCCTACGTGATTTTAATAATTTAATAAATTTGAAGATATCACCTTAATGAGAGATATTTTTCTGGGTTTCTTGTTTTGCAAAAGCCATCAGTATAGTAAAGCCATAATTTTCATGGACCTGACAGCACAGATTTGATCTATGGTCATTCTTCATCTGTGCATTTAGAGCAAGCATAACTAGAAAGAGGCATGTGTCTGTTGTACAATATTCGTTAGCTATAAATGAGGTCATTTGGTAAGGTTGGTCTCTAAATGTCCTTTGTTTATTTTTCTAAAGCACATATTTTGAGAGTTTCACGCATGCATATAAGGTGCTTTAATCAAATCCACTCTGCACTCCTTCTTCTCCAAGCACAGTTCTGAAGTATGTACGTAAATGTCACACACTTATGACTCTGTAAGGATTAATCATGTAGGGGGAAAGACATTCTAATTTCAAGAAGATTTCATGATTCCTATGCGCATTTGTTTTGCTTTACAAAGTTTATACTCAATGACAAAAGAATCATATGTCACCAGGCGGTGGTGGCGCACGCCTTTAATCCCAGCACTTGGGAGGTAGAGGCAGGCGGATTTCTGAGTTCGAGGCCAGCCTGGTCTACAGAGTGAGTTCCAGGACAGCCAGGGCTACACAGAGAAACCCTGTCTTGAAAAAGAACAACAACAACAAAAAAAATTCATATGTCGATGTGTAGAGCATAGTCAAGGCCTTGAATTCTTCGACTGTGATGCTGTTAACTTTCATTGCCTATTTACATTGCGTATCCAATCTTAAAAGGCACTGGAGTTACATATACTCAAAATGCTCAGGAGTTTTCAATTCTGGTGAATCAATTTTAGTTTAATCTTTTTCATATAAAAAGCTGATGGTTTATTTTATTTATTTATTTATTTATTTGGAAATGAAAACATATCTCCTTTACTCTATGCAAATATCACTTTTAATGTAAATACTAAAGGTGTTATCGTCATACAACATGGCATGTAAGCAACAGGTATGTTAAATACGAGGCAAAGTATTTGCTTTATAAACATAGGAATTAATGTCGGGTGCATAGTGTAGAAAAAAAATGTGTGATAGAACAAGTCAAGTCAGGGTGTTTGTTTCTATCCTAGAAGATAGATTGAAAGGTTAAGACATACATAATTTTGTGTTATGAGTCTCAATTGAAGAAGTGTATTTTTCAAGGGCTATGAAGTGACATCTTATTGTAGAACAGATTAAAATTGAAGCCACTAAATTCAATGTCTCTAACTCAAAGAGAAGTGGAAAAATTGGAAATGTCATTTAGTAATCCCTCTTCTCTAGTGACAAACTCTAAATCCCTTCCTACTGGGCACAGAAAATTGAATAAGGATTTACAGATTAAATATTTTTAAGGCCCATGAAGCATGATATTTGTCCAAAAATTCCATTAAAAAGAAGAAAATGTTAAGATCAGAGAATAATTGAAATATTAGCATATTTTACCACCTAAAAATTCATGGTCTTCTTTTTTAAAGAGAGAGACTAATACAAAATGCCTGGTAGGAGCTGGATGGCAGAGAGGGAAAAGAAAAAATAATGTAATTATATTGTAATTTCAAAAATTAAAAAAAAAATAGTCAGAAGGATATTAGATCAGTCAGACATAGCATGATTTCTTTTAAAAAGCATAAAAATATTTTAAAGGAGTTACCTACATGTTAAGCCTTTTATTCTTTGCTCAAAATTAACATACTACTTTACTAAAAAAATAGGTGGAATCCTGAATTTAAAAAAAAAAAAAAGAACATGTAACTTTAGCAAAACTAATTGTCTAGATAGATCTGAGATAAGAGCTTTTAATTTTCCTAATAGGGAGGGTAGAAGTGTGGAGGAACTGAGCAAGGGGGGAGGGAAAAAGAGAGGAAGGTGGACAGAAGGAAAAGGAATTCAGGGACGCCATCATTAATATTGTCTTTCAAGTTGTCCCCAGGATTCCTATGAATTTGTGCTATAGAGATGTGTATTTTATCTGTGAATTCAAGAATAAAAGACTAGAACAATATCTATATTTAAAATTAATTTTTCACTTTGTCTTGCATTATTGGAAAGTCCAGAGGGAGGGTCTTACTAAAATCAATGGGCATCATTTATTGATTACAATGTTCAATGTTGAATACATTAATTCATTATTTATGGCATTGGCAGTTATGTTTCCTGAATTTATAGGTAAGGAAAAAATGGAGGCTCAGATGAAGTGGAAACCTAAGGATTATTTGGAAAATCAGTTGTGTTAGAGGAGTTTTGCTGGGGCAAATACACGAAGGAGCATTTAGCTGAAGTGGACACAGGTGAAAGGCTAAGGCAGACTCATGAAGGAATGTTTTGCTGAAGCAGACACAGAAGAAAGAATGGTCTGCTAAACCAAACATGTAAAAGCATACGTGATGAAGGATTCTTCACTAATGATACATGTACTGGTCCACCTTAAACTACATAGTTGAGCTCCTTTTGTTGGGACTCCATAGAGAGAAACGCACCAAAAAACATTTGGTGGAGCACTGCAGTTTCTTGCCCTTTCTGTGAAATCGGGCTGATTAGCAGAGTGATGTCAGCTGAGACGGACTCAAGTGCTGAGGGAAAATCCTTGGAGGAAAATGGAAGAGGCTGAGCTAGGCTTGCTTATAGAGCTAGCTGTGCAAAGCTTGTTGGTCTCACATGTTTACTGATCTTTGCTTCACTGAGATAGGCACAGCCAAGAACCTTTCCTGGCATTCCTCATGTTCCCTCCTGTTGACTCTTGCCAAAGCTGAGTCCTGGCTGTCTCTGCTAGGCATTGCCACCGCTGCTGATTCCTGTTTGCTATCCATTCTCTACTGAACTGGACTGCTGGTGTATCTGTGAAGTGTTTGCAGGTGGATCCAGATGCCACTGCTAACCTATGAACTGAATTGCCAATTTCCAGGCAACACCAACAGGAGTTGCTCCACTTTTTGTAACAGGTCCACTTCCCCAGTATCCTCCATTCTTTTCCACTACCCCTGGTGGCTAGTAGGCTACAAGGGAAGTTAAAGCATTTAAGAAACATCATTAAAAATAGGATTTGAAAAAATTATAATTACACTCAGGAATTACCATTTAATACAAATATTAAAAGTAGGAATTTCTCCTTTAGCCTTCTGCACATTCTATAGGTATATTGAAACCTCTGTATCTTTTGCTTACTTTTAGCAGTAGAATAGAATTTTACATGCTTATGCTAACTTTGATACAACCAGCTAAAGCCTAAATCAGCCCTTTCTCATTGTGACCCTTCACTGGCCATTCTAAGTGTCCTTCCATTGCTGTCTCAACATCTCCCTAATAGCAAATATCCCCCAGCATTAATTTGATTGATGACCATGATCCTTCTAAATAAATTGCCCAGGAGCCCTATACACCGACTCTTTCTACTTCCCAGTCCTCCACAGGCAGCTACAGTACTGGACATTTGGCTGGAGTTAGGAATTGCTTAAGACAGTTGATGACAAATCATTATAACTTATCATGATATACTTAAGAGAAAGGAAAACAAAGGCACACCCATGGTAACCCTCCACCCTAAGCTGCTTCAACTGCACTTCTGCAAGTTCAGGGATGGATTTTTCCTTTCACATTGGAGACACTGGATTTATCATGGCGGGAAGTTTCTATCTTCTTTGTTAGTGCTTTGCTTGGTTTTATTGCTAAGCAAGACTACTTCTGTCCACTGTTAGAATACACTGAGCTGAGTTTTCTCTCTGTATTGAGACAGTGTAATTTTACCGAGAAGCTGATTTCACTGACATACCAGAGGTTAAAAACCAATCCATTATTTTAAAAATTAAGTTAAGGAAAATACTTTTTTTCATCTTTTCTGTTAGTATACATAAAACATCTGCCCTTCACGATACAAAAAAAGACAATTACAAGACTTTTCTGTTCCTAATAAACATTTGATTTGCATTCATTCTCTTTATAACTACCTCAGGTCGTTTGATTGCACTAGAAAAATAACTTGCCATATAAAAAATATAATAGTTACTGCAGAGAAAACTATTGAATCTTATAGTGTGATTGATCTAAGAAAAAAAAGAGCAAATTTATAATTAAAGTGAATTGAACAATTTTGCCAAACTGCATAAAAGCAACTTGATAGTCATATATTTAGACAAACAGTAGAAGCAAATTGAGCATGCGGTTATTTCAAATTGGAAATTTAAAAAAAAAAATAGATTACTCATAAACCTATCCAGGAACACAGAAAATTGGTCATGGTAGAAATTTTAACTGTGAAAAGTGATACAATTAAATATAATTGAACACTCAACTCTGAATGGTACTCAGGGCAATCAAGAATGGATTTAGAGTTGAGGAAAGAAAAAAATATTGCAGAAAGCACCATCAACAGTCATATTTTTAAAAACTTAGGCAGTACGCATTGTAATTTTCAAGTAAATTACTTTCATAGATTCATTCAGACTATAAATTAAATCTTTTGTTTTCTAAATCTCTACAGTACCTCAAGATTCCCTCAAGCCACTTGTGCCCCTTAGACAATGGCTGTCAATCCCAGGTCCTACATGCCTCCTACAGAGGTTTCCCAGAATATATCTCCTTTCATTTCATCATCACTTCAACTCATCTCTGTAAAGCACCAAGTGTTTGGGAATATGACGCCATGTGATCCCCTCAAGAATGGAAAGTGACATATTTTATGCAGACCACTAAAAACTGAACCTCTTGAATTATTAGGGAATCCAACTGACCTAAGTCTTGTCCAATGACTAGAATTTACCATATAGAGAAATGAAGTGAAATCCATGTCTAAGATCAATATGGAGAGGCATTATGGAGAAAATGCTTCGCTTTCTGCATTAAATCACTTAACACTGAGCACTCCACCCTATGATTGATTTCAAGGAGACTTCTGAACAAACACATAGGAGCTATGTGCTTCCATCCTACAGCCACAGGGAATGTCTTTTACACCAGCCTTCAGAGATCCAGAGTCTATGAACATTAACTGAAAACACTGTAATGCGTTAGGACTGCTCACTAAAAAAAAAAGCCTATACTCCATACAACACGAAGCAAGAAAAGGCAAAAGTAAATTCCTGCTGTGACATTTTTAAATGATATCATATGTCTTTTCCTGAAATAAAATATACGTGTTGAGAATTAAAACTTTGGATGCACACTGAGTGAGATATGGAGCCAGGTTCTGTCATTTATTCGTGCTGGAAAATTGAGCAAACTCCTTATTCTTTCTGAGTGCCTGTAAAAGTGCATAGTAATGAGACTGCTTAAAGTTGGCTCGGAGCAATGCCAGTCTTATTAATAATTGTCTCCTGGCAAGTAAGGAAGCAGTTGGTGGTTTAGTTGTTTTAATTGTTGTAATCAAAGCATGATGAAGCTCAAATTCTCTCTCTCTCTCTCTCTCTCTCTCTCTCTCTCTCTCACACACACACACACACACACACACACACAAACAAAACCACTCAACGAAGAAATGAACCAACGTTCTGAGGATTGTCTAAGAAGCATCGGGTCTGACCTCCTCACTCCTACCTTTTACTTTCTCCTTCACCATTCCTTATCAATTATGAAATTTGGTTGAAGCAAGCCAACATGCCTAGGAGAGTGCACTCCTCACAAGTTTAACAAAGCTATAATTATTTAAACAGCTGAGGAAGAAGACAGGGAACCCTGCCGGTAATCTACTATTTATGATATGTGTCTCTTTTAAAACTGTATTTTCTTCTTTTTTCTTTAAGGTCAACCACTTACACTTCGTCTCTTTAATGATTCAGATTCCCCCCACCCCCGTGGTCCATTTTCCCACCATCCATGTGGATGCTTCCTTTTCAAAACCATTTCTTTCTTTGGATTCCACTGTTGTCAGCAAAATGTTATCCTTGATATGTGGCCTTCTCCAACAGGGCTCCCGCCTTCCAGCTTGTAACCCCACCAGCTCTTCTAACTAGACAAAGTCAGAAGGCTTCCTTGAGCTGTGACCTGCCATGATACTGTTAGCAGGAAGATAATATTAAAAGTCACTGAGAACAGAGATCAAAGAAAACACTGTTCAATGAAAACCACCAATAAAGTGGTTTTGCTCAATTTGCAACCCTTTGAAAATACAGGCAAATGTAGGGGTGAAGGGAAGATGAGAGAGAGAAGGAAGGGGTGTGAGGGAGAGAAAAAGAGATTGGAGCAGAAGTCCTAAATATCTACTTAGCAGCCAAAGCTGTAAAACCGTTCATCAGGGAAGATTGAAAGTGTATTATCTGTCCTCGGACATTTCATTCATTAAAGTACTGACTTCTCTTAAAGTTTGTTGTCAATTTATTTAAAAATTTTAGTGCTGTATCAACTATACACTATCATTTCAAACCACAGCTCCTTTAAATGTGAAATACAACATACTACATCATACATTTTTTTATTTGTTTAGTTAGCTTCACATACTTCTGAAGTTTCACTGATTGGTAAGGAAAAATAGAACTGTCCTTTTGCTAACTGGAAAAAGACAATACGTCTTAACGAAAACTATCTATTGTCTATATTTTGGCAAGAAATTCCTCTTAGGAAGTTACAAAACTAAAAAGCATTATTCGCCCTGTGACCAGCCCCTTAGGCTCTGTCACATTCCCTTTGTGCTGCAGCTACTAATTTCACAGATATTTTTAAGTTTCTTTGTTCTGAAAACTAATCAGGAATTGACACTTAAAAGAAAAGCAGCAAACTGAATGATGAGTTCATTGTTTTTAATCACAACTTTAAGTCAGATAGCTTCAGCTAAAATCTAGGCTCATGCTATTTAATTGAGTCTCTTATTTTATTTTTTCTAAAAAGAATAGGTTTCTCTAGTATGTGTTTCTTTTGTCTAAGAAGAAAACAAAACTTCCTCCCACAAGTTTGAACACTGTCTCAGATATCACTGCTGTTCTCGTCCACTTACTCAAATTATATGTAAACACTGGAGGGTTCCGTTCAAACAGATTTCTGTCACCATGAATGATTATGTACAAATTTTAAGGAATCAGGCCTTTTTAAATGTATTAGTCTCATCCTCAATATCCTACGAATCAACAAAAGCAATCATTTCTAGACACTAGAACAAAATGTAAGGATTAACATCTGTGTTAGTAACTTTTCTATTGCTGGGAAAAAATACCATGGACAAACCAACTTAAAGGAGACTTTATTTGGACTTACGGTTCCAGAGGGTTAGAATAAATAATAACAAAGCATACCATGGCAGCAGGCAGCCAGCACAGCAATGGGATCAGAAAACAGAGCTCACATCTTGAACTGTAACACAAAGCAGAGAGAACAAGCCCAGAAAATTCTCAAAACATACCTCTGCTTATAT
>JADRCH010000052.1:8483020-8667723 GCA_019843965.1 Rhynchomys soricoides | reverse complement strand
CTCCTCTCCTTAACTTAATTTACATATTGAATGTACAACCTGGATACCCTCAACATACAGAGTACTCAGAGCAGCAGTCCTTCTATCGTTATGACCAAGTAAAATTTTTTCCACACTCTTAAAATCTGTTTCTTCCCCCACATCCAGGTACCAGAAAACTTATTCAAACTTCCAATTGCTTTTAGAATTCCATTACAATTTTCATGGTCTAGACAACATTCATAATAATGCACAGAAAACCAATTCAAAGGACCTTGGAGATTAAACTTGCACATATGTACACGTATCTATCATATTGCTATCCTAAGACCAAAGGGGGCAATAAAGAAGTCATCAGAGAACAACTGAAATAATCCTCAGGCAATTACTTTCAGATGCTGTGAGAATAAATCCTCCCCTATCACAGTATTCTGTACTAAATTAGAAAAGACGTTTCTGTTGTTATAGAATAAAGATCTATAGGTGTAAGGGGGTGAAATGGTTTGTCCAAGGTCAGCAACTAATACACGGGAGAAATACAGAATTTGAACCCAGAGCGCATGACCGCAGTGCCTATCCAATCAACTGCCTAACTCGGGCCTATGTGCCTCATTAGCTCCATGCCATTAGCACGTGCACTACCGTTCTTTAACAAAAATGATGGGAAGGTTATCAAGCAGGCTCTCATCATATATCATACAAAAATAGCAGTCAAGTTTATAATCTTGTAGATTGCATTTAACATACAGTTTTGGCCAAGGTAGGGTAATTTGGAATGTGCGTGAATGTGTGATAGACATTACTGAATTTTTCCTGAGGTGACTTTAACATTGCAGGAGGAAATGCCATTTACAATACTCACTGTGTTCAAGCACTGCTAGTTAGTACTGCCGTTATACAGTCTCTACATCATAATGCAAGCAGTAATTTAAAAAAATTATACTGTGAAGGCTGAAATACCAGTCAGTAGAAAGTCTATCCAGCAGGGCTCTTTTTATATATGTTTGAGAGTTTAATCATGAGCTGCTGGGTAGATGTTTAGACAGTGAAGTTTACACAGTGGTCTCTTAAAGTGGTCTGTAAATGTGCTCAGAGAGGGGGTCAGATCTGAAGGGCTGATGAAGCTTTCAAGCTGTGCCATTATTCAGCAAATCTCCATACTGTGGTCTTCTGAAGTCACATGACCAATTTCATATCCCTGAGTCTATTAATTGGGAACAAATAATGTCACTTGACATTATTGAAATACCTCCTTCAATTTTCTTCCTTCTTTAGCCTTAACTGAGGGGTTGCTGTTATAAGCTCCTGGACCTTCAAGATATCTAAAACTCAACAAGATTTACATGTTATGCCAGTGAACACACACACACACACACACACACACACACACACACGAAAGCAGACACTACACATACACACACAAACATAAACATGGACACAGAGAGATACCAAATCTGCATATACACACACAAACAGACACCATACACACATAAACACAAACAGTCGTAACAGAAACAGAGAGAGACCACATATAAACACACAAAATCAGACACCACACGTACACAAACACATGAATGCACATCCATGCACAAATGAACATACAATATCCAGGCACATGACAGTATGTGATTTATTATGCTAAAGAAAAAAATGTTATTGTTTATAGCAAAACTGAAACAATATTTTCTCTCACATTTTTGAGATTTACTTAAAGTAAAATGTCCTGAAATTTTCTCCAGTCAGGCATGTGTGTCCTAACACTTCTTGACTCCAGATGCCTTGACGTGGAGCTATAGTGAAAGGACCATGGCCTGCTGAGTCACGGAACGGATATTGTTCTGAAACCTAGAGTGGCCAGGACCATCAGGGTCATGTTGTGATCATTCTGAGATTGCGACCTACCTGCAACTAAGTAGAAAATCTAGGCAGTCTCTAAGAATAAAGCCTGCTTGGTGGCATCTGTCAACAAAGCTATATTACTGCTTAGAGCTAGAGGTTTCCTAGGTAAAAGTGAGATGCCTGTAAATCACAGAAGGATGTAATACAGTTGTAGACAAGGTGAGCAAAAATGGCCCAGGTAGTATTCATTATGAGTCCTTAAAATGAATGAATGAGGTCTCAGAATTACTAGTGTCACATTCTTCACAGGCTCCTTCCCCATTTCCTTCATGAGCTAGGAAACACCTAACACTGAAGGGAAGAGTACTGAAGCTCCCTGCAGCAGAACTCTGCTGAGGAGAGCAGCAGTCCCTACAACAGCTACTGTCTGTGAAGCTTCATGCATTCTTTCAGTCTGCTTTATAACAGAGTACCATCAACCCTCACTTGGCAATTAAAAAATTGCATCACAATGAGAATTTTTATCTTAAAAAATAACAAACGTTTTCTTTTTAATGACAAAAAGAATAGGTTCCCTTAATATGATAGTTCTTTTGGCCTTGTTTTTCTCTTGGTGCATATCTTCTTTTCCTCTAACCTCAGCACTGCCCTGGAAATCTATTCTGTTAGTCTGTTCTTCCTGCCATAGACATTTAAGTTCAAATCACCGTGGCCTGCAGACTGAATGACACTAGAGATTAGATTCAGTGTCAGTGGCATGAATTTGAGAACAGGTTGCTATTCATTTGCATGAAGAACTTTGAGTAGAGACTAACTATACCTCCCTTCCTTTAGTCTAGCTAAAAAAAAAAAAAAAAAGGAGTTTTGTAAATGGGGAAATCTTTCCCCTTTTAAAAAACAACTGGATTGTTTTTCTTAATATAAATAAAACAAATCCAATGCATAAGACCCCATGATAATTTTTCAAATTTTGTCTACATTTTTACAGCTAAATATCTCACACCGTAGCCTTTCTATATAAGAATAACAACACTGAACAAACCCCCAAATAATAGCAGATTTATTTTATTTTAACCTACTTTGACAACTCTACTTGAAATTTTATTTTCTAGAAGGATACACAGTAATTTAGAATTGTAATAAAAGCTTTTATAAACTTTTACATTAATAAAAATAAATTTGTTCTTAATGAAAAATAGTTAAAACACATCAAGTAGTGAAATAATCCAGAAGCAAATTTTGTTATTTAGAAAAGTTCACGAGAAACAAAAATAAATTAGTAAAATTAACTTTGTCTTGAATTTAGGTAAAGTTGAGTCTCCATCTACTCTGTAACTTGAGGACATTTTGTTTTTTAAAATTTGTACTCCACTTGTGCCTATAAAGAAATGAACACTAATGCATACCTCTCAGAAAGACTGAGAGTGAAAGTTCCCACTGTGTCTTCTTCCTGTGGTATAATAAACTCAAAGACGACGCACAGCTTGGTAGAAGTATTTTTATTCTCCTGATATAATTGTCATCTGGACATTTACTGCCTCCGTCTGCTAACCTAGGCCTAGTCCAAGAAGCTTCTAGCTTTCCTCCATACAATCTAATCTAAGCCTAGAATGTTTTCAGCCTCTGAGATTTGTTGCTGAGTAAGCTCAACCCTTCCTAGTTTTCTCTGAACTCTGGTTGCTTGGTTCGACTCAGCAGTTCTGGCTCAAAATTTCTCAAAAAGCTCAAAGATGATTCAAATTGGCTTTTTTCTGCTTCTTATGGAATTGTCCTGCTTGACCTCAAACTAACTCAAGCAATCAGTTCTAATCTTCTGGCTCCTTCTTATTCTCTGGCTCCTTCTGTCTTTACCTGTGTCTAGCTTGTTCTCTCTTCAACCTGGTTCTGTAAAACTCTGGAAGTAAAACTGGCTCCTCTCTCCTTATCCCTCCCCCTCCCCCTCCTGCTCTACCTTCTCCTCCCACTCCACCTCCACCTCTCTCTGCACTGCCCTCTTTCATGGCTTCTCTTTTCTCTTTGTTCTCATAAGAGTTGAGTATATCCTATTCTGTCAGATCTTTCTCTGATCCATCACTTTGTCTCTCAATTAGACATCAGTTTCAAACATGGGTGCTTCCTTCTACAAATTAACTTTACCTTCATTGTTTGGGATTAAAGGTGTGTAGTGTGGGCCTGTGTGTGTTCCAGATGGATCACACAGACCTAAACGGTCTTTGGATGCAATCAGAGCAACCAGGTTGCTGGATTAAAATTCCTCTTCATGAGTTGCTAGGTTTGACCACACTGAAAGCATTTACTTGCTGTAAGGTTTTGCTTTCCTATTTGTGAATTTTCTGTTCATATTTTCAATGTTCAAGATATCTTTTATGACTTAGGATTACTCTCTGACAATTTCATGCATGAATACAATGTATTTTGATCATATCCAACACAGGCTTCCTAACTTCCCCTTTGCCCCCCCCCCCCTTTCTCTTTTATATCGTTTTCTTTTCCTTTTTCAATTTTTATTTTTGAGGGTATGTGTATGTGAGGGAGTGGGTGGGTGTATAAGTCCCCAACTCTAATTATGATACTTATGTGTGTACAGATCTAGAACAATCTACTGGAGGATGAACAACCTACCAAGGATCACATTCCTCAAAAACAAAGACCCACTACCACCAACAAAACTGAATTCTCCTGCCCCAGCAACTTTAACCTACCAGTAGCTCCTCAAATAGAGTTGGGCTCCATAACCCACTCTCATCCATGCTAGCAATTGGAGTGACTTGATCTTGCATAGGTCCGATGCAAGCAAACCCAGCTGTGATGAGTTCTTGTGCAGCAGCCCTGTCATGTCCAGAGAGATATTTTGCAGCAATGCTCCATGACCCCTTGCTCTTAAATTCTTTTTCCTCCCCCTTTGAATGTTCCCTGGGCCTGCATGTAGAGATGTGTAATGTAGATGCCCCACTTATATGTAATGTTGAACTCCCACAATTGCTTAGTAGTTTGGCTAGTTGTAAGTCTCTGTATCCGCGGATGAAGGTTGAGAGTTGCACTAATCTATAGGTGTAGGATTATCCATTTAGAAGGCTGTTTGTTACTAGTCCCTTTAGCAAAATTAGGTTCTATAGCCTCCCTAGACATGGATTCTAGACCAGTTTAAAAATATTAGGTCTGTGTTTTATGCTGTGGAGTGGTCCTTAAATCCAACCAAATCTGTTTATTATTGCCCATAACATTCATTTAACTATTGCACCACTGGATGTATCTTGTCAGACCAGTGTTATAGTCTCTTGAGGTTTCACAACTGGGTAAGGTTTAAACTGTTCTCCCTCAGCAGACTGTATGTACCTTTAAGCTCTATGAAAACTAATCATTAGGGAGGAGGTTTCTAGGTCAGTGCCAGGTTGTCCTAAAGTATGTATACATAATACATTCTTGAAAATTACCACTTACCAAATGAGTGTTCTCAAACAAGCCTCTCATTTAACAATTTTTCTTCCAATCTTAACTTCTTCAAAATGTCAATATGAAAAACAGGGTCATTTTTCCTTTGACGCTTTCATCATCATGATAAACAGACTGCTAGTCCATGGAGCTATGGTAAGAAATGTGGATAATCACTCAGCCTTCACAGAGCTCATAAAGTGTCTACAGAGATTGCCATTAACTAAGTAATACCACACATGATAATGATTTAGATTATGATAAATATCAAAGGGAAAAAACTCTGGTGTTCTAAGACACACACACACACACACACACACACACACACACATATGTACACATTTAATGAATCTGTTGGTCAGAAATGTGAAAGATAAATCAATGTTATCTAGGTGACTGGTATTGGTCAGAACAAAGGTGAGTAAGGAGAATAGCAGAGCAGAAGCTCTGTGGTGGGGGCAGCAAGGCTCTCTTGTGTGTCTGAGGAAGGCTGGAACGTCTGCCTTCCTCCACAGCTTGAAAGGATATAGGGTGGTGCTAAAGCTCGGAGAGACAAGAAGAAATAACACTAGACTGAGATAAAGATTTATCCTCCTCCCTGAGTAATGGAAGCCACCAGAATGTGTTTAAGATGAGGGTAGAAGTGGTGCTTGCAGTTTGAAAAGCTGTCTGGATGCTGATTCGAGGAGGATTTTCATGTCCGAAATCACATTCGGTTCTTGTTAAAATGTAGATTCTGATCCAGTATATCTGTAGGCCCTGAGAGTCTGTATATCTAATAAACTTCACAATAGTAAGACAACTTCAGTTCTTTCAAGCATAAGAGCAGGGAAAAGACAGAAAAATGGATGAGATGATGACTGAGAAAGAATGAAAGGAGAGAATTCTACAATCATCTCTGTATCCCTACATTCATTTAATCAGTAAATGCTTACTACTTACTAGAGTACCAACTGGCCTTATTAGTTATACAGAGTGTACACTGGCTAAGAAGACAATGATTGGGCTTACACATCCACTGCTAATGAGTATTCCATTGTCTTTCAATAAATGACAGTAGCCTGCTTGGAATGCAGACAATGAAGAAAGCACCATGAATATACGTGATTATTTCATGCCCAAATAAATAAAACAATAGCCTTTGAACTTTGAGAAAGCTTTGACAAAAAAAAAAAAAAAAAAGTTCCAGAATTTAAGCTGTCTTTGAGATCCCACAGAAAGTATATAGCCAGTATACAGATGTAGAGGTGGAAACAGTCATCACAACTGGCAGACAAAAACATGTGGGCAGAAAATGGTGAATTGACTTCTTGCACTTCTTGAGGAGTCAGGTTATACCTAACTGCTGTTGTAGCTGTGTGGTTGGAGTTCTGCACACTTTATGTCAACTGCTGTGAGAAAGTTAGGTTTTCTGTGTCTGTCTCTACACCTGCTTTACACACATCAAACTTCATTTTGCTATTTGGTAAAGGCATGTCACTTAAAAATAAAAGTAATCCAGAACATAGTTCTGGATGGTTTTTTGTGTATAATTTCTTGACTGGCATGGTGATCTACTCGTTCTCTCCTATAATTTACTCAGTCAACCAAGGTAATTTAAAGTTTGTAAACCCCCAACTTGTTTTAGTGTCTCTGCTACAATTGCTTCCTTTATATGATCCCTCCTTCTGGATACCATTCTGGATACCATTGCATATATTAAATACTTACGTAACACAGATTTCTCTTCTGATTATCCAAACTTTCCTCCTAGTCATTTTGCTGCTTATTTGTCCTCTAGAAACCTACCGATGTTGACATATCTCTAAATGTTATGTGTTTCTTTTGCCCCTTATACCAAAATGTCACTCATTGTACATTTCTTTCTTTCTTTTTTTTTTTTATTTACATTTTTTTCTGGTTTTATTTTTTTCATACTTTTATTTACATTTCAAATGTTTCCCCCTTTCCATATCTCCCCTTTGGAACCTCCCCATTCCCTTCCCCTCCCCCTGCCACTATGGGGATATTGACCCACCCACCCACTCTCATCTTCCCTCCTTGGCATTCTCCTATATTTGAGCATCTAACACCTTCAGGCCCAAGGGCCTCTCCTCCCCCTGATGGCTAACAAGACCCTCCTATGACACATATGTGGCCAACACCATGGGTCCCTTCATGTGTATTCTTTGGTTGGTGATCCAGTCGCCAGGAGCATCGGGAGGTCAGGCCAGTGGACATGGTTGCTCCCTCCATGGGGCTGCCAACTCCCTCAGCTCCTTCAGTCCCTTCTCCAAGTCCTCCATCTGGGACCTCACACTCAGCACTACAGTTGCTGAGAATTGACTCTTGGGTATTCCGAAATTTTGGGCTAATAACCACTTATCAGTGAGTACATACCATGTTCATTCTTTTGTGACTGCATTATCTCGCTCAGGATGATATTTTCAAGTTCCATCCATTTGCCCGCAAATTTCTTGAATTCATTGTTTTTAATAGCTGAGTAGTGTTCAGTTGTATAAATGTACCACATTTTTTAAATCCATTCCTCTGTTGAAGGACATCTGGGTTGTTTCCAGTTTCTGGCTATTATAAATATGGCTGCCATGAACATAGTGGAACATGTGTCTTATTACATGTTGGAGCATCTTCTGGGTATATGCCCAGGGGCGTTATAGTTGAGTCCTCGGTAGTATTATGTTCATTTTTCTGAGGGTCCGCCAAACTGATTTTCAGAGAGGTTGTATCAGCTTGCATTCCCACAAGCAATGGAGGAGTGGAATGGTCATTAGGGAAATGCAAATCAAAACAACCCTGAGATTCCACCTCACGCCAGTCAGAATGGCTAAGGTCAAAAACTCAGTTGACAGCAGATGTTTGCGAGGATGTGGAGAAAGAGGAACACTCCTTCACTGTACATTTCAATTGACATTCTCATTATGCCTATGCTTACCTCCATGCTTGAAATCTAAAGTAGTCACTGTTGCGTGAGTTCCAGAGCTACATGGTCTGCTGCCTATACAGGATATTGACACCAGTGATCACAGGTGACTTAGGTCTACATGTGTAAAACTGAGCTCACTTTTCTGTGTGAAATGAGTCCCATACCCTTTGTTATTTTGATCAGTAAACACTTATAGCATAAAAACTGAGATGCAGCCTGAATTCATGTTTCTTGGTCTGACTCAAAACCCAGGTGCTGTTGAAGATCTATTAATTTTCATTCTCTTCCACCATTGAGTCTGCTGCAGTTTTCTTCCAAGAATTCATCTCTTCTGGATCACAGAACTAGATGTAAAATGTCTTCATGTATCAAATTTTGCCTTTTGTTTACTCAATTAATCTTCAAACCTTTAAAAATTTTACTTAACTTCCGGATTTAAAATTTTCCATTAATTCCATTCACTCTATGTGGTAGAAAGTTCTAGTGCCCTTTGATTAGTCTCTCTCTATGACTCAGAACCTATATATCTTTATATTTCTCATATCTCATGGTATTTGCTCTCATAAGTGATTGCTACTGAATTTCTGACATTTTTAATTTGCCAAATTATTTCATGATTATACATCTTTTTGTACTAAAAGCTAAGAGATGCCTCTACTTGAAAGGCCCTTCCCCAATCAATTTGGAAGAATGGTGCTCATCTTCAAATTGATTGCCTCTCTCTTTTGCTTGAGTCTGCTTCTTGATTTTTCTGTCTTCTGTATCTACTTTATACATGGGTATGTATGTCTTTCATGACAGAGACATATAGACTATCTCTGTCTGCGTGTGCCAAATTGAAAGTTACTTGGAAGAGGAAAACATTTGTACATCTGTATTTACCAACAAATATCACTTCATAATGAAATACAAGCAGCATACAGTATAGAATATGTAACAATAATTCACTTTTTTTCAGTTCACACCTTCATTGTTCCACACCTTAGTCTATGTTATTCCAATACTCAACAACCCAGTAGGCCCCTAATTTTATATGGTTTTGGCTCTTCTATAATCATATCTCTTATACCTTTGACCCATATCCCATTGTACATTTTCTTAACAACACATTTCCCTGGTTTGCCAGTAGTAAACTCAACTGTCTAGGTCTAAACCTAGACAGCTTCACTCTTTATTCTCTCTAAATGAAAGAATTCAATTGTCTCCCAGGAGCCACAGAACTTACTTTGCACATCTAATTAGTGCTACCTCAACTGTTGAGCCATTTGGAAAAAAAAATCCATTCTTATTCTTGAGGCAAGAATTGTACTCACTCTCTTAGCCAATTTCTTCTCAGTAGTCTAGTTTATTAACTTTCATTAAATTTAATATAGTTTACTATATATATTCTAGGTGTCATTATGAAACCACAGTTATGTTATATATATATATATATATATATATATATTCAATTATTAAGCATTCGAAGATCCCAAGCCATGCTTAAAGTACTTTACTCATTATAACTTTGTATGGGCTGTGACAGTATCACATAATGGGGAGAAAAAGAAATTATATTTAAGAAAACCAAAGTTTCTCGTGAATCCCTGGTCCTATTTGGCAGTGATTGTTTAATATTTTCACTTATAATTATTTGTGGATAAAAAGCTTATGTGAGACCAAGCATGTGGTTAGTGATTATAATCCCAACAGTGATGAGGCAAAAGCGAGAGGATCCCAAGTTTGAGACAAGGGGTCACACTTTAATTTAGCTGCAATAGTTAATGCAATGAGGGCATTAATATCTGAGCCAATGCTTACACATTCCTTTCCAGTTCTTCTCCATTCCCCAGTCTTTCCTACCTGCCCCCATTTCCCCAGCTCATTTGTGCCAAGAGTTGGAAGGAACAAGGACACAGTGGAAACATCACTCATGGCTGTACACACTGGCGTAATTGCAGGCAGTGTGGCATGCCCTCACTTTCATCTGCTCGTCCAGCTGGTGCAGGTTCC
This sequence comes from Rhynchomys soricoides, assembly GCA_019843965.1. Taxonomy (NCBI): domain Eukaryota; kingdom Metazoa; phylum Chordata; class Mammalia; order Rodentia; family Muridae; genus Rhynchomys; species Rhynchomys soricoides. The sequence goes on along the minus strand of JADRCH010000052.1, from coordinate 8,657,558 downwards.
TGATAGCTCTTTTGGCATTGGAACGCTCTGTGGTTGGCTTCAGTAGTGTGGCTATGGGAATGACCTTCATTTCCCCTAAGAGCCTTCTCCTAGCTCATGAACTTGAATAGTTCTCCGGAAGCATGGCAAAAGTACCGTTTTCATTCTCAGTGGAAGACTTCCCCTGTATCCTCCTTATACCTTTGACCAGTCTATATCCACATTTCAGCTGGCTGAAACACTTTAAAGAGAAAATATAAAAACACCATTCATTTCCACAGCTTCATGTAAAATAAAAATTTGATTGCCATGCTTTATTCAGAGAAAGTTATTAATTTAAAATGTCAGCATTGCTATGAAAAGAGTAGATCCCAAGACTTCACTTAATATATATTAATGAGTTAAATTGTCAACTTTTTACTCAGTTAATAAACCCATTATAATTTACTGAATTGTTTTATTATTCATGCACCTATGTTCAACTTACTGTCTGTTCCACAAGGTCAAACCTTATTGTCAATGTCTTCCACGAAATGAAATCTATACCTCTATAAAATTCTTCAGTGATATGAACAGCAAGAGGGTGAAGAGGAGAAATAGTAGGGAAAGAAGGGAAAAACAAAAGCAGAAAGGAAGGGAAAGGAAAGAATAACAGGAAAAACAAGAAAAACGGGAGAAGAAACCTGATCTCTCCGTCTTCCCTCTGCTCACAAGGCTGATGACAGCACTTCTCACTATGACGACCCCCGATCCCCTTCCTGCGTTCATAGATTAACAGGCTTGGTGATCTACTCTACTGGATATTTTCCACATATTTTAAAGTATACACACACACACACACACACACACACACACACACACACACACACTAAGGCCTTTTTTTCTAAACAGCATCTTACCTTAAGCATCAGAAAACTGTTTGGATCTGATCTCAGTTCAGACACTGAGCCCTGCTCCTCCTATTCATTTCTCTCCACAGCCCCTCCCCCTGTCCCCTCCCCCCTGGCAAGACAGTTCTCATAAATTCTGCTCAGAAACTCAGAAAAGTCTCAGAGCATGGCCAACCAAGCTTGTAAAACTCCTGTTCCTTAGACGGCTTTCTCAAATTCTTTCAAGTCCAGTGATCATAGTGCAGCAATCTCCTGCATGCTCTATTAGGAAGAAAGAATGATGTTTCTTGTCCCCAATATTATAACATTCCTTATGCTGCTCACAAGTTCACGAAGTGTGTTAATGGCAGACATGCACATACTTATTCCTCAGGCTCACCTGAAATAGGAAATCATTAATTTGCTAGAATCATTTGGAGTACCAGCTCACCTTCCTTAAAGGTTAATTCAAATTTGGAAGTGGATACTTTACCCTCTCTGGCTGAAGCATCTTTTTCTCTGACAAAGAGCAGAACCCCAACAGGAATAAAGAAGTCAAATCTGTCCTGCTGTCGGTTAACATTACACATTCTGTCCCAGGAAGCAGGCTCATGCATACTTCTGGCTTCTTGCTCTTGATTTATTAGAAAGAGCATGGTAGTATTTTGACTTTTTCTCAGGCCACTTTTTATTAGGAGTTATAAATTCACTAATGTGATTTATACAAATTTACCAACTTAAAGTAAATAACAGTCATTTCCATGTCCTCTTGTGTCTATGCTTGGGCCTCTCACAGAACAGAACTTAGATGTTAGCTGAGGCTCTTATTTTAAATTTAAATTTTGAACACTTTCTTTCTAGAAATATAAAAATGCCACTGAGTTCTTTACTGGCTCTGTGATGGTGAAAATTTTGTTACTGTCAGCCCCTGCCAAACCACCTTTTCTTTTAAAGTTCCAGGGTGGATCTTTCCCATATATTAACCTCTGGCTTTGTACACCTCTCCATGTCACCTCAATAGTCCATGTCTGGCCTTACCTTCTCTGCCAATTGCCATCTGTATTCAGAATTTCTAATAGTGGCACTATTTTATTTGATGGTTACTATCAAGTGGACTACTGTTGAATTTTGTGTCTGCAAATACTCGTGTTTGACATCCTAACCACAGTGTGACCCTACTGCGAAGTAAAATCAGTGTGGATCTGAGATGATACCATCATTTGGTGTTAATTTTTAGCTTTTCTCATACCTTTGGTTTCCAATAGTGGAGGCCTGTGAACTTATGATGTATTACAGTGGGCTATTTCATTTGTTGTGTCTTGCTCATATGTTTGACTGGATATCCCCTCAATTCTTAATTTCCCTTTTTGTATTCTCTGTACTTTTCATCTTGTATGACTCTCTAAGTACATTATACTTACTTGGATTCATGTTTCTTCCTATACTGAGGAGAAGGAGACTGTGATAATGGCTATGGTTGTTTACCAGCAGCCCTTGTGTTGGTTTGCAATAGAAGATACTGTGCACTTCAGTTGTATCTCTGATTAGTGCAGTGACAGTGGCACCAAGGTGCTGCTTGAGAAAATGTAATTAATAGGTACTGACCAAGCCAGCTCAGTCAGTCAACATGTTCTCCAGGGCAGGAGCGATGATTAAAAAGAAAAAAGATAATTAGACAACACTGTAGCATGACCCCAGCCAGTTCTGAAGCTGAAGCAGGTTTATTTTTTCCTAATCTGCTTTTATTCCATTTTAATTACATGCAAGTAATAAGGTCAGTTCTAGGTTAAGGAGCAAGCAATACAATAAACTAAGTCCCGTGATCACTCCCATGATCACTGTTTCTAGAAGCTTATCAGAATGACCAAGATATCTGAGCCTACTTCCCTATCCTAGCCCAAAGTCATATTCTTGCTAGAAGCCTACTTTTTTGTTTTAGATTAAAATTAGATTCCTGCCAGAGCTTACTTCCTTGTCATGGCCCAATGTCAAATTCCTGTCAAGCAGCCCCCAATGCTCTCCACAGTTACTTTAGATTATAAGCATCAATATTTAAATAGTAAAATAAAGAAGGAATGGAAAATAGGGAGAAGAGGGGGCACAAGGCTAGAATGAGAGGAAAAGCACACGGGTTAGAGATAAGGGAAGGAGTAACAGTGGTAGATAGAGAGAAAAGAAAGTCATACAAGCCTTCTTCACGAACTAAAGTACAATGTAAAGTACAGATGTGTACATTATAATAAAGTTAAAAATAAAAACAACGTGAACTAAACTGTTCCCTTATTCAAGCCTGTGTTTCTTATTGGAGCATTGAGTATTAGAATCCTTCACTTGGCTTCTTCTTTTGTTAATCTCACAGAGGAAGACTACTAGTTTCAGTAATTCACAATGAGAATTTCTGGGACCAAATTCCACATTTTGCCAGCATTCTCTGGTCCACTGTTTGCTGCCCACAAATAAGAAATGTTTCTCTGGTGTTCTCTGAGTCTCTGTGCCCAAAGTTTTCTGAGATTGAGGGATGTTGAAAACACCAGGATACTGTAACAGATTCTTTGGATCACAATTCTGTGATACCTTGTAGCTTCTTAGCAATGGCAGGTAGAGATTCATCTTCTATCTTAGCTTCATGCACAACTCATAATCGCTTGGGTCTATCTCTACTGCCTGCTCCCCTCCATATCACTCAGCATAGTGTTTCATCCAGCCCTGATTATATTCCATCAGTCTGGACCTTTTCAGTTTATCTTTCATGGACTCTGTCTACAAGAGACCTGGCATTTATAGTTTTTGTTTGCTTGCTTACTGTTTTGTTTATGTGTTTGTCTTTGGGGTGCAGTTGGTTGTAGTGTGTATGTGCCTGTGCATGCATGTGTGTTTGTATGTGTGTGTGTGTGTGTGTGTGTGTGTGTGTGTGTGTGTAGTTGGGGGGGCATATGAATGTATTGTGCAGGTGTTCTCATTTGTGCTCTTGTGTGTGCCATAGGTGTATTTCTTCATTCAGTTCTCCACCTTATTTTATGGGACAGAACCTCTTATTGACCTAAAGTTTGCCTATTCAGCTATACTGGCTGTCAAGTTAGCCCCAGGGATCCTCCTGTGTTTCACCTCCCAAGGTGTCTGAGTTGCACATACTCTTCAAGATTTTATAAGGGCATTGAAGGTCCAAGAACTCTTGTCATTAATTATGTGGCAAACACTTTTTTGACTAGCCTATCTTCCTAGGCCCAATGGCCTTGCTGTTAACTGAAGAATTTATTTATTTTTTTTTTGGAGCTCCTTTCTCTCTGCTTTAAAAGTAAAATCCTACTGCTCAGATTACCAATATCTAAATTTATGTTTACTCTATCCTATACAAAGAATTCAGTCTAAATCCAAAGTACATTCTCTTACTTAAATCCATCAAGTAAAATTTAGCCTTGTTCAAGTAGCAATTTTAGTTATCCCCAATGTTCTTTACAAGAAGTTAAATCATGTATACTTTCAGGTCTTTCAGTTTTCTACGTGGACTCTCACAGTATCTTGGAAATGTCTTCTCAATGCATCCCATTGGAAGGTAACAAGAAAACAGCCACTTCAATAGAAATCCTGCTACAGAAAACCAATTAATATGGAAAGAAAACAGGTCCACCCACTTTGGACACTCCATATACCTTCACTGCATTTCCATCCACAGATGTCAACTGCTTCATATTATCTCAGAAGCATGGGCACATTTCTTCAAATATGCTAGTGGCCTAAAGTCTTGTATTCTACTCACAGACATAGTAGCTGTATCTCTCCTTAAATATCACGAATGATGTGGAAATGAATCAACTTGTAAGACAGTGTTGTCAGTTCCAAACTCTCTCTCCCCCTCCCTCCCCCTCTTCCTCCCTCCCCCCTTCTTCCTCCCTCCCTCCCTCCCCTCTTCCTCCCTCTCTCCCCATCCTACTTCCTTCTCCTCTCCCTCACCCTCCCTCTCTACCCTCTCCTTCCCTCTCTCCCTCTCCTGCCTTCTTCCCCTCTCTCCCCTGCCACTCTCCCTCTTCCCCCCTCTTCCTCCTTCCCCACTTTCCCCCTCCTCCCTTACTCCCCCCTCCCCCTCCTCTTTCTCCCCTCCCTTCCCAATCTCCCCCCTCCTCCTCCTCCCTCCCTCCTTCCCTCCTTCTGTCTCAACTCTATTTTTCCAGGGCCTCTTCATAGTTTGACTGACTTTTCAGTCTCAATTTGTTCATAATTTTTCTTCATTCCTCTGTGATTCTTTTTCAGGTGATTTATTGTAATATCTTAACATTGATAAGGAATTCTTTCTCTGTCTTTCACTGCCTTTTTTTTCTTTAAAATTCAAAATAAGGGTTTGCCGTGTGATTATCACTAATATTGATTTTTCAATCATAAACAGCTATGAACATAGATGTAATGGATATTAAAGATAGATTATTTTCTCAATTTTTTTCTTTTTTATATTTTTCTTTTGTAGTTATTTAATCTTACCTAGAGTGTTTTTAATGTCTCAGTTGCTGATAGGAATAAGTTAAATAAAAAAAAGTCTTCACAAAATTTGCCATGCAGATTTGTCAATTGGAGATAGTCCTTACCTAAAGCTCCCCTTAGCACTCTTTTTTGGCAAAAACTTCCAAATAGATGATGATTTAATAATCTCTTTCCTGGCTTCTAGAGCTGTACAAATGGACATGTGGAGGAGACCAGAAAACTCATTATTCACATTGACCTAAAGAATGATCCCTTGAATTCTAACAGTGAAAGGTTAATGGTATAATTCACTAGACTCCTTTGAATTTTAATTAACATTACAAAGCGGATTTCAAACTTCAATAGGAACTCAGACTTCTGTATAGACCATAAGATATGTCATCAAAGACAAATGTCGTATATGCAATAAAGGAAAACTCAGAAAATACTCTTTATTTTCATCTATGAATTCCATTCTATGAACATTTCTGTTATTTCAAATTATATTCACAGTTCTTTAACAGAGTAATGAATGCCCCCAGGGTTTGTTGAAGAGCCAGATTCTCAGGAAGCCTTTGATACGTATTTTTAAAATATGCAGTGGAAAGGGCTGTGTTTCTAGCCCATTTATATGTTTACTTGATTTTTTCCTTTACTGTGCTTAATTTTCTCAGATCTTAACTAGTGAATTTAGCAATATTCTTTGTGACAAACTTTTAAGAAATTAAATAACTGGTTTTTTTTTTCTTTTGTTACCTTTTTGGCAGTCACATTATGTTTCATCAAACTAATACTTTAAATGGAAGGTGAATTGTAAAGACACCTAATGGTATTTCACTAACTCCATGCAAGACTCTATTTTAAGTGTTTTTCACATATTGATTCAATTACTCTTCATGCCAACCTTATAATTAGGAACCATCATTAACCTAATCAAACTGAGTTACATGAAATTTAAGTGATCAAAGATGGTCAGTGGAACTAGAAACAACACATGTGCATAATTCTTTATAAATAAAATCAGTTATCACCTCTATTTACATATATAATAAACACTAATACTTTGAACATTTTTTTATTTTGATAAGACTTAATATTAAATATGATACTCAGAGTGTTGTATTGTGAGATGTTGTGGTATAAGGCTCAACACTGCTACTTTGCTCTCTGGATCTGGAGTGGCATGTAAGTAGAAGTCTGCTGATGTAGTGCTTTCAGCACACGGGTTCCTAAGCATATTCTCCACTCTTCCATGTGCATCAGAGTCACATGCCTTCCATGGCTAATGTTTTTACATAAATCTGTTATTTTGTGTGCTACTGAATATTTACATTGGGTATATGAACTCATTCTGGTTCTACCCAAGAATGGTAATAAATTTAGTTAATCTACTTTAATGGAAATGTTTGTTGCATGATTAGGTTTGGTTTTGTTTGTAATTAGAATCTTAAAATTTTTAGTATACTCCTGCACACTGTGTTAAAGTGAATCTCCTTCCTAAGACATACATGTTTGAAAATTTATAGACCACATACTATAATGAAGACAGCTATCATAGTATAAAATATTTCAAATATGATGATCCTATTTATTTTTATTACATTCTTCAGTGTGGCTAGCAAGCAGCCAGATGTGGAAACAATTATCAGTATATAGGAACAGAAGAAATCTGAGTTCACAGTTTTAAAGCAGCAAATAAGAGATTCATGGCTCACCAAGCGAAGATCTCTACTCCAAATAGCAGAGAAGAGAGGAGGAAGGGGCCGAGAACAGAGAACAGAGGACATAATTTAGAAGACAGGAAGAAATGTTTATTGTGAAGAAGTGATTAGCTAAACAAACTAGTATCTTTGATTTAATTATGAACAAGTACTGTGCTAACTTATTTAGGACAATCAGTCGGCATGCTTTTACTGTCTATTTTGTTTCTATTGTTCAACATTTAAAAAACATAAAAAAATCCAATTCTCTTTCACCCTGCTGATTTTTTGACATTTTCTACTTGGCAAATAGGATTTTTTCTCCCTTTCTGGTTATATTGTCAGACCCAAAGCCATGCACTTAAGGTGATTGTCTTTCTCATACCACACTTGACACAAATATTGTTTTGGAAATGATGTATACATCTCGTAAGAATACTTGATAATTTCTGGGAGTTTTACTTAACTTGTTCTTTGTCACTGTTAGGCATATGATCTAAAAGAAAAAGAATATTTGGTGGGTTCGAATTTTATCTCTGAGTTATTAGAAAAATTAAATCTTGTTATTGGTAAATCCAGGTCAAGCAATGGGGTCACTACTCTTTATAACTTTCTAAAATTAGCAATGTTGAAAATTGATACCCTTGCTTTAACCTGGGGAACTGCAGCTGGAATTTTGGGACAAAAGCCCAGCTGGCAACCCCAACTGGCTAGGCTCAGTCAATGTCTCAGTGCACCAATTAGTCAAGTTACAGTGAAAAGCAGAGAAAAGCAATTTAATCAATGTGCATCGGGAAGAGGAAGAGAAATAGGGCTCAAAAGACCGAAAACATTATCTTCAGGATGCTGACATGAATTTTAGGTTTAAACAGAGGGACAAGGAACAATGGAGCATAGAGTCAAAAGACACAGTTAAGCAGCCCTAGTCAAGGTTGCATTTTTGATCATGGTTTCAGTTCTGGGTTTTCAAGATGATCTGAAGTCCATCTTGCTGGAGGGGTCAAGATGATTCTCAGAAGAGGATGAATCACGTTCTAAGTTGTAATCCTGACATCACACACAGTTTCTTTCATATGATGATAGTAGCAGGATGCTCTTCCTGAAATCCAGGTAACCTGTAGGCTTAGGACCGTAACTGAAACCTTGGTGGGATCTGAAGTAAGTTGACAGTAGGATGCCTCTGTTATTTTCATTTTTCTGCCTTAAGTGTTGAAGGGAAGTGAGATTGGTTAAGTAAGACTGGCTTTTAGGCAGACATTTATTGAATTATTACTATTTACACACAGAAGTAAACAGGTAAGCAAAATGAAGAAGACATGCAAATCGAAGTGTGAGCTGCCAGATTTTCTTCCTGCTTCAGTGACCATTTGGGCCCCAGAGAGGTATAGATAAACTTTCACAAAAGTTTGTTCCTAGGATTTGTTATAGAACTTATAAATTAAAACTATTAGTAACAGCCCTTGTGCTTTAGGTCTGTCAATTGTCCTAGAATTACTGGTATCTGTTTCTTAAAGTTCTCCAAAGATCATAATAGGATGTCACTAGGTTTTATATTCTAGTTTTGTTTAGCTAACTTATATAAACAAAATAGCTTTAAATATCATTGGTGAATCAATAATTTGGAATCATTAAGTCAAATAAAAGTATTCATTTGGTAGATTCTCTTATGGAGGGAAAGCAGTCTTGCTGATTTGATATTGCAGGCTTAGATTAGTGTCAGAAGTGAAGGGTCAGATCTCAAGGGGTAATCTGTCTGTTAGTTCTCATCACCAGTTTATCAGAAAATAAAAATATGCCCAGAACCCAGTACCTTCTTACCACACCATCTACCACCATGCGAGCCCAAGCCACTAACCTCTCTTAACAAAACCTCCAAGTCCCTTTTGTGTGTCTTTTCCCTGACCCCTGCATCCCTATCAAATGACTCTTTAAAAATGGAGATCAGCTCATGCCATCCCTCACATGTGTCTTTACCATTCATACCTGATAGGAGTCTGCGCTTTCGTACGGTCACACAGGCTTCTCTCCCACACCTTGGTTCTCCCTACCTCTTGCCCAGATCTTTGATCTTTGCTTCATCATTGACAGTTCAACCTTTTGTCATTTATATAACACACATTTTTAATTATACATAATTTCTCATTTTAATTTTATTGTATCTTATCTTCCCCATTTATATCAAATAAGGTCAGAGACTCTTATCCATAATGTACATTGATCTATTTTAAGGGCCTAAATCCATGGGTTTAACATGGTAGATGTCACGAGTGAGGAGAATGAATTGGTAAATAAATAAATATTCTTTACAATCTTATAGGATCATTCTTTCTAATGACCATTGATAGTATTTTCTAAAATATGATAATGTATGTTTGGATAGTCTCCTTATGTTTCCAATTAATTTTATGTACAATGTAAAGACTATTTGAAAAGCCTGGCAACCTCCCAGGCCTTCTAATTTTTTCATGTTGAGGAAGAGATCTTTGGAGCACAGTAAATTATCTCACTAGGAAGAAATCATTTACATTAAACAAACTGTTCATTCCTAGAATCATTGTCACTCCTTCTATGCAAACACAACTTTCCAGTCCATCTTCATACTTACTTTATAAAATTAAAATTTTTCAGTACACACACACACACACACACACACACACACACACACACATATCCCTCAAATTCCTGGTATTCCATGAACTCTTCAGGATGAGACTGACAAATCAAAATCCTTAAAAATCACACTGGAGAATTTTACTTTACTAACTAAAGATAATATTCCAAAAACAATTGAGAAACATCCATAACTTCCAACACAAGGAAGTACAATTTGTCTTCCACTTGGTGACAACACAATTGGTGTTGCTAATTGTTCACGATTTTTCTTGTGTTAATTCAGGAGTACAGGCACTGCTTTCAACACTTGGGTTTATCAGTAAAGAACTTAAACCAAGACCTTACCCTCCTGGGGATCACATTCTCATTTCCGAATTCAGTCACAGCAAACACTTTCCACTTGAGTGCCTGTAGAATTTGAGTTTCTCTCGTTTGAATTTGCTATACCATTAAAGTTGATTAGACAGACTTTAAATACTAATGTGAATGCTGACTGTGATGGAGACACTTGATGCCATTAGGGGCTGTTATCCTCTAAGCACAAAGCTTGCTATTACTAAAGATTCTAGACCTGTACACTTCCCAACTCAATTCTTTTTACCTGGATGGTATTAAAATATGACTTCATTTCTCTATGCATCATTGTCCCTGTATCACATACAATATACTCAAAAATTATAGTTCAGAGGTTTATATAAAAATCATGAAAAGCAGCTCTCACATCATTAGTCATCAAATCCAAGTTTGTTACTAATCTATATAAAGCATAAATATAAAAATTTTCCCAATATCATCTATCAGTAACCCCAACATACAGAATTAGTCATCTTTGATAATGTAGAAAACTCAGCAAAAATTAGTGGAGAGAGCTACCCTACACAGGCAGCTTTACTTAGTACAACTGAAATCACCTTTTCTTTATCTAGGACCAATGTATGACCAACCCCAATTAAATTGATTTGCATCTGGCTGTTCTAGGCAGAATGGAGGAACACTTGCTAAGGAATGCCACTCAGTCCTCATCACATAGCAAAGAGCCTGCGACACAACAGGGTTCCATAGATTTCATGTTAATCACAATGCAGTGAAAAATTTGTAATTTGACTTCATGAAATTCTATTTTTATTTTAAAGCACAGAGCAAGTCATTTTTCGACATCTATTGGAATTAAGAACGGAGATGCTTTGGGGGAAATTTATTTAGGAAAGAAATAATAAGTCTGGTGCAAATATCCCAGAATGCAAAGCAAACCATCTGCTATGACAAGCCTTTTCAATAAATTTGTTAGGTCTATAATAATTTTTGCTGATTTGTTTGGTATTGTTTGCTTTGTCTTTCTGGGAATTGCCTCCATAGAAACTATTATTTCTAAGAATGCCAAAGCATAGACCACACAACTGAGAAAAATGAAACTGGGTTTCCTAGAGAGAAAAGTCAGGCACTGTGATGAGGGAATGAAGAACAAGCCAGAAGTCAAGGACAGAGCTCCCACAGGGCTATTCAGTATGTCTATGTATAGGGGCTTCGTGAAAAGTCCTTCCATGATTACATCATTGATCCCTCATAAGTTCCCTGCATTAGGTCTTCAGTGTGAATGAAAAAGCTCATTAGATGGAATTCAGAATGCTTAGAAGGGATCATGCAGTTGTGTGCAGGTGAACTAGGACAGTCATCCTCGATGTCATCATCCTCAACATAGGAACAGTTTGTCCATGTTAAGCAGAAAACATAAACCCAAGAAGTAATCTAAATCCAAAATGTGTTTCTTTCTTGTCTGTCTGTCTGTCTGTCTGTCTGTCTACCTGATCTTGAATTTACTAAAAAGGGGGATTTTTCATGGTTGCAACCTGGTTTAATGGAGTTGGGTTGTTTATCCTTCCAAGAAGTGAGGTTGGGTGGTTGCCATCCTTGTAATTAGGAGAGAACCAATGCCTTTAAAAAGAAGACATTATTTGGTAGTGAACTTTGCTTCAAACTGTCTAAGACTCTTAATCCAGTAAAACAGAATCTGCAGAAACGAGTACTAGCAGTAAATACTCAAAGAAATGATTTTATGTCACTCGTAACATTCTTCTAGCATGTATACAGCCAAAGAATTGGTATCTATAAACTAAGTCAATTTATATGTTCAGTGATATAACTGACATACTAATAAAATGCTAGATTAAGTTTAAAGCAGGAAAAGCTTCTAGCTATATCATATTTGAGAGGTAGTATTAGGAAACATGGGCTATTTAATTTTATAAAGTCTCTAGTTTTAAGGAGCTCACAATAATTTGCAAAATATAATTTTAAAGCTTGTCAGCTTTAAGAATGTGGTAGAGGGATATTCCACTAGGTTACCCCCCATTATCTTGGAGAATAAATTGAAACCAAAGCAGCAGACATTCTCACTTTCTTGACTCATTGGCACACCCAGGTGTGAAAAAGGGGCTCTCAGTACAATGTATTCTAAGTAAATTCAACCAATTCAGCAGACATATCAACACATCCAAAACATTATCCTTGCCAATACACTATGTGTTCCTTCCTTTTGAAATGAGGTATTATGAAACAGACATCATGTGATGGCTCATAATCACTGACATTCTGGTAGACTTTGTGTCCCTCGCTACGGTCTCGCCAGCAAGAACGACGCGGCACACATAGGATCCTTCTGCAGTAAAGCTTTAATGCATCTTGAGAGGGAGAGCATAAGCTTGCCACGAGTGGAGACCCAGAACAATAGAACACTCGCCCTTTATATGGGTCACAGTGCTTGCCTGGGACATGGAGCTTCCCCATTGGCTCCCGCACACCAGGCCAGATGCCGCCACGAGAGAGGCTGAGATTCTGAAGTGGAAAATTACCAGGTGCATGCGCACTAGCCTGTTTACAACTTGTCCTCGGCCGAATGTAGGCGCCATCTTGTAATGGCGGATGTGGGTGCTCAGGCGGCTCCCAACAACTTTGGAATCAACTAGGAGATTAACCTCTAGGCATGTGTATGAGGGGTCCCTAGTGACAATTAATGGTAAGGGATAAGATCCATACCTAACATGGTAGCACTGTTCCATAGCTGGAGTTGTGGGAAAATAAACAGCAGAGAGCAAGCTGAGCACTGCCGTTCTCCTTTCTCAAGCTCAAACCAAGCTGCCTGCATCACCATGCCTCCCCAGCTCAATGGACTGCACTTCTCTCAATTGTGGAACACAATAAACTCTGTCTCTCCCTTCTGTCTCAATGTTTGGTTACAGAAAGCAAGAAAAGGAACTAATATAGATAGCTAAACATTTTACTGACAGCATGGAAGTGACATTAAATACATAGAAAGAAGTAAGACAAATGGTTGGAAATGGGGATGTGAAATAACATCATTCTTTTAAAAATCTTGCGCTGTCATGAGTCACAGCAAGTTCCTATTTTCTTAAAGCCCTTGGTCTCACATAAAGTTTCTTCAGTATGAGGACCATAATCCTTACCACATTATTGTAAACAAATATTGAAAAAGAAGACACTGTAAATCTAGTGTCAATGCAATAGAGGCAAATGATTCTCTTGCCTGCAGGCATGGTCAAGGTGCACCCACCAGCAGGACCATCATTCCACTTGTTTGCCCAGCTCTCTCCTCAGCTTGCATAAGCTACAGCTGCTTACAATCTTTGCCCCTATCCCAACACATAAATGTTTTGTAAATCAACTGCCTATATTTTGAAGAATGTGTCTATATATTGATGGCATCGTGGAGATAGATTTATTCCCACAACAGTCCAGCGTTCATGTTGGCTATATTTTTCATTTGTTGTATTTTGAATTGAAAAAATAAATAAAAGTAAAGCATACACATGGATTGTCAGTGGTGATGACCTTTCTTTAATATCAGATCAAATTAATTTTGGTTCTATAAAAGCAAGTTACTTTTGAACATGGCTGTCCTAAACCTTTGTTACCAGAGCCCTAATTTATGTCTGGTCAAGACATAACATTTATTTAACCATTCGCAGGGATAGTTTCAAGCAGGCCTCTATGTACTGATATAAACCATCCTTTTGCCATTTCTGGTTGTAGTTTCTATGGAAGGAAAGAAAGGGTTCAAAAAGAAAAAGAAAAAAAAATAAACCTTGTTTTGGGTTCTTGGAGAAGGTCATTGCATACAGACACAACACCAGAGCATGTCAACACATCTGTCTGCCAGCGTGGATGGCCTGCTAACTATTTTTAGATCAGGTGGTATCAACCCCTGATTTGTCAGAGAGCACTAAGCAGGGTCGTTTTCTAGTTAGTATTTCTGACATCAGCTCCAATCAGGGTACTTCTTCCCATACCCCCTGCCAGCAGCATGACCATCTCTCTGCCAGCCACAAGCTCACCACAGCTGCCTCCTGGCGCTCCCAGCTGCTGCAAGACAATCCCTGCCAGTCACACCCTGGGGCTCTGCCAGCTACCCAGCAGTCCCAACCTGCCACATGGCTGCCACTGTACCCTGCGCAATGATCCTGCTGTCACCTGCAGAAAACTCATTCAGCGTATTGCCTAAAATTAACTTTTCCACAGAGCCTTTTTCCCTGGGGCTCAGTACTTGAGATATGCTTTTTATTTTTTCATTCTGACGTTTTGCATATTTTGTGCATGATTCTTCGTCTAGTAGGCTAAGATGCTTACATAATCAGAAATTTGATTCCCCTACGCCTGATCATTGTCTTTACTCGAGATCATTAAATGTAAAAAGCTGAATGTGAACTTCAGAGTTCAGATCCATCTAAAGTACAGAAAGTTTAAGTGTACAGTGAGAGAAGTATCAGTATGAGCAGGGGTCTTTAACTCTTCACCTATGAACAAATATTCTAAGTGGAATACATTCTGCTACTTATTATTATTATTATTATTATTATTATTACTATTATTATTATTAACAGCATATCATATATTTATTATATTATGCATTTATTATACCCTTATATATATAAGAAAGATAGATAGATAGATAGATAGATAGATAGACAGATGACCAAATAGCTAGAATAACTGAGCAATGTTCACACAAAATGCACAACAGGAAAAGTGAACCCAAAGAGAAGAAACAGATTTCTACCATGCAACTTTACTTTAGTCTTTGTCCTTCTACCTGCTCTATGATAGAGGACATTTTGATTAGAATAGAAATTCTGCTACTTTATTCAAAGTGCTACAATGTTATCTCCAATGGGTAGTAGTGCTGTGTGTGTGTGTGTGTGTGTGTGTGTGTGTGATATGCTAATATTTAAAGCAATAGTTAAGAACACTAAATGATCACCCAGCAAGGTGACTCACTCACCAGGTAAATTGCTTTCTGTGTAAGCATGACAATGCAAGTTTGATCCCTGGAACTCACAGTAAAGGATAGAATCAACTACTAGATGATAGGAAGCCAAATACACAAACAAGTTACACAGGGATTGTGATGATCTGAGGAATCCATCCCCTCATATGTGACTACAGTTATTAGGAATTTGTTACCACCCATGCCTTTAATCTTAGCACTCTAGTACTTGGGGGCAGAGGAACACAAGGATCTGGGAATCCAAGTCCAGCCTGGTCCATGTAGTGAGTTCCAGGCAAGGCAAGGCAGGGATTAGAATTGGGAAAGGTAATAAGGAAAAGGAAAAGAGAATAAACAAAGTCTGTGAGGGAGGGGAAGAGACTATGGGCTGGGCTTTTCACCCATGAAGCCTCAACAATTTCAATGTCTGGAAAATAATGTCGTATCTGGACATTCTCAGAACCACCTTCCCATACTTCTGGGATGAAGTCTGAGTGCTTAGTCAAGTATTCTACATATGATATGCATCTTAGGACCATCAGATAATTAAAAAAAAAATTTGCATTCCCTTTTTCTCACTGATGAGGATTGCTGGCTGCTCAGTAAGCAAACACAGGAAACAGGATGTGGTGTGTGTGTGTGTGTGTGTGTGAGAGAGAGAGAGAGAGAGAGAGAGAGATCAACACTTCAAGAAAATAGATGCTAAGGAAAAGAAGATTGTGTGTTGGATTTTCTCAGCAGGGATGACAATCTTTCACATTGCTCACTTACTGTGTTCAGATTCATGATTCCATTCCTTTCAAAGAACTCCCAATAATGCCTGCAATTTGAGAAGCATCTCTTGTTTCCATACAAACATTGACAATCATAAAATTTAAATTAAGTTGGGAAGCAATGTTGGTGACTACTACAATTTATTCTAGTAGTCTGAGCATAATTTTAATAATTTTATTTTTATTCTGAAAAGTATTTGGATAAATATTAGCCATCTTAATTACATAATTATCTTTGGTGTGCTGTTATTTCTCTAAATACTTTTGGTTCAGCTCTTGATATTGTTTTCATCAGTTATCCAACCTAAATTAGTAGAATATCATTCTATAATCAAATTTCATTTAGAACACTAGTGTAATATTTGGTCAAGAAATTTAACAGAATTCAGTTAAATGATTTTCAGTTGTTTCTGATACACACACACACACACACACACACACACACAAACAATAGGGGACTTCTTTCAAAAGACTTCATATGTGGCCTTACTTGATGTAAGAAACAATAATGAATCTTTCATTAAAAATTTTGACAAGACTAGGCCAGAAAGATGGCTCAGTGAGTAAAAGCATTTGCCAAAGATGAGCTTGATGGCCTGAATTTGATCCCTTTGACTGACATTGGGGAAGAACAACCTGGCTCCTTCATGTGATTCTTTGACTTCATCACATAAACTATGGCAATCCTCCCTCTAAAAAAATACATTTCAATAACAATAATAACCAGATATCTCTGTTGTTCTTTCCTCCCACTATACTTGTTTGGCCAGATCAGCAAGGAGCATCAGGCAATCAATTAGTTCTAATGGGTTTGTGATCTTGAAAAGGGGAGCAGGCATCCAAGCATCTTATTGGAATGACTTAATCATATTCTTATTCATATTCATGACTTAATATAACTCTTCACACTCTTGACTTCAAGTTGCTGGAGTGTTCATGTGTTCCATTGTTTACACAGGCAACTGTATACTCTAGAAAAGTACAACCCCACCTGCATGCTCTATAGTATTACTATGAGATTACAGCTCAGAAATCAGTTAATCTCTCAGACTGAAGGTTTTGTTTTTATTTTCGTTTTTTGTTTTGTTTTTTTTTTTAAGGCAGAATGTCAAATTACCATCTGAAATTGAATACTTGTATGTTATAAGTTAATCACAGCTACAAATGCTGGACCCAATTTGACAAAATATACAGCTTTCTTATAAAGAAAACTTATCCAAACATTTGTCTATTACATTGCTGATATTCAAAAATATGTGTGAAATATTAAGGTTGTCAGTTCAAGGTTTTCCAAAACAGAACAGTTTATAAAAGCTTGGCTCCATGTATTTCAACCTAATGCATAAAGAAGAAGAAGAAGAAGGAGGAGGAGGAGGAGGAGGAGGAGGAGGAGGAGGAGGAGGAGGAGGAGAAGGAGAAGGAGAAGGAGAAGAGAAGGAGAAGGAGAAGGAGAAGGAGAAGGAGAAGGAGAAGGAGAAGGAGAAGGAGAAGGAGAAGGAGAAGGAGAAGGAGAAAAGGAGAAGAAGAAGAAGAAGAAGAAGAAGAAGAAGAAGAAGAAGAAGAAGAAGAAGAAGAAGAAGAAGTAAAATCTGAGGCCACAGCTCAAAACTGGTGACATTATGTTGTACCAAGCTTGCCTTTTGAGAAGCAGATCAAAGATTCTGATGTTGTAAGCATAATTGATGGCATCTTTAAAATTATTTTCTCCCTAGAGAGAACAAGCTATTTGTTTTAACCTTTGTTGCATTACTCCATCCACACAATGTAAGTACACCCAATTCACATCTCGGATATTTAGTTTTAATTGCAGATTTTAAAACACACAACTCTCAAAAATCCCATGCATGTGTGAGCTCCACCTAAACCATCTGGGTGAGATCAAGTTACATGTATGTTTTCAAAGTGGGTTTATCTCACATTTACAATTAATTTGATGAAGCAAAGGGTTTTATTTACTCAGAAAAGACCTTGAAAAGCATGGTAAGAAACCTCTGTAGCAGACTAAGCAAACAGCATTTTCTCTTCCCACACTCAGTAAAAGCCAGGAGAGACCTGAAACCTTACTCTGATGGAGTAGAGAGGAGCACTCAGCCTATCAAGCTTATGAATAATGAATGAGTTTTTGCAGAAATAATTAAAACCTGTGCTTAACCTGAGGTGAAGAGGAAGGACAGCCTCCATTATGACATTCCCTGTCACCTTCCACCATGGCCATTACACAATCAGGATTTGTTTTACAAGCAAAGATCTGCTCTTTCATTTGTTTGCAAGCTTCATCTCTTTTTAATGAAATTTACTTTGAAACTGTATTGTTTATTTTACTATTTATTAAGTATACTCATAAAACATTTTGGACAGTTTGACCACTGTAATCTATCTCAGTCACACAATTTGCTCATTTGGAAACAATATCATGTAGTCTATAGTAAATTAGAAAAATAAAGAAGCATGGATTCTATAAATGTATAACATAGGTATTTGGTGGAGATGATCCAAGTCAACTCCTCTTCTTTGTTCAGCTGTTACTGTGTTCTAGAAGGAGGTAGACTTCCAGCTGGAACAGGGCTGGATGGTCTCTTTGGAGAAAGTAGCAAAGGAAATGGCCATTATATATCTAAGCATGGAGAATAAAAGGGACAGTCAATACAGGAGGGCGATAGACTTGTTATTGGTTACGAGACACCTATTTTATATGACAAACAGCTATGCTCTACTGTACAGTCATTCCATAGGTAGAATAATGGGTCCATAAAATTGGACACAACTTTCACCTTATTAATAAGGGCCCAACAGAAGAGTTAAGGACTGTTGAAGGAGTAAAAGAAGGATGGTCCTTTGTTAGCTGCAGCAGAGTCTGCTTGAAAACTCTTATTTAGTCATAGAACATTTACACTACATTTACAATAGTAGACTATTGAGAGCGTTTTACATTTTTTTTCAGAAATTAAAATACACTGCAATTTTTAGTTTCATTTTGAATTAATCTGAAATCTTGTTGGCATGGAATAAAGATATTGATTATTAATATTCTGTATATATTAATTAATGCTGGAAATTAATATGGCAGCAGTTATTTCTTGACCATCTAGTTCCCTAAATAATCACAAAGAGACCTTTGAATATTTCTAAGCTTAGGCCTTAGACTCATCCAAATTAACCCTTTGTTTTAAGAGATTCTTTTGAAGTTCAGATCAACCTTAAAATGGCCTCAATTTTACTCCATTTTTTTTTTTACCCAAGTAGGCCAACTACTTCCTACACTCTTCTCTTTTTCACAATTCTCCATCAAGTTTATCTAATAATAACCAATAGTCAAAAGATAATGTTCTCTTTTCTAAACCTGTTTTTTGGTTATGATATTAGTGGCTGTCCTCAACAGTCATTTTAAGTTACATTTACCAGATATTTTGCCATAGTAAAGGATGGATTGTTACCTTTGGTCTCTTACAGCTGCTCTTTACAGTCCATTTCCCAACCAGGCAACCAATAGCAAATGCTTTAAGTTTTATTATAGCACCAATTCCTTTTGGTTTCTTTGATAAATATACAAACTAACAGTTATGATAATCAGCAATTAAACTTAACAGATTATCCATTTAAAAAATACTTCTTGTTCACATCATGATCTGTGGCATTATACTTGGATGGGCTGCTTTATAGAATCACATAAGCAGAATCCAAATGCATATCATCTTACAATTTTACTATCCCTAGAGTTTTAGAGTTTTCTGCTGCATTGTAATGCTTGGTTTGCAGACAAAGGAAGAGGATATGAACATGAGGAAGTTAGTCAGGCATTAAGTACATACCTTTAATTCCAAACAATGTAGATAAGGCTAGTTGGTAGAGGAAGCAGCCATGTTTGGAAAGTAACTTCTAAGTGAGAGGGAGACAAAGTGACAAATCAAAGAAAGAATTCACAGGATAAATCAAAGAGATAGGATACACCAACTCTCATGAGAACAACAAGAAATAGTAGTTATTTCAATGAATGGAGAATTGAGTTAGTTGGGAGTCAGTACAGTGACTGCAGTGCAGTGGAGTTGAGATCCTCTGTGAGTTCATGCAGTTCAGTGCAAGCCAGCAGAGGCTGTTGAAGCCAGAGAATAAGGGGAGCCAAAAGATTAGAACATTAAAAGAGTTTGAAGCCAAGTAGAGCAATTCAGTGAGAAGCTGAGAGAAGCCAGATTGAATTTGTCAGCTTGGAGAAGAGTTTGAGCCAGAACAGATGAGTTGAAGTAGACAGCCAGAGATAACAATTTTGCAGCCTCACATTAATACAAGAATTGGAATATATAAAGGATATAGAGAGAAAGATAACATGAATTCTAGTTCCAGCTGGTAATTTTCTGCCACACATGTTTTCAATGAGCAGCTGGAAGTTTCTGCTTTAGCTGACCCATGGATGGTGTACCGTTAAGAAGTCAAGCCTGTAGCTTCAGCATCAATGGCATTTAAACTAACCAATGATGTTCTGTGCCATGATAGAAACATTTCGTTCTGTAGTGAAAAAGATGCTGAGGTTTCTTTTCATACAATCACATTTCTATGATAGAAGGATTCTGTGGAGGTATAATAGGAGATTGGAAACCTAGACTAATTGGTTAGCATTTAGTGCTGTAAATCAGCCAGGTGCTGTTTCATTTAACTCTGGCAGCAGCCTTGTAAATTAGGTGCTTTTATTGTGTTCCCTTTTGACAGATGAGGAAAGTTTAAGCTCATAAAGCTTTAATTATCTTTTCTCTTGGACTACAGTAAGTCTCAAAGCTAATATGCAAACCGAGACATATCTGATTCCAGAATCCATGTTCTTTTTATTAGAAAAGTAGATAAATTGGAGGGAATACTAGAGATAAGAAGGCATTTAGAAAATTATTTCAACATTTTCTGCAATAAGGAAGGTATGTAACAGGTCATAATTATGAAGAAGAAAAAATGGTAATGAATTAGGAAAATATCCTAAAAGTATAAATGTGACCTGGTCATCCATGATGTGTCTTGAAAGAAAGAACTAAAGAAATCTGTCTGTCTTGTTTTAAGAGATATTATAAAAGCATCTTAATGGAAATAATTAGTTTAGTCTTGGTTATTTTGGTTTAATTGGCTTGATTCATCTTGTGATATATACTGAATCACAGAAAATTTGATTTGAAACTAAGAATAAACCAAGTGGGATCTTTCCCCAGAGTCATTGCTAAAGATTCCTACACAGCATCAATTTCATCCAAATTGCCCCTCCCCTTCATCCTTTATCAATAAAGCAGATGTCTGCTCTGCAACTTGCATGAAACCTCATGCAGAACCTGAGTTTCCATCCAATGCTCCTGCTGTCAAGACCTATGGTGGAGGCATGCCCTTGTTTCTTATTATAGATTCCAGGTTATTTTCCCTCCTTAATTCCTGAAAAAAGAAATTCTTAAGTTCCTTATTTTCAGAATACTCACTATGAGTCCTGCTTATTCCTGCCATTTAGTGACATGTCTATCAGTTTTTGCTCTATAATGCTGTATAAGAATCAACCCTTAAACTCAATTTATAAAACCACTCATTCATTTTTAAGGCACATGTCTGTCAGTAGGACATATCCAGCTGGAGCCATGGATAGCCCTTGTGTACTCTCTGGTTGGTGGTTTAGTCCCTGGGAGTTTTGGGGTATCTGGTTGGTTGATATTCTTGTTCTTTCAATGAGGTTGCAAACCCCTTCAACTCCTACAGTCCTTGCCCTAACTTCCCCATTGGGGTCCCACACTCAGTCCAATCCAAATCTGTATTGGTCTGCCTCTGGCAGAGCCTCTCAGGGGACAGCTATACCAGGCTCCTGTCAGTAAGCACTTAATGGCATCAGCAATAGTGTCTGGGTTTGGTGTCAGCAAATGGGATGGATCCCTAGGTAGGGCAGTCTCTGGATGGCCTTTCCTTCAGTTTCTGCTCCACTCTTTGTCCCTGAATTTCCTTTTGACAGGAGGAATTCTGGATTAATATTTTTGAGGGGGGCAGGTGGCCCCATCCCTCAACTGGGGGCTGTGACTATCCACTGGATACGGTCTGTACAGGTTCTATCTCCCCTTTGTTGCGTATTTCGGCTAATGTTCTCCCTGTTGGGTCCTGGGAACCTTTTGGGTCCCTGGCATCTGGGAATTTCTAGTGACTACCCCCAGTTCCCCCTCTCCCACTGTTACTTTCAAATTCCTGATGCTCTCCACTTTCCCCCCATCTCCTCCCATATCTGAACTGGCTCCCTTTTTCCCTCCTCTTCCTCTCTCCCTCCCAGACCCCTCTCTCCCTCTACTTACCATAGATTATTCTCTTCCCCCTACTGAGTAGTACTGTAGCATCCACACTTTGTAGTGATCTTCTTACTTCTTGGGTTTTATATGGTTTGTGAGTTGTATTGTGGGTATTCTGAGCTTCTTTTTGGCTAATATCCACTTATTAGTGAGTACATATCATGTGTGTTCTTTTGTGACAAGTTTACCTCACTCAGGATGATATTTTCAAGTTCCAACCATTTGCCTACAAATTTCATGAAGTCATTGTTTTTAATAGCTGAGTAGTACTCCATTGTGTAAATGTACCACATTTTTTGTATCCATTCCTCTGTTGAGGGACATCTGGGTTGTTTCCAGCTTCTGGCTAGTATAAATATGGCTGCTATGAACATAGTGGAGCATGTGTCTTTATTACATGTTGGAGCATCTTCTGGGTATATGCTCAAGAGTGGAATAGCTGGGTCCTCAGGTAGAACTATTTCCAGTTTTCCGAGGAACTGCCAGACTGGTTTCCAGAGTGGTTGTACCAGCTTGCAATCCCACCAGTAATGGAGGAGGATTCCCCTTTCTCCACATCCTTGTTCTTTCCCTCACTGGCAAATGCAGTTCACTAGCCTTAGAGCCTACTTCTTTAGGATTCTGGGGTAGACTGAAGACCAGATGAGACATCCAGCTTCATGGATTGAACAACTGGATTCTTGTACCTCTTGATAGGAGACAGCCATTTTTGCACTAGTTGAACGGCAGCCTGTAAGACATTCTAATAAGCTCCCCTTCCATACATAGATAGGGATGTAGGTTTATTCTGTAAGTTCTATTTCTCTAGAGAACCCTGACTAATACACTGTTCTCTATAAATACTTCCCCTCATGACTCTCTAAACCATACTCCGAGGCTGATTTTTATCATGTACAAAGGGCAGTGAAATAGCCCTTTGAATGATCATTTTAGCAGTCTTACTACCCTGTTGCTCAGGTTGTTAATGCATCATTCCCATGACCAATCTCTAAACATTTTGACCAAAAAAAAAAAGCAATTTCAAGCTTCACATTCTCTGATGACCTGTTATCTTATACATTTTCACCAATTTCTTTTCATTATTCCTATTATTACTTTCAGTGACCTGGCATGGGAAGAATAATGTGCCCCAAAAATGTCTGCATTTTAATTCTTGATATGTTACATGACAATAGGCACTGAAGGTATAAATGTAATTAAATTACTAATCACTTAATCTTAAAAACATGTCAATTGGAGTGGAGCTGTGTTTCAGGTGTAGTACACACCTATCAAGCATGTGGCTTTGAACTCTAACCCAGAATGTCAAAAGTAAGATAAAGTAAAATAAATATGAAATAAATGTAACATCCTGTCTTATCTGAGTGGATGCAATCATGCCTAACTGGGGAAAAAGGGAACACGATAGAAAATGAAAAAAATAATAAAAGACAGGAGAGGGAGATGGCTCAGTCAGTGAAAGACTTGCTGTCCAGGCATGAGGACCTGAGTTTGATCTCTAACAAAAGAAACAACTAATCCCAGCACTGGGGGAGTGTAGACAGACAGAGCCCCGGGATTTGCTGGCCATCCAGTCAAGCCAAATCAATGATATCCAGTTTTATTAAGGGATCTTTAGAAAAACATAAGGTGGTGAGGGACTGAGGAAAACACCCAACATCAATTTATGGTCTCATGTGTGTATATACATGCCCAAGTATAGATGCAGGTACACTACACAGATGAACATGTATACACTGACACACACACACACACACACACACATGCACGTGCGTGCATGCACATGGCAAAAAGAATAGATTTTACTCTAGAGCCTCCAGAAGAAGTTCAATCATACCATCACCTTGATTTTTAGTCCAGTGAGATATACTTCATGCTAATGATACACAAGATAATAAATTATACTTTTCATTGTTAGAAACCAGTAACTTTCAATGGTAGCAATAAGAAAGAACCAGAATACTGCCACATTGCTCCAGGTCATTCGTCATTGACCTAGAGATACCCCATCCTCACCTCTCAGAAGTTCCACAACCTTGCAATGGCATATTCATGAGGAATAAGGCTGTAGTGCATGGGAGATTTATGATCCAAACTCTAGCATATATCCTTTCTAAATTTTTGAGCGTTCATCTTTTTTGTCTTTCTGATTAAAAAACACTCATACACTATATTTTGATGTGTTTTCCCTCCCCCACTTCCTCCCAGATCCTTGCCTCCTTACCCACCCAACTTTATGTTCTCTCTCCCTTTTAAACAAAAACAAAAACAAAAACAAAAACAAAAACAAAAAAATCCCAAGAGACAAAAGCAAAGAAAAGAACAAAACCCCCTGGGGGGGAGCAACAACAAAACACAAAAGCTCTAGTTCATCTCTTTTTCCCCAATAATACATTTATTTATTCAATATCCAGATTTGTAGACCTCCTCCCCTCTCTCTTTCCAGTCTCCTGTTCACACAACCCCTCCTCCCACCCCCTCCCCTTCTCTAAGAAGGAGGAGGCACTCCCACCCTGGGTAACCCAACCTGGAACATCAAGGCACTGCAGAACTAGGTACATCCTCTTCTGCTGAGGCCAGACAAGGCAGCCCAGTTAGAACAGAATCCGTAGGCAGGCAACAGAGTCAGAGTCAGCTACCTTCACACCACCCACCTCTCCAGTTGTATTGAACACACTCACTGTTTCTTATTAACTGTATAGTTCATATCTCAGCAGTAGTTCCACTTGCAAGTCAAAGACTTTTATGGCAATTTTTACTCTTCTCTGTCTCTAATCCTTACACTCAATTGGTTCTGCTTTCAAGATATGTTCAGAATCTGGCTAACCCTCTCAAAGCAACTGATGTTTCCTAAGTTTACTAATGTTTGGATGAGGTGACGATGCCATAACCTGCCTCCTCTCTGCTATCAGCCAGCTCCATATCCCAGTGGCAAATGTCAAGGGTCACACACTGTCTTTTCTTACTTCTCTCAAGCCTAGCGTAACTCATGCCATACCTTAGACAAAATGTCATCAACCTTCTTTACTTCTAATGAGTAAAGCCCCAATACTGGATGCGTGTTAGTATAGTAAGATCCTTCCCTATCTACTCTACTTATAATAGTGCTTCTCTCTCCACTATTGCCTCCTCAGAATTCTGTGACCTTTTGACTTATTTTTCATCAGAGCGTATTACTTACATATCTTACTTGTGCTCCATAACAAATATGATTGCCTATCTTGTTTACTACTATATTCTCTTTTTTTTATTTACCTAATATATAAATTATACCATTTCTCCCCTCCCTTCCATATATGTCTGTGCATCACATGGGCCAGAAGAGGGTGCCAGATCTTATAGAACTGGATTTATAGATGGTTATGAGCCACCACGTGGGTGCTGGGAACCAAACCATAGTTAGAGGGTTAGCATCAGAGTAGTAGGTGCTTTTAATCACTGAACTATCTTGCAAGCTCCTCAAACCTTCTTATCAATATCACAATGTTTAATGCATTTAGTTTAACTGTAATTGACTATTTCTTGCAGAATATTAGTAAACTGATTTCAGTGCTCCTTTGCTTTCCTCCTCACAGGAGATAGATACCCTGGCCATCTGAATGTATGCATAAACTGAATTTGTCCATGCATTGAAACTTCATGACATGGATGGCAAAAATCAACCAGTTTCAAAGTCACATTCTTACTTTCTCATACCACTTTCTTCCTATGGAGACATTAATTCTTTGTTCTATACTTTCAATCTCCAAGCTTGTACTTATATTTGCGGCCTTCTACTTTGGAATTCCAAAAGGTTGGCTCCCAGTCCCATGGCAGTATAGTCCAACTGCAAAAATACCAATTCCTGAAAACAGCATGCTCTGCTCTCTGTTCCTGTGCCACAGCCTGCCTGGGCCAGTCATTCCCTTCCCTTTTCCATTTGCCTAACATTTGTCCTCTTCCACTAACCAACTTGCATAAAATGTATTGCTTAGAAATTACCAAATGATATTTATATTATGTATTGAAAGCAATTAACTAATAGATTCACATTTAAAGTTTTATATTTGTTTTGTACAAAAAAAAATATACAAGCCATTTGGGGGACCATTGTCAACGTTTGAGAATCATCTGAGTACTCATTGACAAAAAGGGATGATAGGTTTTAGATGTAGCAATGTTATTTTCAGGGTATATGTTCTCATTTGTGTGAAGATCCACACTAGAAGTACTTTGAAATGAGATGTAATGATGTTGGTAATTTATTTCACTATTGTTCAGCAAATAAAAAGGAAGTAGTAAAATAAAACATAAAGTCTCAAAACAGAATTCATCTTTTTAATAAACTCCTATGTTGGCATATATTATTCTAGTAATAAAATAGTCACTGCTAAGTAATTGGGTGCTGATTATGGGCCAGACACTCTGCTAAGTATTTCCTCTGTATTAGATCACTTAATTATATGATAAAATTATTTGCTAGTTTAAAACTTAACAGATTTCAGGAAAAATAAACAATGCATTTAGTTTTCACATGTGGTAGGCCACTATTCAATATGAGTGTTCAAAAGGCTCAAAGAAGCAACAAGTATATATAAATAAAAGATAAAATAACAGAGATCAATAAGGAAAATATAGCTATTGAGAATTAAAATAGGTCCATCTTGATTCAATGTAATTCAAAGTCTTAAACTGGTAAGCATTTAAAAATATTTAAAAATAAACAAAATAGAAAGGAGTTTTATTAGTGGCTTCATGAAGAAACAAAAGGCACCAGTTACAGAAGTCACAGGTATCTGAATATTTTCTCAGTTGTACAGTAATACTGTTGCAAGACAACAGACAGGGAATAATTTCTTAGTTCTATATCACATAGGGAAAAAAGACAAAAATCTTTGAATCAGAAATACTCAATATTTTTTCTCATAATGTATCTACAGTATGAGCACACCTTTGTGTAAGGCCCCATTCCTTCATACAAGAGTCTCTTCTACAATCAAACTCTAGTGCCACAGTAGAAATCTGTCACAGTGAAGCCATACTGACATAGTCATGTGAGGCTCTTGTATTCCTATAGGATTCATGTAGAGTTATAGATTCAGTGAATTTCAGAAATGTATGACAAATTGCAGTTGTTTCATTGACCTGAAACTACATCATGTTCAGCTTGTTCATCTCCTCTTTCAACCAACTACCAAGCATTGATTGCTTTACTCTCCAAAGTTTTGTCTTTTCCATAATGTGAAATAATTTGGACCATACAGTATGTAGCCTTTTCATGTTGACTTCACATAAAATATGAAATAATTTGAACCATAGAGTATGCAGCCTTTTCATGTTGTCTTCATGTAAAATATGGTTTGAATATTTTGTCATGACAAAGGCCCAGTTTTAATAGTCCTGAATGTTGGTGCCAGATTTGATATATTATGTCTTGTAAGTTTTAGATAGAGTTTAAGGAGGTATATTTCAGATATCCAGATACAAAGTTATCTTTAGTAGATTGAGAATCACTAGACATCTTAACAGAAAACATATGATGGATGCTTCCTTTTAGAAAGATGTACATTATAATCTGTCAACTAAAATTAAACAAATTACATATATAATATATGATATAAGTATATATATATATATGACATACTTTCATGACACAAGTAAAAGACAGATTTAAAAATACTAATACATAGGTATAACCAAACTAGAGACACAAAGCTACATGTGCTTTGATTTGATAGTAGAGAATTTTACAAATAAATCATGCTTATACAACACAGTTTTGAAGTATGCATGTTCTTAATATCAGTAGAGACAGATACAGACCTGAAAATATGACTCAGTCTCAATTACATTTATCTGAGCACCCCCTTAAGACATCAGCATGCTTCTTACATCACCTTGGCTATTTTCAGACTCCTTCATCACACCATTCTGGATTTCTTTGAAGACATCAGATCCTCATCTCAGTTAAATCCAAGGCCAGATTCCTTTGTGAATATTTTTTATTTACTGAAATGTTTGTAATAACTCAACAGATAAAAGGGATTTTCTAGTAAAAGCCTTTTTAAAACACAGATCTGGTTGAGTGAATGACTAACACAATCTGGATGTAGTACTCTGCAACTATTTTCCATCTTGGCCAACTTCTTGGAAGGTATGGAGACAGTAAAGTCAGAGCCATTAAGAAAACACCCTGAGTACCACGTCTTTTACTGTAGAAGTTGCCTTCAGTAGGCAGGTTTATCCAGAACAGGCTATCATTCTTTTATAAAAGTTACAATTCTAAAAAGGATGTGAACCTAACTAGAGAGCTGCTCATTTCTGTTGTTCAATGCATCAAGTCATTCCATAGGTAAGACTGACATTATCATCAGATATCCAGTCCCAATGTACTCTTCTATGGTAACAACTAGGCAACCAAGCTCTACAGTCCTTCACTGTGAAGTGTGTCTGCAACTTAAGTATAGGAAAATGAGTTCTCCATGGCCAAAAATGAGCCTGCACATTCTACCTCCTACATACCAAGTGTCGTTGATAAAATAAAGGTTTTACTTGATATAATAACTTTCATTTTAGAATATTTTATTTGCATCCCTTCCTTCTGCCAGAAATTACAAAGTTGGGGCTATTTTATGTTAAGTCCCGTATTAAATCCTGGTGGTAAGTGTAATTCATTTTTCTACAAGAAGATGTTACCTTTCAATTGTTACTAGTAGAGGAATGAATATTCATCTTGAGTTATAAAATATTTATGGAATGAGTTGAAATGAGGAAAGAGAGTGACCGGAATGCATTCTAGCCTTCCTCCCCTTGGAAGGCATTAGCTCATGTATTAATAGCCCATTACTACTGGCTTTGATCATCCTACACATATTACACTGTAAATCTTTAGATATTGCCAACCAATCAATTATACTCAGTGTGATGTAATCCTTAATAATCTCTGGCCATTAAAGGCTGAGAAGATATCAGTGAATCAAAGAATCAGGCTTTGATTATTGTGGACTCTCTAACACTAAAGTGGTACTAAATAAAACTGGCCAATTCTGGAACAAAAGTGCATGACTCTGGATGCTGTCTTAAAAATTATCTGCATGGCATAACAAATCATCATATCAAATGAGAAAATAGCACATTGCAATATAAAATATTAATGGATGATTTTGTTTTGTTGAAACAACTATCTTACATAAAGTGTAATTGCAAGATGGCTCAGCAGGTATAGGCACAAGCCACTGAGCCTGCCACTGAACTCACATGGTAGGAGAAAGTGAATTGATTCCATGTGTGTATACTAAGACACATGTGTAGGCAGACACAGAATAGATCAACACAAAGAGTTTCCTTAATAGGATGTGCTATATTCAGAGATAACTGGATAGCAAAATACTGTTTATGGCAAATCAGTTATGAAAAGTTTTAGTCATGCAAGAAAGAAATCACAGCATGTCTAACTTCCAATTAATGGCATACTATTCAGCTCAGCCTGATTATTCCAACTGAGCTTCTAGGAGCCTATCAAAAGTATACTAGGAATCTGGATGTACTGGTACATTATATATAAAAAAATTAAAACCATGGATGTGAGCTTCAACAGTTTATTGAATGGCATGCCATTTTTCTACATTTCTTTACAAGTATTACTATCAAATTTGAGGACTTTTTGTAGCAAAATTGCAAGCATATAAAATTTTCCAGTGATTAGACCTTAAAGAATTGCTTTCAATTCATATTTTTTTGTTAGCTTTCTAGTCTAGTTAAAAATTTCTTGAGTAGATGGTCTTGTAAAGATCAGATACTAAAGTAGAAATTACCAATTTTCTACAACATTACATTTATCAATGCATTGATTAATATAAACTATATGTATATATACATATATATGTATATATATATATAGTCCTGAACTATCATACTAATAACACTGTTATAATGAATTTTAATTTATTTCTATGGTTTCTAAAATATATGACTCACATACTTGAGTGTAAAAAATATATTTTCTATAAAATATATTTCAAGGAGAATTTAGGTTATTGACTTTCTATAGAGATAAAGGGAGACAGATCTTCAAGCTTCTACAGAACATTTAAATTATAGTTCCTTTCAAATATGACTGGAGACCAGCTTTCCTCTTAGGTTTCTAAGAACCTTCACTCACTCGGTTCCGATCAGTATACTGAGTCCAAGGGCAGTGAACAAAAATGTACAACTTAAAGTCATCTTTGAAACCATTCAACATCCTCCACCTGGTTTTATCTTTAGAAACCCATATTCCAGATTTTTGTTTTCCAAAATATACCTGCTAACTATCTACTTCACAGTAATGATTCAAAACTATGGATTTATAAATGAATACTTACATAAGTCATTGAAGAAATGCAGATAATCTGTTAACTATACCCAGTGTATACAAGCTTCTTTTACTCTCCCTTATCATAAATTCTTGTTTTTTATTAATTATTTTTACAAAATATTCATTTTCTTAAAGTTTTCAAAATAGAACTCATTTTCTTTGGTTAAAAAGGAAAAGAAGAAAGAAAAAAATCTTGAATTTCACAAACCTGAAGCACTATTTGAAAGGGAAAAAGCAGAATAAACAAAAAGAATAATTTTTGTACATATTTCTGTACAAGAAAACAAAAAGTTAAAGAGTTTAGCTAGAGGTATTAGTTTCATACTTTAATTTTATTCTCATTTTTATAATTCTCTCTGTGTGTCTCTCTCTGTCTCTCTCTGTCTCTGTCTTTCTCTTCTCTCTGCTTGCATTTATGATTTATTGTCTTTGAACATAACTAATATGGCATTGGTAGGCATAGTCTTCATGGATACCCAACACGAGTTAAAGCTGTGCACTGCAGTTAAAATCTTTCACCAAATGAACAAGGAGCAATGGGGCATACTGAGAGAGAGCACTTGCTTTGTATTAGGAATTTAGTTTAGCACCCACATAAAAAGTTGAGTGTGAGTACACAAGTGGCCATAACCTAGAGATAAGAGGATTTTGTAGGTGGCTGGCTACCAACCTAGCTATAAGGTCAGTGAGAAATCTTGTTACAAGAGAATAAGCAGAGATATGATAGACCAGGATATCCAACAGGTCTCCATGCGTATGAGCATATGCTTAACACAAAATCCTCTCCTGGTGAGTACAACATACACACACACACACACACACACACACACACACACAAACACACCCTGCCCTTTCAATATGATTCTTGAACTGTTGTTAAAATTGTGTTTGAAAAAGAATCCACTCAGCCCTGCTGGACAAAATCAACATTATATAGAAAAATTATTGACTTCTGTTTTGATTGTCCTGGGCAGTCATGACTTGAGAGAAAACTATTCATTTGTATGTGTTCTTATTTACCACACCAATATTTATTGACCTCCTCTTAAATTATTAAAACAGACATAATATGCAACATTAGAAGATTTCTTGGGAATACTGTGATGTGATTGTATTTCTTTAAAAGGAATAAACAAGGCTTAATTAGCATCTCCATTTGATATCAGTACTGTTTAACTGAAACATTGATGGCATCCCTACCTCGCAAGAAAAGAATGTGGTACTTTACCAAGCAAATGCAATGCTTTGATAAGTACCTTGATATAACCAAGTAGTGATACCATTATCTTATCCTGGCTTGAATATCTTTGTTTAGCAGCTCAGAGTCCAGTTGGTTCAAAATGAAAGTATTTTAAGCAATTGAGAAGGACATGATGTCTTTGAATACCCTTTAAAACTGCTTACAGGGAGGCCAGTACCATCCATGTGTGGGTGAGTGAGCAAGTGAGGATGATTAATTTTTAAAAGGATAATAATTTAATTTTAAAAGACACACATTTACTCACCTCATGTGCAACAACCTGTGTGTTGATTTTGGTGGTGCTTGGCAGGAAGCTACACAATGATTTCTAACGCTGCAAATGGAGGTATATAGAATATCATAATATATTTATTAAGGACTAATGCAAACCACATTGAGTTATAGGAAGGAAAATGTTTCCTCCAGTGCTTAGACTTTACTGAACACAAAGAATTCGAATGAGATTGTTTAGTGAAGAGGAATTTCCATGCCTACCAATGCAAACAAATACATCACTACCTATACTCTGTGAATGTTTTCAAACAGACTGTGTTTAATGACATGGACTGTATTTATAACCGAGTTTATATTCACATCTTTTCTGTTTTACTTTTCAAATGTATACTTCATATTGAGACTGTGAATGCCAAATATACATTCAACATAAAATACTGGGTACCAAGGTTGCTTGTCCTTGAATTGTTCTGCTATTTCAGGACAATAGCATTTGTTCCTTCTAATGGTTGGAGTGTGTGTGTCCATAAACAGCACAGACTTAGCCTGTGGAAGAGCACCTCCGAAATTGTCTTGGCTCTATTACAGGAAAAAGGGTGGGCAGATTAGGTAGAAGAAAGATTAATCTCTCCCAGATTTGCAAACTGTTTTGGTGATGAGTTACTTTTGGTTTTGCTCCTAAGCCAGGGTCTTTCTGCTACGTTAATGGAATGCTTAAGCCTCAAAAAACAATACAAAACCAACCAACCAACCAAAGAACAAAAAAAATGCAGGAACTTAACTCTTCACAGAATAATCACTGTCTTGAAAAGGTGAGGCCAGGTTTTCAAAAGTTCCTGCAAGATCAACATACTTAGAGGGTAACTGTAGTAAAAGCTTTGAAAGAGAAAAATGTAAAAGACAGACACTTAGACTTGATGTTAGAAGATCTAAGTGTCGCCGGGCAGTGGTGACACACGCCTTTAATCCCAGCACTTGGGAGGCAGAGACAAGCAGATTTCTGAGTTCGAGGTCAGCCTGGTCTACAGAGTGAGTTCCAGGACAGCCAGGGCTATACAGAGAAACCCTGTCTCAGAAAAACCAAATCCAAAAAAAAAAAAAGAAGAAGAAGAAAAAGAACAAGGAGAAGGAGGAGGAGGAGGAGGAGGAGAAGGAGGAGGAGGAGGAGGAGGAGGAGGAGGAGAAGAAGATCTAAGTGTCTATTAGTATATTGGACAACCAAAATGTAGACAAAGTTATAGAGTCACTCATTCCAATAATAAATGTCCTCAATATTTAAAGCCTGTAACAATATCAGTAGGAAGAAAATCCTGAACAAGAGACATACATGCAGGTCTTAAACAGGGCTTCTTCTGTAAGACAAAGAAAGTAATCACATAAAAGTGAAAGTTGTCATTATATAAATTAAGAGTTTTGCAATAATTCTTTAAAATACGAATGAAAATTGGCATATATAGGAGCTTAGTAAAGCCTTTGGAATAAATGTGATTTATCCTAAAAGTTTGATCTTGCATTTCAAATTTTTGTCTGCTCACAACGTGAGAGGACTGAGTCAGCTAAAGCCAGGCTAACTCCATGACAGGCTACAAAATGGAAGTTTGGGAGACTAGGCCTAAGTTTCAGTTTCCTAAAACTGGAAAAGTGGAAACCAAGTCAATTCTAGGAAAAACCACCTGTCACTGGCAGCCCACCCAGGGATGTACAAGGCGTCCCATCACCTAGTCTGAGCCAAGTACAGTTAATCAGCAAAGGTCTTACAAATCTCCCAGAGCCTTAACCAAACACATAGGTACCCAACCATACTCCCTGGAGATAGAGGCAACCAGTCAAGGGAAAGAAAGGGAAAAGTCACTCATCCCTACCCTAAGAGGTTTTACATTGGCCCTGCAAAGCCCACACCTCTGTCTTCCATCCTTATTTACAGTGGACCCAGGTTCTCTGCAGAAGAAACACACTTTGCTGTTCCATACTATTTGAGTCTAGGGTATCATTCTTCACAATTCATGGATCCTTACAAAAATATGATTACTGCAGTGGAGTTTATCTAGTCCAAAGAAAATACATTTATCCCAAGAGAGTACAGCATTTTACATCATCACATACTCTTGGTTGTCTGTCACTTTGCAAGATAAACTCAACATAGCAAAGTGGAAATTAAACATTTAATTTAATCAACACAGCCACATTCACATACGCACATGGCACTATGAAATATTGTGCTTGTACTTAAACACCTAAAGTGATTAAATTAACTGGATAATTATTAAAAATCCAGTTCAACTTATAATGTCCATATAACTTTAACAAACAGCTGTGACCTCCCATGCCAGCTCTTTGACAGAATTTTATTCCTCCTATTTACCCCAAGAGTAAATAGGAGGGTCATAGAAAAATAAAATAAAATAATAGATTGGCCTTTATGCAGGCAGAATTGCTCTCTGAGAATAATTTTGAGATCAAACAATGTTTAACAACCACTCCTGATTCCCGTTAGCATATGTCCTTTTTAAGACAGGCTCTGGCAGTCTCCAGCACAGTCTCTCTGGACTGAAATGTGTTCATAAGACTAAAGGAATAAATTTGCTAAAAAATAAAATAGATAATTTTGGTTTTTTGCAGGATGTGAATATTCAAAGATTTGGTCTTGTTGTATTTTCTGGTCCAGTGGTTTTATGTTAGACAAACCTTAAATGGGGAATAAAACCATTAATTTTATGGTTTTCTGCC
The DNA here is from genome assembly GCA_019843965.1 of Rhynchomys soricoides. NCBI lineage: Eukaryota > Metazoa > Chordata > Mammalia > Rodentia > Muridae > Rhynchomys > Rhynchomys soricoides. The sequence continues at coordinate 8,623,071 of JADRCH010000052.1, read as the reverse complement.
ATTAATTATACGGAAATGGTTTGTTGGTAATTTCAAATAAGAAAATGTGGATACTGGCACATTTGTGTAAGTTGGGCAATATTATTCAGGATGACTCAATTAGATCAAGTTTGATTGAAACAGCACAGCAGAACAATGCATATTCCTAGATTCTTATACCTAGACAACCTAAGCATCAGGATAGAAAGATTTTTAAGGAGCAGTTATTTAAAACTTGTTCTAAAAAGTGTCTCACGATAAACTGTCAACATGCTTTGTAAATGTTATTTTTGCTTTTTTTTATTTTTAATTTATTCTTAACCATTTTGAAGGTATTTTTGATGAAGAACGTAAGTTTATTAAATTTCCTTATTAGGGACTGCTTTGGAAAATGTGTGTAACTAACTAAATCTGAGCTTAACCACAAGATGGCACCAAAGGTTTGTTCAAGAAAACAGGCAAGAGGTTCCTGTCAGCAAAACCATTTGCTCTATTTTTCAATGTAATCGAGAAGCAACAATCTTAGTAAAATATTCTTAATAATCTCTAATGCCTTGGTGTCTCACTAGTATGTTTTTATGTGAAACAGTCGTTAAATAATACAAAATAATTCAAATGCTTACTATAGAGAAGTCATTATCACTTTAAAATTCTTGAAATATAGGTGACAATGTTATATAGCCTTCAGAATTATTTTATAATGAATGTATACTTACAGAATATATATATGCATGCTTAACTTATTTCATCCTCAAAGCAGTTCACTGACATAGGTAATTACAACACTATTTACAGCTGGACCTGTTCACATCGTAATGAGTATATGACTATGAATTGCAAGAAGCAGAAGTCTAATTTTACATTTAACTGATTTAAATTATGAAGGCATAAAGCTTAATTATATTTATCTTCACAAAATAATAATGGTATAATTTGCAGCATGAATTTCTATGGTGGGATTTCCTTCCACAGTAAATTCCATGCAACAAGCATGGGTAGTTTTATTTGAAAAATTTTGTGAGTCTCTGTCTTTGATTAGCATGATTATGAGGGAATTCACCTGAATTGGGCAGACTTTCAACTGAAGAAGATCAGAGCAGGGATATTTATAATAAAATTAAAATAATGAAAATGTTCTCCTTGGCGTAGATGTTAATCGTCATAATGCACTGTCTCATTTTTAGTTATCAAATATTTCCCTGTAGTGTGATATATGGTGTCTGTTCCCAAAGTGTTTTCTTTTTTTCTTTTCTGGGCATGTTTGATCTTCTGTAAATACTCCCTGATCATACTTTAATCTCTGAAACCAGAATTATTTGTTCTTATAGCTTTACTAACTTAAAAAGTAATATTTTGGTTTTGGAATGTATATTTTCTGTGACTAGATAGAATATTTTTAAACCATACATTCAGTCACAAACTCAACAGTTTCAAGTGAAAAAAAAGAAGTTGCATACTTTCAGGTTGCTATATATAATGCCTACTCAAAATTATATATTTCTGGTATGATTATCTTAGGCTACAGTAATAATTCTTTAGTGCCATTAATCAAAGAGGAATGGCATAGCATGTTTCATCAAAACACGTTTTCAGGAACAGTTTCAGACACGTAGGTGTGACTTGTATGTATTCATTGAAGACAATAATACATGTATAAATGGTACATGGCCATTATGTAATGGGCATTTCCATGCAAATCACCAGCCTTGTAAATTTAGAAGCCACATATAATGTTAACAACTATAACATATTGGCATTGCATCCTTGTTTGCTGTGATAAAATCAATTTGGGAAGAAAAGGGTTTATTTCATCTCACAGATTACGCTACACCATTAAGGGAATTCAGGAAAGCAACTCAAGGCAGAAACTTGGAGGTAGGAACTGAAGCAGAATTAGTGGATTCATGCTGCTTACTAGCTTATGCCTTATGAGCTTATGCTTATGCTCAGTTTGTTTCTGCAAACAACCCACAGTTATTTGCAAACAACCCAGAGGTGACAACACGGACAATGGGCAGGGCCCTTGTACATACAGATCAACTTGATGGAAGCAGTTTCTCAGTTGAGATTGACTCCCAGCTTGTGCCATGTTCAGAAAAGACTAATCAGCACATAATATTTCTGTCACATTTGCAAGGAGGCAGAGATTATTATCAACAATCTATGCATGGGGAAAATTGGGTAATTGTAGAAATTGTCATAGTAACCTAACATAAAGACACAGACAGACCAACTTAGTATAAATAAGAAACCCTTCTCTGAGATCTTAGTATGATATTTATTATTCCTTAGATCCCGGGATTTTGTAGAACTCAGGTCCCTGGTAGCAAGATATAAGTTTGAAGGTTGTTCACATTAAGGAAGGCATCATTTACTTAGATCCGGTGTTCTCAACAAATGGAACAAGGGATTAACATTTATTCTCCTCCTCCATTGTGAATGTTCCATTCCACACATTTGTTGGTTTGACAGTACATTTTTTAGTAAGGCCCACATGTCATGCACAGGCCTGGTAACTAGGGACGAGACATTCCAGTGTTCTGCTCTCAAGATCATTGCATTCTCAGCAGGAGAAAGAGGTATGAAACAAATGAAAAAGAAATGCACAACAAGAATTCTTGAGGGTTAGCCATTAAGTGCTAAGAAGAAATGAAGAACGATCAATTGGATAACCTGTGGGAAAGGCAGGTTAAAATGGAGTGATGCAGAAGGATCTCATTGGGCAGGAATGAGATCCAGCACTACTCTGTGCTGAAGATTTAAGGACATGCACAAGAAGATTTGAAATTATTCCAATTGAAGGGAAGACAATTGGAGGGAAGAGCAGTGCAAAGTTCCTACTATGGAGCTAACTTATTGCATGAGAGAGAGAGAGAGAGAGAGAGAGAGAGAGAGAGAGAGATAGTGTGCACGCGCAAGAGATCCAACAATAAGAGTAAATGATTACATTAGTTGTATATTGCTTGTAAGCGTAGCATTGTATAGATTTTTACCTATCTTCAGGTCTTGCATTCTATCACTCATTCTACAAGTTGTCTGAGATTTAGAAGGGAAGAATGCACGTTTTAATTAGAAATGAGCACTTAAGCATCTCAGAACCTCGTATAGCCAACTGCAGTGCACTAGAGAGAACTCTCTGGTTAAAGCTAAGAAGGGCACAAGGTTGAGCCTATTAACAGCTAGCTATATATAAGCTTGGAGAGACTAAGGACCTATCCATCAGCAATGACCCATTTCCTGTTGATAGATTCAGGGAAGAGAGAGGCATTGCCTTTAATCTTCGACCTACTGTTGACTCCATCAGACTCCAGTGGGTAATTCCAATCCAATGGCCACACAAGCGGCCCTGTGTAAACTACATAAGTCACTAAATAAAACTAAAAGTCAGGAGTCTGGGAGAAGGACAGGTAGGAAGGAGAGTGATTAATAAGGTGGGACAGAGCAAGGAGAATGGGGATAGAAAGTAACCAATACACAGTCTTTAGAAAGATAAGGTTGCCAAAGAATCAACTAGTTAATTTAAAAAAAAAAAAAAATCTAGTTTGGCTGAAACTTATTGAACCAAGAGAAAAACAGTAGGCTAACAAGCCAAACATGTTAACAGGCAGCAAGGGACAGATGCACAGGAAGTCAGGCAGTGCTGGCAGGAACGGGAGTCATAAATCACATTTATGAAGAGGTCTCTGAAGACACATACAACCCCAATCTTAGAAAGCCAAGTACAGAAGGTTGAATGTTTTTTAGAGCTTTGTACACTGGGCCTAGAAGGAGATCATCATGATGGAGACCAGAGGTGGGTGAAGGAGTTAAAGGATATGTCCCGTTTGTAGAGACAACAAATTACTGATCAGATATGGATAGCAAGAAAAATACATCAACCACAGTGTTTATGTAACTAGTTGTGTATCAATACAATTCACAACATGTAAAAGTTATTGGGTACACTACAATGCTCTTTATTAATTCTAAACTGAAAATGTTGACTAGACTAAAAATGGAGGCGCCAAGTCCTTGAGCATCAAAGGGTAGAAAAGAAATGAATATGTAAATCGGGGGATGAATGCACATATGTGAATGAAGCATATGCCAAACTGTAGGTATGAAGAAAAGGAGGGAAAGGATGGGAAAGAGGGCTGTGGATGGAGTCCTAGGACACAGCAGTCTATACAGTTCAAAAAGTAGATGCATAACCAAAGTCAAAATTATGAGGCAGTCACTGAAACGTGAGCAAAACAAAAAAAAAAAAAAAAGAAGAAGAAGAACAATGTACCTCAGCAATATTAGCTTTCTATTTTAGAGCTATTTTCTTGAAATTTATTAAAACCGGGTAGATGTTAGGATAATTTTTAATCCTCTTAAAATACATATTAGGTAGATAAATAGGGGAACTACTAACCTCTCTTTATAGAGAAGAGACTAAGACAGAAATTAAGAAATGGGAATGTTTTAAGATAGAATGTCAAATATGCCAAAATGCATATTTAGCTGGTCCTTGAAGGGGACAAGATGAAAGTTACTGGGTCAGTGGGAAAGCAGTTTCGATGGAATGGTGAGGGTGGAACTTTTATATATGAACTGTGTAAAAAATCAGGGTAGGTTGATGGGAAGTTTGCCGTAAAATGTCGGGGTCCAGCCTCAATGACACAGGATCGGAGTTCTCAACTGGGAGCAGAGATATCTTGGAGGCACACAATAAACAGACACAGACTAGTTTTCATGTACAAACTGAGGCAAATTTTCAAGGCTTAAAGTTACTCTCCTCTCTCTTTCTCTCTCTCTCTCTCTCTCTCTCTCTCTCTCTCTCTCTCTCTCTCCTCTTTCTTGCTCAATAGCTTGCAGCTTGAAGCTGCACACACTTTGTATTCTACTGTGCACTCCACTTTGCTCCTGTGCGCTTTTGTTTTCTTGAACACTCCTACATACCTCTGTGTGTTCCCCCTTCACTCACACACATACTCTTCACACACATCTCACACTCACCACATAGATACTCCTTTCATTCACACACAGACTCATCACAAACACCTCACAGTCTCTCTTCACATTCACCTCACACACACCTAATACGCACCTCACTCTCACCTCACTCACTCTCCACTTGCTTTCCACTTGCTCTTCACATACTCTCTCACTTTCTCTCTTGCCTTTTTCTTGCCCTAGATCAATGGAATAGAATTGAAGACCCAGGAATGAACCCACACACCTACAGCCACTTGATCTTCAACAAAGGAGCTAAAACCATCCAGAGGAAAAATGACAGCCTTTTTTTAACACACACAAATGGTGCTGGCTCAACTGGCGGTCTACATGTAGAAGAATGCAAATTGATCCATTCTTATCTCCTTGTACAAAGCTCAAGTCCAAATGGATCAAGGACCTTCACATAAAACCAGATACACTGAATCTAATATAAGAGAAATTGAGGAAGAGCCTCGAACATATTGGCACAGGGGAAATTTTCCTGAATAGAATACCAATGGCTTATGCTCTAAGATCAACAATTGACAAATAAGACATCATAAAATTACAGAGCTTCTGTAAGGCTAAGGACACTGTCAATACGACAAAACAACAATCAACAGATTGGGAAAAGATCTTTACCGATTCTACATCCAATAGAGGGCTAGTATCCAACATATAAAAAGAACTCAAGAAGTTAGACTCCAGAAAACCACATAATCCTATTAAAAAGTGCGGAACGGAGCTAAACAAAGGATTCTCAACTGAGGAAACTCGAATGGCTGAGAAGCACCTAAAGAAATGTTCAACATCCTTAGTCATCAGGGAAATGCATATCAAAACAACTCTGAGATTCTAACTCATACCAGTCAGAATGGCTAAGATCAAAAACTCAGGTGACAGCAGATGCTGATGTAGATGTGGAGAAAGAGGAACACTCCTCCATTGTTGGTGAGATGCATACTGGTACAACCATTCTCGACATCAGTCTGGCAGTTCTGGACCCAGTTATACTACTCCTGGGCATATACCCAAAAGATGCTCCAACATATAACAAGGATAATGCTCTAGTATGTCATAGCAGCCTTATTTATAATAGCCAGAAGCTGGAAAGAATCCTGATGTCCTTCAACAGAGGAATGGATACAGAAAATGTGGTACATTTACACAATAGAATACTACTCAGCTATTAAAAACAATGATTTCATGAAATTCTTAGGCAAATGGATGAAACTAGAAAATATCTTCCTGAGTGAGATAACCCAGTTACAAAAGAACACACATGGTATCTACTCACTGATAAGTGGATATTAGCCTAAAAGCTCTGAATATCCAAGAAACAATTCACAAACCATCTGAAGCTCAAGAAGAAGGAAGACCGAAATGTGGATGCTTCAGTCCTTCTTAGAAAGGGAAACAAAATACTCACAGGAGGAAATAAGGAAACAAAGTGTGGAGCAGAGACTGAAGGAAAGGCCATCCAGAGACTACCCCACATGGGGATACATCCCATATACAGTCACCAAACCCAGATACTAGTGCAGATGCCAAGAAGTGCTTGCTGACAGTAGCCTGATAGAACTGTCTCCTGAGAGGTTCTGCTAGAACCTGGCAAATATAGAGGCAGATGCACACAGCCAACCATTGGACTGAGCATAGGGTCTTCAATGGAGAAGTTAGAGAAAAGACTGAATGAGCTAAAGGTTTGCAGCCCCATAGGAAGAACAACAAAATCAACCAACCAGACCCCCCAGAGCTCCCAGGGCTAAACCACCAACCGAAGAGTACACATGAAGGGGCCCATGGCTCTAGCTGCAAATGTAGCAAAGGATGGCCTTGTTGGACATCTATGGGATGAGAGGCCCTTGGTCCTGTGAAGGTTCGATGCCCCAGGGTAGGAGAATGCCAGGGCTGGAAGGCCGGAATGGGTGGGTGTGTGAGCACCCTCTTAGAAGCAGGGGGAGAGGAATGTGATAGGAAAGGGGATAACATTTGAAATGTAAATAAATAAAATATCCAGTAAAAAAAAAGCTTATCTCACAGATAAAATGCAGGAAAAAATGTTTTTATTCTGTTGGAAAGTCTCCTATATAAGGATAAATTAGTACATGTGGAAGATAATGAGTGGGTGATGTAGTAAAGCTTATAGAAGTATCTGGGTTTCTTCCACACTACAAGTGTAAGAGAATGGACTTGCTGAGTGTGGACATACATACAGGAAAAAGAGCTCATAAGCCTGAAAAGACTTTGAGATTCAATAGTGAGAATCTGTTAAAGATCAAAAGCCATGGTGTGTGTGTGTGTGTGTGTGTGTGTGTGTGTGTGTGCTCACAGACATAAATGAACAGGTTTGTGCAGATGGAGGCCATTAATCAGCGTCTGTTCTCTTTGGTTGTTCTCCACCTTAATTTCTTGGAACGAGGTCTCCCGTTGCAGTGGAGCTCACCAATTCTGGCCAGTGAGCTCAGGGATTACTGGTCTCTGACCCTCCCTCAGCACCAATTGGGTTACAGATATGCACTGATGCTTGTCCTCAAAAGTGTGCAAAGCACACTGCCAACTGAACCATTTTGCCAGTTCTCTGGTTTCTGTCTGCTTAAGGAAGCAAAGTGTATAGTCATCATCTGAATCCAAAGGAAAGGAGGGACTATAGGGAGAATTATTTTTTAAAAAAATGCAAAAAAATAATAATCCTACTAAGAAGGTTAGAGAGGAAGTCACATTGAAAGGCCAATAAGGTAGAAATTCTTAAGTGTGATGAAAGGACTGTCAACATGGGTCCCCTAGTAATACTGGGGTGCTGTGCAATACACAGCGTGATGACTATTCTTGGTTGCCAACTTGACTACATATGGGAATGAACTACAATTCAGAAATTGAGGGCGTACCTGTGAGAGATATTCTGCAGTTTTCCTCATTTTTACTCAGTTCTCAGTTCTAGAGGCATGAAAATCAAAGTCCATTGAGGATAGAAGAAAAACTTGCCTACTCATAAATTCCTGGTGAGTCTTACACTAATTAGAAATTCATGTATAACATGTCAGTATTAACACATCAAACATAAGAAGCCTTCAAACATAGAAACATTAATTAAGAAACATTAATAAGCTGATTTTCATAGGGACCTAGGCTGTGATTATTTTAAATTTTATGTTTTATAAATAACATCTTCAGTGGCCTACATTTGACAACCATATGTACAAATGTATAGGTGTTTTTATCACTGTGTGTTTAGTATTTAGAATGTGTGTGAAAATAAGTTTAGAAAAACAGTATATTCAGATTTTAATGAGTAGCATCAATATACTATTGAGAAACCAGGAAGAGAGGGAACTGATGACTGAAGAGCTTCAGAAACAAGATTATCCTTAAAGGATCAATATTGCCATGAAGACGGGAAAAAGCAGAAGCTCACCCACTCTTCCCCCAAACCTCCTTGAGAGAAACTGGTTAATTAGATAATCAATCCCTCAGCTTCTGCAGAAAGCATGTTCTGTGGCAGACACTGATTGTACATCAGTAAGCCAGACCAACACATTCCAGTTGGCAGTGACTCAAAGCCCATCGGAGGAGACAGGAGAGCATACAATCACTGAGCCAGAAAAAGCTATCGAGGAAGTCTTCTTTGAGTTGAGGTGATCCAAGTATAACACAAATATATTTTGTTCTATCACATAAAAATTTGGGTTTAATTATACACCAAGTGTACTGGCTGGTTTTATGTCAACTTGACACAAGCTGGAGTTAACACAGAGAAAGGAGCTTCAGTTGAGAAAATGCCTCCATGAGATCTAGCTGTAAGGCATTTTTTCAATTAGTGATCAAGGGGTGAGGTTCCTTTGTGGGTGGAAAGTCACACCTGTGGCTGGTAGTCTTGGGCTCTATAAGAAAGCTAGCTGGCCGGGCAGTGGTGGCGCACGCCTTTAATCCCAGCACGTGGGAGGCAGAGGCAGGAGGATTTCTTTTCTGAGTTTGAGGCCAGCCTTGTCTACAGAGTGAGATCCAGGACAGCCAGGGCTACACAGAGATACCCTGTCTCGAAAAACCAAAAAAAAAAAAAAAAAAAAAAAAAAAAAAAAGCCAGCTGAACAAGCCAGGAGAAGCAAGCCAGTAAGGAACATCCCTCAATGGCCTCTGCATCAGCTCTTGCTTCCTGACCGCTTGAGTTCCAGTCCTGACTTCCTTTGGTGATGAATAGCAATGTGGAAATGTAAGCTGAATAAACCCTTTCCTTCCCAACTTGCTTCTTGGTCATGATGCTTGTGCAGGAATAGAAACCCTAAGACCACACGTTATCATCCCATTTCTCAACATGTGCTAACATGGGAGCAATTATACAATACAAGAAATAGAATGCTTCTTTTATTCTTTCAGATGATGATTTCATGTTTCTGTTTTGGTTTGGTTTGGTTTTGGTTTTTGTCTCTTGATTGTGCTGAGTGCTAGTGATTCAGATGAAAAAGTCAATAACCCAGGTCATTAACTAAGAAGTGAATATACAAAGAAGCTTGGTGAACAGCTATGAGCACAGTAGGGGACATAAAAGACTGAGAAGTCTTTCTGAAAGGTGATGTTTAGAGCTGTGAGTCCAAGGTCAGAAGCTACAGCATAGGAAAGGGCAAAGGAGATACGTGAGAAGAGTGAAGAAAGCGTCCATTGCAATGAGATTTTCAGAAGAAGGAAACCCTAAAGCTTTCTCTTGTCATCACCTAAGAGCACACTGTGAATGAGAAGATGCAAATAGTTCCATCTAGATTATGGGATAGAGCCTTAAGAGGAAAGAGGGGTTTGAGGATGCAGTCAAGCAATACAAAATGAAAGCTTACATGCTTGTTAGGGAGCTACATAATGAAGGAAAAAGAAGAGCTAGGATCATCAATTTATTCTTTAGATAAATCAGTCTGTGAGTTCAAGGAAAACAGATTGCAGATGAGACAGTCAATTTCCCCTTCAGGAATGGAGGAATCAGAGAGCAAGTGAAAGGTGAACAATGAGAGGGGTTTTTGTTAATCACACAAGAGTGACTACTGAAGCATCAGTAGAAACTGAGTGGGACAGTCCAAAACAAAGTAGAAGGCAAGGACTGACATTCAGTTATTCTATGACATCCACATCCACAAGCATTTGTGCCAAGTGTTCAGCTACACACACACACACACACACACACACACACACACACTACACTTTTTTTTTTTTTAAGATGCAGATGCAGAGATGGAAAGGTTAGGGAAACCACCAGCATCGAGGACTGTTTCCTGGCATTGTGCAGTGTCTAGTTATTGTGGGGTACTTTTTGCCAGACATTTGTTTTCCACCACAGGTTAAATTTTTTTATTTGAAGCTCTATCCTATTAATCAATGTCAACCCCAAAAGTACTGATTTGTATTCCACAATCCCTTCTGGTTCTTTTCCTGGATGGCTTGATGATTCCACAATTGCCGAGTGGAATCTCAGTAATGATTCAGGTACTGGAAACTAATGCACATGCTGTTATTTTGTTGTTAGATCACATTTTCACTGGTACTCTAGTAAAGAAGAAAAATGTATGCAGACAAATGTGTTAGAACAAGTGACAGAAGGAATACTTGCACATTGGCATTATCATTCTCAGTAAATAATAGATCATCAGCAGAAATCAATGGAGGGGTACACATAAAAATAAAAACTGAAGGAAATTGGCGACAATTTGAAAAAGTTCTGGAAAATAAGAAAAAGGAGCTTCAGTGGCACAGAAAGAATGTAAGACTGGCAGCAGGCAACAAAGAAAAGGACCTTGATTCTTGTTATGTTTGGTTTCTATGTAGTCCTGAGGAATGAATGCACCCACTCAGTCAGGACAGTCAAGTGTTTATCTAAAAGCTACTCTGTTTCAGAACTTGCTTTTAGATAGAGCTTTGCATTGGGTATTAAATTCTTGCCAAAATTGCTCATGAATCCGGATATTAGCTTGATCTCAGAGGTGGCTGGGATGATCTAGGATCTGGTCTTTTGACATGAGTATGGCAAGACAGTAAAGGCAAGGTTTATGGGTATAGACAAAAGAATTGTTTAAAGAACAAGAGCCCTGATTACCAGGTAACAGCAAGTCTTTTCTATTGAATTAAACAAGGGTTATAGGAGAGGGTATCAATCAGTAGAGGCAAAGGGTGCTGGAAAGATAGGAAGCTGGTATAGAAACTGAGATAGAGCATAGAACTTTTCAGAAGTGAAGATTCTGATCTATAAGAAGTAGCAGATTTGGCATGAGAGTGATGGTCAAGAAGAAATGGAGGCATTCTCCTATACTGGGGAATCTAACACCCTCAGGCCCAAGGGCCTCTCCTCCCCCTGATGGCTAACAAGACCCTACTCTGCCACATATGTGGCCAGCACCCTGGGTCCCTTCATGTGTATTCTTTGGTTGGTGATCCAGTCTCCGGGAGCATCGGGAGGTCAGGCTGGTGGACACTGTTGCTCCCTCCATGGGACTGCCAACTCCCTCAGCTCCTTCAGTCCATTCTCCAACTCCTCCATCTGGGACCTCACGCTCAGCCCAATGGTTGCTGTGAAGTGACTCTTGGGTATTCTGAACTTTTGGGCTAATAACCACTCATTAGTGAGTACATACCGTGTTTATTCTTTTGTGAATAACCCCATAGAGGCAGGGGAGGGGGACAGGAGGGGATAGGGAGGTTCCAAAGGGGAGATCTGAAAGGGGGGAAACATTTGAAATGTAAATAAAGTATCAAAAAAGAAAATAAAATAATTTAAAAGTGTAAATAATTTGCTTAAATAAAAAGAAGAAAAAGAAGGAGGAGGAGAAGGAGGAGGAGGAGGAGGAGGAATGGAGGAGGAGGAGGAGGAATGGAGGAGGAGGAGGAGGAGGAGGAGGAGGAGGAGGAGGAGGAGGAGGAATGGAGGAAAGCTCAATTGCTTTGACAACTCCAAGGAAATGAGACACTAATTTGAGCAAGGGGTGCACAAACTGTTTAGAAGATCTTTAAAGGCCCTAATCCAAACTCAATCATGATAAATCTTGGCCAAAGACCTGTCATCATAATAGAATCATTCACCTAGAATCAAACCACTTATTGCAAATTCTATAATGCAGATTGGAAAAAAAGTCAGTGGTATTTTTTATTTAGGCAATTGTTATTTGTATTTTTTTTAATTTATTCCAGATGATGAAAAGGAGTTGACAAGTAGAGTATACTTTGATTTTTATCTTAGATAAACACAGGTGATTGAAACTCTTGGAGAAGAATAAAGGTTATAAAGGACATTGTCTTCACGACAACCTTTTTAGTCCCTTTTCATTGCTTAGGTATAAAGCTAGTGGTTTTATCTTGGGTTAGGAAAAGCTACCATAACTCTCATGTTAATGGAGTTTGGGGTTTATTATGGGATCAAACATAATTTACAAATATCAAGATCTGTTTGGGAATTGCCATGGTTGCCTCATCTGTTATCCTAGCATCAACTTCTAGTATAAAAGCCTCTTTCATTTCCTCTCCAAAATGTGTCAGAATCTAGGAAAAAAAAAATCAAAAACACAAAACAAAAAAACCCTTTCATTCCAGAGGAAGAAGTGTCATTGGCTCTGAGGATGTAAGAGGCTCAATGAGTTACAGACAACTGAATTCAATCCTTGCAAAGGGGGCTACTAAGTAGGCATCTGAACCTAAAATTTTCTTAGCTTTTATACCCCAGCCTGTGTTCTCCATTCACCAATAAACTCCTGAAACTGAGATTCATGTCCTGATCAGTTATATGCATTCAGGCTTGCCTAACTGACACTTTGCTTTGTACTAGGCTTTCCCAGCTGTGCTGAGGGTACTTTGCCTGTCCTTCTCCACTCTTTTGGAAAGCGTCTGAAGGTACCTGTGACTTAGGACTTGGGTTTGACTTTTGGATATGTCCTTTGCTGAAAGAGATTAACAAAAACAGAGCAATAACTATGAAAACCAACCCAAACTTTATAGGAAGAAACAAAGGCCAATTGGATAATATGTGAGATTAGGGTTAAAATAGTTAAGTATTGTTATATGTCCAATCCTATTAGTGCATTTTCTGTATAGGAAGTCATTACTATGGTAATTTTGTTTTTCCCCCAAAGATATTATGTAGAGGTTAATGAATTACCACTTATTTCCGGGAAGCTGTAATCTTTCATTTTGACTACTACTTTTTGTTTTGTTTTGTTTTTTAATTGTGGTGACACACACCTTTAACACCAGCATTCAGGAGGCTGAGGCAGGTGGATCTCTGTAAGCTGGAGGCCAGTTTGGTCTACAAAAAGAGTTCTAGGATAGCCAGGGCTACACAGAGAAATCTTGTTTCAAAACTTTAATACACAGACACACACACACACACACACAAAGTGTGGAGATACCTGTGCCATACGTATGTGTCTAGAAGTTAGAGGACCATATTGAAGTTAGTTCTCTGTTTTTGCCTGTATGGGGTTTCCAAGGACTGAACTCAAGTTATCAACAGATTTGTACAAGTGCCTTTACTAACTAATCCATCTCGATGGCTTTATTTTGATTTCTGAGTCAGGCTCTCTTTATTCAGCCCAGGCTGGCTTTGGCTTGATCTTCCAGTATCAGTTTTCCAAGTGCTGAGATTGTAGGTACCAGACATAAGCCAACATGCTCTCTTTATATCGATATTATTTTTTAAACTGGTGGCAGTCAATATGTCTAGGTATTTTATTATAGACATGTTAAGTGAGGGAAAAAGGTTTCATAAACTGGGTTTTCCGTCTGGGAATGTAACTCATTTGGTAGAGTATTTGCCTAGCATGCAGGAGACCCTTTTTGGTCTCCAACACAATATAGAATTTGTAGTATTTGGTACATACCTGTAATCACAGGACTCAAGAGGTGGAGGCAGGGGGATGAGAGTTCAAGGTCCTTTCCAGTTACCTAACATGTTTGAGGCCAGCCAGGGCTACAGGAGACGTTAAACAAATTGCTTTTGTTGAATGCTTACATTACCAAAATTTACTCTTCCATATTTTCAAATGAAACAAACAAACAAAAAACCCACCTTTTGTCTATTTTTCACTAGCTAAGGTGCTGTACATAATAGCATTTTTGTAGTTTTCTTAAACCCAGAACAAGTAAATGTGAGTTTTAGCCTTTTGTTAATCCAGTGCAGATTGAGTAAGAGGCATTTATGCAAACTCAACTCAGCCTATAATTTAAGAAAGTTGGTACCAACAGTCTTTAAACACTATATGACATATGACCAGGAACGGGACATAGACACAAAAACTGGGCCTCTTAGGGACAGTTACTTAATAGCCTTTTCAAGGCTGAACAGTGAAAAACCACAACCAAAAGGCCTGTTGAAGTCCGTGAGAAAACTGGCTTTTGTCCTGATGGAGTGGTCGCTTCCTCGTCATCACACACTCTCCAGTCAGACCAAACAAGCTGCAGGTTACAATGTGTAACACTCTTCCATAACTCAGTGCCTTTGACTGCCAGGCATGCTAATCTAAGATAATTAGATTCACATGCTAAGCTTTGTGGATTTCCATGATTTCTCCATGATTCACCTGCAACAATTCCCATGTGGGAACCCCTCCACTTTCTTCCTGTTTCAAAAGCTCACTGTCTGTACCCATATTACAAATATTCCATTGCCTATTGAAACTGGGATTGTACTCGCGAAGGCAGGGACTATGGATTCCTCATTCTTACATCCCTAGTAACACGTACAGTGCCTGGCACTTTAGAAACAGAAAACAATGTTTGTTTGTGTTTTAATAAAGGCTGTACTTACACCAGTGAGACCAAATGGATAACAATACTGACAAAGGAATATTATTTGGTGGTTTTATATATTAAAAAATAAGATTTGATTATCTGTGACCTAAAATTAATAATACAAATGACATCCAACCTAAGAACATGAGTCATGGTAGTATGTTTCAAACTGATAGCAAAATGAGTAGGCATTCGTTTTGTGTGTTGTACTTGCATACAACACACTGCAATACTATTTCATGCCCCCCATTACTTTCTCTCATTTCTCCTTTTACATTGGTGGATTCTCTTTTTTCTAAATAGTCCTTGGAATGTAAAATTAAAAGGAATTTTTAAAAGATGGATGGTTGAAAATGAATAGTGGCAAGTCAAAGGCTTGGAAGGAAAGGACATGAAAGACAAGCTAGTGGCAACTTTTCTGTTTTAGAAGACCTGATGAGCATGTCAAATTTGCAATGGGAATGGATAGTGTTTTATTAAAATGTTTACATTAGCAAGGGAACAGGAAAACAATAAAAACACTGTAGCTTGATATTAAATCACCACAAGAACACCACCTCAAAAACAGCTATTGATGTGAATGATCAGGCAGACGAGGGTAAAAAGAGGACTTCAACTCATGTCAAGAGAAATGAAGGATAAAAGCCAGTATAGTGTGGTAGGTGACCTTGGCATGTCTGAGGTCCACTTAATGAGGGTAAATGCTATTCTAGAAGTTGTAAACATTCAGTTTGATGTTCCATCATGAGTTGAAACACACAAAGGTTTCCATTGCCATAGATCTTTCAATGTTTTTCTATGTAGTGACACCAAAGCAAATGACATTTAACACACAATTAAATCTAGGATTTTTCTAGGAGATACCAGAACAAGAACAAGAGGTGTTCCATACCAATCACACCAAGAAACACTTCTACTATGAACTCACATAAACAATTAGATTGGCGGACAGGGATTCTAGAGCAGGAACAAAAGTGAGAATCGTGGATAAAGATTAAATTTACATGTGGGTTTAAGAACAAATGCAAATAGATTGTTGTGAGATTATGTTGGCTTAGTAAATTAGTGGTCGTAGATTCTCTTTGGAAACCATACCTTCAGTCGTATTAATTAGCTAGGTTTTCAGGACCAGGCATCTTTTCCCTCTTGTTGAACATTCCTAAGTCCAATTAGAGAGCTTTTGGTTACTAACAGGGTATGCATGCCACTACTGTACTCATAGGGTTACTGTGCCATGCTAGCAGCTAATGTAGTTCACGGACATTATAGCTGAGTAGGACTGCTGGTTACAACTCTCCTTTGCACCTCATGGCAGCCACTACAGAAAATTACAACTAATAAAAATGCAGAGTTGTGGAGGTGAGTCCCAATGGAAACATCTAGAACCTAAGGCTCAGACAGTGTTGCAAAAGACAGGATAGAAAGATTTTAAGACTCAGAGGATCAGGGAATTTGTTATAAGATAGTGTCTCCTAGTAATATCAGAAGCTACATGATAATATCTCTCTATGATTACCTGAACATGAGCCAAACAAATATTACACCAATGGACATGCCAAAGTGGATTGGGAAAAGCCTAGGAAGCATCAACACTACACACACACACACACACACACACACACACAGACACACACACACACACACAGACATGTGAGCGAGTGCGCGAGCGCGTACATATATATGTATATGTACCCACACACATATGTCTATATATGGATGTAATAAGAACCAATGAAGTAAGAGGCCATGGATTTGAAGGAGTACAGGAAGGGTAAATAGGAGGATGAAATGTTATATCTCAAAAATAAAAAAAATCTGATAGAATTAAAAATTCAAAAGATATGCAAATGAGGGTGCTAGCTGATGGCTCAGTAAGTAAAGGTACTTGCTATCAAGCTTGACAACCTGAGTTAAATCTCTGGGACCTACATGATAAAAGGGAAGGATTGACTTCAGCAAGTTGTCCTCTGACTTCTATATGTGCATCATGGAACTCTCATATGTGTACACAAAATAATGAATGTAATTTTAAAATGTGGTCAGAACATACATCAATCTTACAATCAAGAACTAGTGACCTAGTTTCCAACTGTTTTAATATTGTCTAGTCTTCTTTTGTACTTCCTATAGGACTTGGGAATACTAAAGTGAAACTTTAAAGTGTAAGACATATAGAAAGATGATGTGAGAAGAAAATTTGGACATCTGTTGTATAGAAATAAAGCAATATAAGTTAGATGAAATTTTACAGTGATTTTAAAATGATGCTTGTAACTGAGCTTCTTTCCCTCATCTGTTCTTTCTCTACATCTTTTAGAGCCAGTGAATGAGGAATAATGGATATACAGAGCTTGAATTGGAAAGCTGGCAGAGTAATAGAATACACTTGACATAAAATAAGCAAATGCTTTATTTTAAAACTAAACTTAAATTTATTAAGTTGGTGTTTCCCTCAGTTTGAAATCACTTGCAGCCAAAATTCATTCTTTAGTCCATTATAATATTCACAAATACATGAGCAGTTTCTACATGCCTCTCTTAGAGTATGTTAATGCATTTATCACAGATTACATCACCAAACGTTGTGAACATCATCTATCTCAATGATGCCCACTCTGTAACAGAGCCCATATATCTATATATAGATGCCTTCATTTGATAAATCCCTGTAGCCTCCTGGATCCCATATTCACCTTTAAACCTCTACTTGATTTGTCCAATTTCCCATCTGCACGTGCAAAAATGAAATGTGAGGTTGCCGAGAGGAATTAGATCTGATATCTCCTTAACACTGCTTTTTTTCCAGGCTCTTCTTGGCTTTCTTACCTAGATTTTTCTATTCATCTTTATACACAAGTTTATCCTCGTGAAATACAAAGTTTGGGTAAGTTTCGAATGCCTGCTTCTTTTCTAGGATTTCCTGGGGCTCTCCAGATAGCTGGCTGCATTTTTAGCACTCTCAGTAAACACTAGAGATAGGAGTGAAGCTAGAGTACAGTTACATACTCAGAACTGAACACATTTCATAGTGTAAGATTCTTTTATAAAAATACAATTAACATTTGATGGTATCCTCACTGGAGAAGAAAGGAAAAACAAGACAGCAATGTCAGAATCATAACTGACCAAGTGGAAGGTAAAAAAGGGCGGTGCGTATTGCTTGACTGCTAAGAAATCATGGAGCTATGCCCCCACAGAACTGGCACAGTGCCACAGAGGGTACCATGGAGACCCAAAGGAAAGAACTGTTCACATACTGGTCACCTTCCTCCCAGTGACATGAGCACTACTCCCTCCCTCATATTATGGGCCTTCGAATGTTTAGATTGGGTATTTAGATTGCACATGTTTTAAATACATGGACATTTGCTCTGAATTTTTGAATGTTTTAATTTCTAGTTGTCTTAAGATATTGTCTTCAAAGCATTGTTTTCAGATGCACACACACACACACACACACACACACAGACACACACACACAGACACACACACAATCTGTTTATCCTACACTTAGGATTGCCAGTGAGTTACAAAACTTTCAACTTGCGCAAGTAAAGATCTAAGGAAGAAAACAGAAAATGTGGAAGCAGAAAAATGAGAGCAAAAAGAATGGGAAGATAGGACACTGTCAACTAACAGTACAGGATCTGAGCTAGATCACCCAACATCCATGAAACCCTCAGAACTGCCTTCTAAACCAGCACAAACTGCCATTTCCATCCCTTTACATTTATGAAATTCGCTAAGGCATCCAAATAAGTTATTTCCTTCTCTTAATTTTCTGCAAAACAGCGTGGAGTAGGTCTCATTATCATTTAAAATCCGTTATAGAAAATGTTACAAATATCTAGAATCTATATATGGTTTACATTCTAATTTTCTGGGTATGTAGTTTATCACCTCTATACTGTAATTGTAATTGCTGTCAAAAACTGTCACTTGGTTATGCACCAGTGTGCTAGGTTGGATATTAACTGCTTGCTGAAGTTATGTTTCCTCTTTCTTGATATAGTTCATGTGTTAGCAGAAAACCAGAGGGATTGAGGAGGAGAAGAAGGAAAGACAGAGAGAATCTACATTATTATTAAATGTAGGGAATTCTTAAAAGAGACTGTACATGGGAAAATGAGAAAACTGATGTAAAATCTTTTCAGCTGTAAAAAAAATTAGATGTATAAATAAAGGTAGCTTAAGTTGTCTCAGCGCCAGCGTGTGTGAACTGCACTTCTTGGTCTGTATCTTCTTTTGCTGACTCCTCACACCCTTCTCTGGGTTTGGAACTACACCAGGGCTGGACTCCAGTACCAACCAACAATAAATTTATATAACTATTTTACTTCTTCTTTGGATATATATTGTGTAACTTTTCTGGAGAGATGTAATAAAATGTCAATTCACCTCAAGTAGGGCACTAATGTATGATTTAGTCAATCAGTGAGTTTGTTAGTGTCACTAACAACAGCATGGTGACCCGAAGGCATCATCCAAAGCTCACCCTAATATGGCTGACAGCCCACAAATCTACATTCCCAGTATAGCTTACAAATAGCTTGGTGGATGAATCTCTTGACCCCAGCAATTATTGCTTATATACCTTGAGGAGCATCTTGTGAACCTTGTAATTTTCATGAGCTTTCTAAGTCTTGCATGTTTTGTTTACTTTGAGTCTCATAAGCCTTTCTTTAATTGTTCAAACTGTTCTTGTTGCCCTGGTATTTGTAAGTTCAATCTTTTGATCAAACTAGAAGACAGAATCAAGATTAGAAGTAGAACTGATGGTTTCTAACATGCCATTGGGGATTGCCATTCAAATGTACCTCAGCACAAACCACTGCCTAGTTGAATGCTACTTGCAATTTATCAATGCCTTTAAGCCCAAATGTTCCCTTTTTCTATAAAAGCATAGAATAAAAGCATAGAATTACGTGTACTTTTAGAGAAAATTCTGAGAAAAACTGAAGCACAATTTTCATGATAATACAGAATGCAAGTTTGCAGTAGGTTAGACACTCTACTGTACCAACTCTACATTCTATGCTTCATAACACTACAATTTAGTTCCTGACACCAAAGAGTTACTATTTGCATACAGGATGTCAATAACAAAACTCTTCTTCATCGCATGAATTTTTAAAATTTACCTTTGCCTTCAATAGAAATATAATCCCAATAATGGAACCAAGGAATGGTTCCACAGAAGCTATCATTTGAAACTGGGCAATTAACACTGGTTCAATGAAACCTAAGTCAGTTCTGCTCATTGCAATAGAGAATTATCACTTATACAAAATAAAATATGAAAAAGTAAAAGTTATGGTCGATGCTAAGTAGGAATATATTACCACCAATTCTCTATAAGTCAGTGGAAAATTATACATTAGTTCATAAATGAAACAATTTTCACACATGAAATTCCTCTGTAGTACCATAAGTATTGTAATTCCATGAGATTATTGTTGGTATTGGACTTATTTTCATTAACTTACTTTTATTTAAAACCATAGTGTAATGTTGCATGTGGTTGTGATTCGTCCATCCAAGCTTGGATTATACTCTAATTAGGAATTCTTGTTTTATAGACTATTTGCATTATCAGAAAATTTGCAGACAACAATGTGAATTCTATAAAATCTATCTGTATGATCCCAATGAAAAGACACGATAACACTATCATGTGACTTTCGGTTTCTAGACCTACAGATTTGTCCTACCTCCTACTGCTAACATCCCTGAGTACACCCACAAACACCCTAGGCGCTGGAAACCTACCAGAGTTTGGAGAGTTTCTCCTAGATAACCATGTGGATGGTTTACCTGTGTGAACTTCAAGAACTTCTTACTAAAATATGTCAGGAAAAAAATATCTAAGTCTGCCAAAGACTTAGAATATAAAGAATATAAAGAGCATAAGTGCACTTCTTTAAAAGCTGGGTAAGGTGGTCTTCTTGCAAGCAGAGCAAGAAATTCTTTAAGGCACATACAGAGGAGTTTTTAACCACAGATTTCCTGTTATTCCCCATGTTAACTTAAAAGATTTTGAAAGTTTTCACCTTCATTTTATTATTGATAATGATAAGCACTATCAAATGTAACATCTACAAACTTGTTTAATTATTGCAGCAGAGAAATGAGTTGGCTATACTTTCAATAAAATAAATCACTACATTATTACATGAGGGTATTTTGCAACTTACTTTGGTTCTTCTCTGGGGAGACATGGAGGGATATTCTGGGGATCAACCAAAGGCTCCAGTATGAACAGTAGTAATTTGGGATTTAATGAAAGTCTGGGATTTGAGGAAAATATCTACTTTCCTTCAAGTTCAATAATACAGTACCACTTGCAATAATACAAGCTCTTTCCAATCTGGCTCATCAAAATTCTTGCCTTTTGCTATTAATGAGATATTACATATTACCAATTTAGAAGGAAAAAAATCCCAGTTTTCATTTGACAAACCAGCTATGGGAGCACTTGCTGCAGCAGAGACTCTGAAAAGTAAATTAATAAATGCCTTTTTGAAACCTTTACTTCATTAGAGAATTTAGCCTAAGTATAGAAAATTTTAAATCATCTTATTTACTAAAACTGGCAAATAAGCTTTCTGGGAGCCCAGGGCAGGGGACTGGTAGAGAAGAACACCAAAATGCTAAACAAAACAAAATAAAACAATGAAGCAATGTTAAGAGTTGTACTTAACATTCTTAATTCTGGGATAGAATTTAAAGATCCATGTTGATGTTCTTTAAAGGATAAATCCCTGCATTTAATTTTTATTAAATATGTTCTCACATTTAATACATTGTTTTCACATTCATATATACATACAAAAGTTGGGAGACCTTAGAAACACGTTTATAATGTAAATATACCTTTATATAATACTGTGAAATAAAATCTGAATAAAAATTTTATTCCAACAACATTTCTCTATTTTCAACTTTGTTTATTGTTTTAAGTTTCTTTTTTTTTTTAATCACAGTGGAAATTAACTTATGCTTAATCATCCAGTTAGTGCCTATTGTCAACTTTACCAAATGCCAACAGTAAAATCATCTCGATCATACACTCTATGCTCTGTTACCATCCCACCATTCATTGCCTGATCTTTTGTCCTCTTTGAACGGCAACATTGTGATAAGATTGTGAAAAGGTGTAACTAACAGGTTTGTATAGATACCATTTCAAGTATTCAGAAAGCAGTATGCTGTATGCATTGTGCATTAAAAAAACTATTGATATTAAATCTAAGTATATGAGACTGGCTCCTGGTGGGAGTGTCACAAAGTTGTATGTCACAGTGTATGACAAGGATTTACAGCATTCTAGATTTTTCACACCTCTGCCATGTTAGTGAGTGACATTAAGTAAATATTTCATTTCTCTACTCTCAAGTGTCAAATACAGAATTTCCAACCACAAATAAATAAAGCACACATTCTGCATATGTAGTGCAAATGCTCAGTAAACAGAGTGACATAGAATAAGCTTAAAGTTGCCATTCAGTAAGTGGTTCCACAGGGAGGTCCTGAATTTATGAAAGTTGTGACTTGTCTCCCTGTTCCAAATAGATACTGTCACTGTCCCCTGTCAAGCACAATGACCAAAAAGGCTACTGAGTTGGGCTGATAGAATGCGGAAGGAATGGGAAGTCATTTGCACAAATGGGTGGTACAATTTCTGTCACTTCTATATAGCATGTAAAGTCTTATTTGCTGACAAACCTCAAATTCCTGCAGCCAGAGCAGGTACCAAGGAGGAAATCGCAAATGTTCTGTTTAAAAGAATTGTATGTTGGCACCTATGTACTATATTGTGACCCAGATAAGAAAAGGAATGAAAGGTGATTATTATAAAGTTAAAATTTTAGAAGTGATACCGGAATATTCAAAACTCAAATTATGTAATACCCAAGTCACATAAGCATTTACACATGGCTCTGCTTCCAAGTGCTGTTTGAGCAATAATCTTCAGTACTTTGAACAAAACAAAGAGCTTTGTTGCTCTGTCCTAATTAGAAAATTCTTCCAGAGAAAAATTATTGGTAGGAGAAAAATATTAGCAAAATGTGAAAACCTTTTCACTCATTTACTTCATTACATGTTTTCCTTCAAAGGTAGCCATAGTTGGTAAGACAAAGCATATACAAAAGAAACAAATAAAAATGTCTATAATAAACAGAAATACAAAAACTGTGCTACTATCTTTTCACTCGCCTCTACACCGAGTTTAGGAAACAGTCTTTGAAATACTGTTACAAGCTAAATACAAACGGAAGCTAAAACTGAATGACACAGGAAACATACACACATCTTATCACGAGAAAAACACCATCCCTCACTTGTAATACATACAGAACATTTAAAACTAAGGTCTGACACAATCACTTAATTGATTTAAATAATTAAGGCTTCTAAATGGTTCACTGCCAACTTTCTGCATCAGTATTAGAATAAAATACACTTTTGCATTTCGGGTTGTGCTCTCGACAGACATTTTATCCCTGGATTTTTATTAATAAGATCTGATGAGGGCATGTTAGGATTGTTTGCTGACATTTACTTTTAGTAGCTGTTAGACTAAAGAATAGCACTACAAACTTCATCCTATCGCCTGGACTGTTGGCTCATTTTACCTTCTTTTCATGTTTAATATGGCCATTCCCTTTGTATTTGCCATTGGGGATTCCATTTTGGTAATGTCCATTAACTGTGCTATGCTTATTTCTAGACCATAGACTTTTGATTTTTCTGTAGATAAATTTTGTCACATAGGACATTATGAAGTAGAGCAAGACAGCACCAAGCAGAAGCACAGAGGCAATATCCAGTAGAAAATACTGACAGAAAGAGATCTGATGGACAGCCGAACGGAGGTGATGGGCTCCATCATGGCGAAGAATGTAGTCTATCCAATAGGTAGTCCGATTGACAGGGTGGCCGGGTTGATCCTTATGAATTTCTGATAACTTCTGAGCCCTTTGCCGATAACTGCAGTGGAGACAAATGTGATATAATCATCTATACACAGGTTCTGTACTGATAGATATCTCAATTTAGAAATGTGGAAAATGACTGATATTCCTCTTTAAGCATGTAAGTGTGCTCTAGGCACTGGGTTAAATGCTTTAAATACTTACAACATCTCCATATATTTCAAGCTGGTGAGAACAAGCAAACCTAGCAACATGAAATCACGTTCTACAGATGAAAGGCAGATTTAGATTTTCTGACCCAAGCCCTTCCTATACCATATTATACACTCTCCCCATCAGATGCTGCTAAAAGCTGTTAAGCAAAGTGTCTATTCAGAAAGGGGACATTTTAAAATTCTATTAAAAAAGATAGAGAAAAGCAGGAACATTTTTCTTACCAGTTCTTTAAAAAGTAGTATCATTCAGGTGTTTAACTTAGAGCCATAATAACTGATGGTGTGGGAATGTTATTTTATACAGAAGGAAAGGGGATGAGGTACATGACAGTATGATATATGTAGTACAGAGAAACGTTGGCAAGGATGTGAATGAGTGTAAACCCTTAAGTGATTGATTAAAAACAAAGATAGGTAAAGTGATACATTTCATGTAAACATTTCATTTTAATTTAAAAATGCATGAAATTTCCAAACAGTTAATTTAAAATGCTATGATGGAGAACTTTTTATATGCATAACTGAACTGAATATTTGTGAGACAATCTGACAGATGTCTGTGGTCTACTGCTTAGACAGAAGAAGTAAGTTCTACTTCAAGAAAATAAAAACATCACAGAAGATATGACTCTTATACAGAGTGCTACCGAGGAAGAAAAACTCAGGCATATGTGAAGCCCTGGCATGGTAAAGGAAGAGTGCGAAAAATCAGAAAGCCGGGAGACGAGGTGCATTCCAAGGGTAAACTCATTCACGAGCAGTGTGAAGTACAAGGGTGTCCAGTCAAGCTGCTCAAGGCTATACTGAACAACAAATTATGAGCTTAAATCATAGAACCAAATAGCCATAATCACAGAAATGGCTAGTTTACCAGAGAAGAAGATATTGATGGTAAGAGGTACATAACAAAGACCATAGGAATAGTAAAAATGACAGTAAGGCCAATCAGATTGGGCAGCTCGAAATCAGAGTGAGTTGTTGGTATCAGTTGGTTAAGATCCTGGATTTAATGTGAAAGTAAGTAAAGGGAAGTCAGAAGCAATTACAATGCTTGTAACCTGCAGAATCTAGTGAACAGGAAGTATCCTGAGGTGCAGAGCACTGGCCATAGCTGTAACAGCATGAGGTGTGATGAAAGGAGAATCCAGAGAGCAGGACAAACTATATGATGATTGTACCTCTACAGTACAATCATCAGTCTACAGTGCTATGTGAATTGATGTGATGTTCCTTTTATAATATAGCTGTAGCTTTAAATATTTAGCCTGTAAGGGACATGGTAACAAGTTAGGGAAATGAATGGAAGGGAAATTAGGAGTGGGGTCAGTAGCAAGCCAATATATATATCATGAATATAATGTTAACTAGGCAAAGGAGACTGGACCACCAACCAAAAAATACATATGGAAGGACCCATGGTGCTGGCTACATTATGTGGCAGAGGAGGGTCTTGTTACCCATCAGGGGGAGGAGAGGCCCTTGGGTCTGAGGGTCTTAGATGCCCCAGTGTAGGGGAATGCGAGGGAGGGAAGATGGAGTGGGTGAGTGGGTGGGGAGCAACCTCATAGTGGCAGGGGGAGGGGGAATGGAATAGGGGGTTTCCAAAGGGGAAAATATTTGAAATGTTTATAAAGTAAATATCCAAAAATAAAAAAAATTAAATAATGATTTCACATCTGAAGTGGAACTTTTGCCATATATTTTAGGTAAATTACTTGAGTTTATATAATGACTTTTAGGGAATGGTACAATTACCATATCTATGTGTACTTTAAGACTGCATTTAGGATTTCAGTGCAATGTAATGAGTGTAACCTGATCCTCTAATTCATGCTGGATCACACCTCAGAGAACACTGTTAAAACTGAGCTGGGAATAGAGCTCATGGAAGAGTGCTTGCCTGGTATGTGCAAGCCCCTGGGTTCAATCTCTAGTTCCACAATCAAAACAAATACACAGATTACCTTGCTGAACTTCTTTTTGTAAGCGTTCCTATCTAATGACCCAACGTTAGTAGCTCTCCAGCTTTACCACCCTGAATCCTTCCTATGATTTTGCAGGCCTATGTGAAAATATTTTCCTAAGAACATTCATGCTTCAAAATGCATGTGCTCTAACAAGAAAATTAAATATTATAGAAGGGGTCGTATGCAGGTGCCTGAGGCACAGAATATACTGTTCCACATGCCACAGTTGTGTCCAATACACTGGCTAATATAATAGATGAGGGCCATCTCCAAGCTTACAAAAGGCAGAATAATGAACCTTGGATGATTCCAAAACTTTATATGTAAGCTTAACTATTTTTTTTTTTTTTTTAAGAAACCATTTTCCCATCAGTATTTCTAATAATATAGCAATGATTCTCAGCACAGTGTTCAGCCACATCACCTAGGTATAAACAGAAATTAGATTACTCTCTTCAGTTATTTAATGTCATTTGAAGCACATGATAAACTAAACATCATGCCTTTAAATGAAGAAAATCACTGCTTTGTTTAAAAGTACCCAGGCCAGCTGCCCACTGAGACTCACTTGTGAAGTGGGTTAATTCAGGACACATCAAGAATTTAAAAGGCAAAATAAAGATTCTAATTCATCATTCACATAAGCAAATACATCTCAGCAACAGCAAGTGCTGGGAGAGCCAGGCAGGATGGAGAGTTCTGATTAAGAATTAGATAGGGCTGTCTTCTGTTCATGTTTGAATAGCTGTGTGAACTTAGGCAAATTACTGATGTTCTTTGAGTTTCAACTGCCTCATTTCTACAGTAATGGCAAAAGCTCTGATACAAGGCAGCAGCCAGTGATGGCTGATCAGTGTAGTCAACTTAGGTGGATTTAGAATTCCCTGAGAAACATCCTTCTGCGTGTGTGTGTGAGAGAGAACAGTTCTAGGAGGGAACTGAGGAGGGGAAATATGAACATGGTAGCACTGGTCTATGGCTGGGGACTTGGGCTGATGAAAAAGCAGAAAGTCAGAATGGTGGCACAATTCCCACTCTGCTTTCCTATCAAGACGCTAGGAAGCACCCATAACCACAGCTGTGTGTACTACTGCCGTCAGGCCTTCATCACTGCCAGCAGGTTATACATTCAAACCAAGAGCCAAAATCAATCCTTCCTCTTCCATGTCACATCTTGTCAAGTACTTGGTCTCAGCTATGACAGACGTAACTAGTGCAATGGGTAACGAAGGTAAAAAACAGATACAAAATCTGACACACCAGAGAGATCTGGTCTTTGTTTTTCTGTCTGACAAATCTTGGAGGCAAAATGCTCAGGATCACATCATGGATGGCTAAATGACTGTTACATTTAACTTCAAATTTTAGGAAAACATAGATAAGAAATAACAATGATATAAGAGATATCTCTCCCCATGCCAGAATTACAGAAAACTTACTGCCAATATACTGTGTAATTAAGTATATGTATGTATGCAGATAAATGTGATAAATGTGAGATATATATATATCATCTATCTGCCTTATATGAGCTGAAACCTTACCTGGGATTATTGATAACTTTCACCAGCGCATCATGCAGCTCTTCTTCCGTAACTGTATTCCATTCTAACAAGATCCCCATGCCTTTTGCCTGTACTCTAGTCATAGTATCATAATGGTCTCCAAAAAGTGGGATTCCCACTACAGGGACACCATGATACATAGTTTCAAATATACTGTTCAAACCACCGTGACTTAGGAAGGCTCTGATGTTGGAATGACCTAAAGGATAAAAGGGAAACAAATATTCTTACTCCAGATTTATCCAGAACTTCTTACAAGATCAAAACAATAGCAAGTTACATTTTAGTAAGTGAATTTTTAAAGAGGTAATTTCATTGGTCCATTCTTTATACCAATTAAAATGATGTTACACATATCAACTGGAAGCCATTTTAGGTAATTTAAACATATAACATTAATCATGAAATATAAGACATTCCCTGAAACACAAATTTCACATGAATAGCAACACATACTTTAATTGCTTAAAATAAACAGAATGTCAGTTAGGACATCAACTATAAGAGATGTAGTATTGTAATATTTAGCTGTCACAGGAATGGAAAGGTTACCTGGTCAAAATTTTAATGAGGTATTTCTTCTAGTAAATGGGCAGAGATGAAAAAAATTGCGTAAGAAGTGAAAGAAAAAAGTATGGTAAGGAAATGTGTTGTTGGCCAGTAAACAATTATAGGATGCAGAAATTCAAATCTATTAAATACGCTTAACAGGCACGAAAGTGTGTACAAACTCACACAAATAGGCTCTCAGTCCATTTGTCTCTCCTAGTTCTATAGAGAGAGTGCCTAACTAAGGATTAGATTTAAAAGCAGTTTTGGTAGCAGGATTCTTATCTGAACAAAACCTGCACTACGAAGTCCAGCATAGCTGGCATATGAATAAAAAGGGGCCTAACCGGTGACGGGAAAAGAGAACAGTTTAGTGCCTACTTCTGGTCCTGAATGAATCTTTGACTACAGGATTCATCCCAGCACCTGCAGAGGTGCTGCTCAGAGTACTGTGAAAGGGCTGATCTACAAAAAGTCAGAACACTGAGACAAGGAAAGCCTGGGGAACCTTAAGGAGGTCTTTCTCACAGGACATTAAACAGCTGCACTTTGCTGCTGGTCGCACATGCAAAGGTCAGATTTTCTTAGGTAATAGCATCACACTGTTGCACTGAGCTAGCTGATGGTCAACATTGCTATGGATTTTTTTCTGCTTCTTCCTACCTCATATAGATTCTAAAGTCACAATAACAAAGACATAGAAAAGAGAAGGGAAAAAATGAACGTAATGGAAAAAGAAAATTGGGTTCATTTTTGCTCAGTTTCATTTATTACATTTAGAATGAGTTAGGTATTATATAAAAAAGGTTTTGCACCATTTTACAGTGACAAATTAAAATAGCTAGGTTTGTAGGTGGAGGTAGTAATGGGAGAATGCTTGCCAATCATGTGAGGTCCTGCATTCCATCCTCGGTGACTGAACAGACACACCCCAATTATTTAACTATTTGGTGGCATACGACTATAATTCCAGCACTTGGGAACTGGAGGCCTGACTTCAAAGCTATATACTTGAGTACAAGTACTAAACTGTTTTTAAATAAAATAATAATAATAAATAAAAAAGTGTCTTGCTCTTAGGACCACTGTAGCATCTAGAAAGTATATTTTAAAATGAGTTTAACGTATTTTTAAGGTTGTTAATAGTATTTTAATTTTAAAATAAGTCATTTTATTTAATATTTAGTATTAATTATGCATAAGTGTGAGTCAATACTACTCAGATCAACACATTTCTTATCAGTTCTTTATTACATAGTAAAGGCTGACATGACATTTAATGAATAAATAATTTTAATAATAAGAATTTTCATTTTTACTGTCTATACTCATTAAACAAAGTAAAATAATTTATATTTAAACATACTTATTTGAATTTTGTGTTGATGACCAAATTCACAAACAATAAAAATTTAAAACAAATGTTCCTTTATCAAAACTACCTAGTAATTTAGGAATAATTAAGGCAAATGATCAAATTAAACTTAAATATTTCTCTTATTTTCATCATTTTGTTTTGTTTCAGATAAGTGAATAACTCCCAAATTATCTAAAATTTAGACACATCTGTAAATGAATATAACATCAGTTTGTGTTTGTTTTTAATTTAACTACTATTATCAACTAACTTAATCAGATATAGCTTTATATATTGTTACTAGCTAATACAATTTAGTATATGTTTTACGGACATTAAAGCTAGGTGATTGTTTAAAATGCTTCATTACAGATTTTAGTAGCTGCATTTTACAAATGATTCTACAACAAATAAAACTCTGGATCAGTGGTCTGAATTTTGAGAATTGAAGTACTAGATAAGAATGACACCACACACACTTTCCAAACCACGACTGTACTAACATCAGGTTCACATATCGGTCAAGTAAGTGCAGCTACTGACTTACCAAGCAGGTCGTTTTGAGGCAACCATTCTATGAGCTTAGTGTTGTTTCCTAGGTTCTTTGGTTTGGTTCCAGAAAACCTAAAATGGACACCAGACAATGGGTCTTTCAGAATTGAAGCCTTATAACATGGATTAATTTTGTAGACTTATGAGTGTTATGTTATAGGATAAATTACTGATATTCTTCTGCATAAAGTTTTGGTTCAGTATGAATCAAAGTATTCCACAGATAGATAAGATATAATTTTCTTGTAAAGCCTACTTACTCTTCTAATAATTATAAGATACATATAAGAGATGTGGGGACCCAAATGAATATTTGCTAAATTTAATTCTATACAAGTATGCAGAGAGAAGAGAAACAACCACCAATGAGAAGTCTCTACCCTCCATCTTTGCAACCCAGTGCCAACACTGAAAAGCAGCAGAAAGTATGCTTCATTGCCTTGGGTCCAGAGAGATTGGCAGAGTAAAGCACATAGTTAGGCTGTTTCCTATGTGGTGAACCTCAAATGTGCCTCACAACTATGAGGATGACAAGAGTCCTCAATAAGGGACAAGGATGCTCTGAATTAACAAGCCTGATAGAGAAATTCAAGTGGAACTAGAGTAAGAAGGGGGAAGTTCTGCTCAGAACAAAGTCCATGTCCATTTCCTAGCCCAGCCTTACTCAGTGCTCTAGAGCCTAGACAATTTAGAGCATATATAATGTCTTGGGAGATCCTTTTTCCTTTTTGTGGAGTTGTATTCACTAATATATCCCCTGAGCTCCAAGACTGCAAATAAATGCATGCTCAATGAAGTATGCGGGTGTGATTCCATGCTGCAGTGCCTTCGGTGGAAGCTGGAGTGTACCTCAGAATTTATCTTAACCAATATTAATTAGCTAATAAAGTACTGAGAGTTTTAGAGACTCCATTTCTCGGATTAAAAGTCTGGAAATATTAATATAGGTAAGATATTAAAAGGAAAGTATAAAGTACCTGGATTAATGAAGTACTTAAGTCATTTACTCATTCATCATTAACTACCTTATTCCAAACCTATTTGAAAAAATATATACCTAGGCGTGAAATTACAACTAAATTTTAAAAATAAGGAAAAATGGGAGTTTAAACTGGAGGAAATATAAAACTGAGTCCAACATAGATTATCTTATTCCACAACATATTCTGAATATAAAACTGAGTCCAACATAGATTATCTTATTCTACAACATATTCTGAATATATTCTATGCTTTTATCTTTATCGATTACAGA
The DNA here is from genome assembly GCA_019843965.1 of Rhynchomys soricoides. Taxonomy (NCBI): domain Eukaryota; kingdom Metazoa; phylum Chordata; class Mammalia; order Rodentia; family Muridae; genus Rhynchomys; species Rhynchomys soricoides. Next base: position 8,591,984 of record JADRCH010000052.1, on the reverse strand, counting down.
CTTTTATGAATTAGTTTTCGATTTCAATGCAATAGAAACAAAATAAAACCTCATGATCATCTAATCTAGCCAGTGAATCAATGTGAGTGAAGATTAAACTAGGAGATACTGGGTTTCAACAATAAAAACCAACCTGAATTATCATGACCTTACCTCCAAATCACTTTTTGAGGCAATCTCCCCAGAGCTCCTGCCAGTTTGTTAGCAATGTCTTCTGACAGATATTTGACACCAGCTCCAAAAGACACCAGAACAAAGCCATGTTCCTGAGCACCATTTACCCACCTCTGCAGATCCTGCAACAGAAACATGGAAAACAATTTTATGAAGACCAATACAAGTCAGTGCCATCAAAAATGTTCTTTGAAAAGTCTTCATACAATTTCCTTAAACAAACAATGAGAAATAAGTAAGAACAGCACATGAAATTTTCCTCTAAAAACTACAAACTGCTTTATAAGGTTTATGTCAGGGGACAGAGAAGTTTTATTAAGGTTTATTAAGGACACTTACCACTCTTGCAAAGAACTTGCGTTCAGTTCTTAATACACACATACAACTGTCTGCAACTATAGTTTCTAGAAATATGGCAATTCCTTCTGATCTATGTCCATAACAGGTATGTACAGACTGCACATACATACATACATGTAAGAAAAACATAAAAAATGAAACAAACATAAACATAAAAAATAGACATAAAAATGAAATTTAAAAAGTATTTCTTCTAACAATGCTCATTGAACTAGGATGGCATATGTTTTTGTTTCTCTCTCTCTTTCTCCCCCCGACCCCGTCCTCCTTCACTGAGTATCAACTCAAAAAACAATAGCTGAGAGTATGAGACCTCAAAGGTCAGAACATTCTAATAGTTAATCCATCCTTGTCTAGAAATGTGAGAATATAAGCAAAAGATTCAGACTGACTGTGTGCCAACCCCTCCAGCTATACTCCTCAGTGAGTCTTTTCAAACTTTGGCCAGGGTGGACGATATGCACCAAAATGAAAGCAATCTCTTACATGGGTACCACTCCTGTCAGTTATGTTCTGTAAGTACAAGTTTTAGGTTAATGGCAAGTCATCCAGGTGAATGAATCTTTCTCAAAGATGTAGAGGCTGTTTACTGTGTGAGTAGTAATGGGTCCAGCATCATTTGAGGGCACAAAATGCTTAATGTCCCTTAAGGACAGCCCTGCTGTCAACTGAATGGCACGCCATTGGCAGTCATCAAAACAGGGTGTGACTCAGTTTTGCAGTAGTATTTGTGGTGCAGAGCCTGCTGTCAACGCCATTACAGAGGTCCTGCCTTTCTGTTCAGTATCAGTAGATTGCTGTCCCGTGTTGCTGTGGTTTTACAGTTTCACACCACTTTTAGGACACACTGACCCATAGTCAAGGAGTACTGCATGGTAAGAATCATGTCACCCTGACACCACAGTTCAGCTTGCCTACATAAAGAGAACATGTGACATACATTTTTCTTTATTTAATGATACTTGTATAAGGCACTTTATGACATTTCATTTCTAGAGAAGGAAGGGAAAGAGCACAGTTATATCCCAAGTGAATTAGAGAATCAATGCACCGTAAGAGGGACAGTAAGCGGTAAGAAGGTAGAGCCCGGAAGCCAGTGAAGTAATCACATGTTGATTGTTGGGTAGAAACCTATCTTTCCATTATATTCTAGGAGGCTTGATTTACAAATGTATAAAAGAAACAGAGTATACTCAGTTTTAGATTAAAACTATCATTTTGTTATATTTACCAAGCCTTATTTCACATGATGAAAACTCAAGCATCACATCTCTAGATTCTACATGAGAATGAGAAGCAAATCTACTCACAATTTAAATTTCCTGCACAGTTCTGAGGCAGACAAAGCTGAGGCATATGCAAATGCTTCACAGAGAACGCAGGAAGCATATTTTTTCCTGTCTGGCCTTCATGTTAGTTATCACCTACCACTCAATTTTAGGATCAATGCTGTTTGGAAAAAGTTTATTCAGATGCAGGAAGCTTCACAGAAATGATGTCATTTCTTTCACAAAGATTTGAAACGTCCCAGAGTTTTAGTAAACTTTAGTTTAATTGTTTAAAAAATACTTCTCCAGTTTTTATTTGGTATGAAGTAAAACACACACACACACACACACACACACAGAGAGAGAGAGAGAGAGAGAGAGGTAGAGAGAGAGACAGACAGAGAGAAAGAGAGAGAGAGGTGGAGAGAGAGAGAGAGAGAGAGAGAGAGAGAGAGAGAGAGAGACTTTGTCTCCCTTTTCCTACCATAAATATTAACCACAGTAAGGATGTATTTGTTTAGTCTTTACTAACAGGCAAGGAAGTAGAACATGTTGTACTCCTATGATTACCTACTACCTATAGGAAAAGTAGTCAGTATTTCAGTAGTACTTCCCTTGGCTTAGAAGAGACAGTGTGGCCTAAAGGTGATATCCAAACTGGGTTGAAGGTAAAAGAGGTTAAAAAAAAAAAAGTTCTGAGGACAGATGGGGAATGGGTAGACACCTGGCTTCTACTTGATGGAGCCCTCCTTTCCCCGTGGTTTCTGATCCTCACAAGTGCACAGAATATTGACTTGACAGATGCACAATGGGGACACTAAAGGGACTGAGACTTGGATTTGGCTAGAAAGACATGCAGGAAACACATTTGAGTTAGAGGTGACAGGGAGGTTAAGGCCACTAAGCCTATAGCAAAGACATAAACTGGGATTTCATGAAAAAAAGGAGTCTTTATCTCCAATGGGTTGGGAAGCTCTAGCTAACACCTCTTCTATACACATTGACAATATCTTCCAGAATGTAAGAATTCATCAATGATATGATTCAATGATTCTGTAAAGGTTCGTTAAGAAAATTAATTTCAGAATAACCTGTGCAATATAAAACAAAAAAACCTGACTGCAAAATTTATAATTCTAAAATATGAAAGTACTTAGAAACTTCCTTCCTCCCTCTAAGAAAATACCAAATTAACAACAAAAAATATTGACTAATAGTTCATTCATTTGCAGTACAATATCAATAACATATAAGAAGAAAATAAACTGAAATGTATAAAAAATACTTGAAGAAAATATGGAAACTTTAATAAGGGACAAAAATATCTGACCATAAAGAGTAATAATATGCCTGAGTAGTAAATATTAATGTTAGAATGATGCCAATTTTAATAAAAATTAAATTATGTGTATTACTACATTTTCAGAGAGAATTTATGAAATAATAAAGAATGTTATAACTTCAGAAAACAAAATAAGAGGCTGGGGAGATGTGACTTGATAAAACTCTTGCTGTGCAAGCATGAGGACCTAAATTCCGATCCATAGCTGGGCACAGACCCACTACAACCCTTGTGTTGGGACAGTATATAAAGAATGACCCTGGTATATGCCAGCTACCTATGTAGCCCAGTCAACCAAGGACCCTGTCTCAAAAAATAAGTTGAGGCATGATTTTTCTGCAACGGTCTCAACGTGCATGTGCATTGCACACATACCTATACACACATGGACAAATCAACACATGTGTATCACACAAATAAACTCATTTAAAAACGAAAATATACAGAAGGACTAAGAAACTTTGGAAAAGTACAGGCAGCTTACTTTTCTAGGTAGGAATGTGTCTCTAGAGCCTAGAGCAATTACGTCTCGTAATGTTAGCAAATAGGACAGAGCAATGAAGATGGCTGATGGAGGCAAACTGCTGTCAGATGTGAGCTGGAGCTTTATTTTCATCAGAGAATAAAGGAGTTATAAAAATATAGGACTAGGGGAAATATGAGTTTCTATACTTTCACATATCATGAATCACAGAAGGATAAAAAATATTAAACTAAATTAAACAGATTATTTATCTGTAGACACAAAAGAATCCATTTGTCTACTCCAGAATGGTCTTCCTGAGTCAGAGACAACAGAAGTCACAAAAAAAAAAAAAACAGGTGGAGCTCACCTAAAGATCAAACACACTCCAGAGAATAGAAGGGACAACACAATAAACCAGAAGGAATTTAGAACATACTATAAAGGATTAATATGAAAACCAAATAAACAGAAATATACATAAATGACTTGGAAAAACTGCCTCCCCAGGGAATGTTAAATTGCACAAACATTCCGGAAAAAATGTTTCTCCTTATTTCAGAGGAACACAAACTCAACATGCTCATATCATCTACAAGCATTCTATTAAATGCTAAGACCCAACAGTATAATCCATTTAACCTTAAACATTTAAAGAAATGATTTTAATGTTCACTTACTAAAAGTATTACAGTTTTGCAATTTTCTTCCAACTTCTTTTTGTTTTTTTCAGAAAGAATACAATCTAAGTGGCCTTTGGGTTTTTCAGCAATCTTTTCCCACTGTAAGATAACTACTCATCTGGTATTTTCCTTTGGTAATTCAGCAGTATGAGCTCATTAGTGTATTAACTTTCCATTCATCTAAGATTTAATAGGATTTAGTTGCCATGCCTCTGGACTGAGTTCTGAACAAGACTGAGTTCTATCATCAGTTTTGCTTCGAGGCAGGATCTTGCTATGGAACTAGTCATGTGGCTATGTCTACCCTCAATCCACAGCAGTCATGTGGCTATGTCTACCCTCAATCCACAGCAGTCATGTGGCTATGTCTACCCTCAATCCACAGCAACCCCCACCTTAGCCTCCCAAGTGCACCATCCCGCCTGCCTCCATCATTATTTGCAATCATCAATTAGTCTGCTTGCTCAGTACAATGTATTGAATATTTCATCTCTCAATGATTCAAATGGTCACCATCTCCCCAGGGATTCAAACCGTCACTATCTTAGCTGCTTTCTAAATTCTACTCTGATTCACTTATCTGTCATTCCTGCTGATTCTGAAATTTATTGTTATTTTATAATATATTTTAATGTTTGCATGGTTCAATTTTCCTCATTACATTTATTTTGTAATTAGGTTGTTTGTACATTTGATACATTTTAGTTACTTTTTAAACCCAAAACAATGTTCCTTGTATGCACTCTGGATATTTATGCACATATGCATAAAATATGTATTCCATTTCATGCAAAATGTAAATTTAGAAACCCTAACCATTCCTTTATATGCAACTGTCAGTACAGCACTCTACTTTATACCACCAGGTGGCATGGCAGGCATAGAGCAGAGATTCTTGGCTTTAAAAATCACCCTGTCCAAGACTGATACTCATACCTAAGTGTTCTGGGAATCAAAACCCCAGGGTAATAACTTTCCAATCTTCTAAATGGAAATGAGAATCAATGATCAAAACAATGCTTCAAATATCCTATATAAACACAGTAACATAGATGTTAGATGTTACCCCACTATATGTGGATAAATAATTTCATGTCTACATAATTTAATTGTCAGATCTGTGCTACCCCAACCCCCCTCTCTCTCCCCTCTCTCTGTATTTGAACATTTTGGAAATATTTGAAAAAATATTTGGAAAACCTCGGATTGAAAATAATCATATTGTCTTCTTGCAGTGCTAAGTAAGTTTCCTTCAATCTTATACAGTAAATAAAACATAAGGAAAATATTTATGTTTGAGTTTATAATAATCATTGCTGTGTGTTAGAAATCTGCCTGCTTTAACAACTACAACATAACTAGGTAGTGATTTGTTTTCTATCTGCCAGATTCCTTTCTCTGGATCAAAGATATCCCAAGTGACTTGACTTGGTTTTAAGAGCCAGAAAGCAGGTAGTTGTGTATGCTGGCGTCTTCCTAGTCCACACACTCCATGTAGAGCTGTTCAGCATGGGAGAGTACAGTACCTGGGTTCTGTGACAAGAGACTGGGCCCAATGGGAATGAAAGAATATAGCAGAGTACTGATCTGAAATATAACAACTTCAGTATTTTTAGGTAATACTGAACACAATGGATGTTGAGAAGTCATGGACAATATAAAAATCTAGCTAGTTCTTCAACTTTTCAGAGACCATTACTGAATAATTAATGTTCTACTCTCTATCCAAAAGCAAACAAAGACTCCTTAATTTTAGATCATTTAAATCCCCCAGATAACTGTTCCTGAACCAATAAAAGACTAACTGAAGATTGAATGGTACAGTTCTGCCTCCATCTTCATTGAGGCTTCATTCTGAGGGTATCAAAATCTTCCAAACTTAGAAAGGATATTAATGTCTGATGCCTGGAGACAAACTGGGTTGCAGTAGCTAGCTCTAGGTATGCCCTACTGGCACCCAGTGATCCAAACTTACACCTCTTTCTCCACCCAAAACTGGAAGTCTGGAGAGAGGACCAGAACAGGCAAGAAAACTTTAACACTGTGTCCTTTGTCAGCCCCATGCTTTCTGAGGAAAAGAATGCCTGGACTGTGAGAGAGTCCTACACAAAGATGGCAATAGAAGAAAAGGGGGAGGGAGCTGAGGGCACTTTTGTTGTTACTAACACCAACATCAATAGGGCTTTTTTCCTCTCTTTTACCATGTCTGATATAAAGAATGTTCTGCTTAGATCAGGTGGGCAGTAAATAATTGAAATATTTATTTTGTAAAATTCAGCAACTAGAATAATAGCAAATATTTTGATACAAAATCTTTTTAAAAGAGCTTCAGGCATCATATGATTTTTGAGTACTACCAAAAGTAGTTTAACAAGACTTACTAAGTAAAAATTATCAATAAAAAAATAAAAGTTAGGGCAAGGCAGAGAGCATGAGATAAAGTGCTTGTTGCATGAGGAACTGTGTTCAGAGTCTCAGTACCATGCAAAAGTCAGATGTGCTGGGACCTGGCTGTGACACCAGAGCTAGGGGATGAAGGCAGGCAAATCATTGCAGTGATCCTTGCCAAGATGGTGATCTCGAAGCTCTGTATCTCTAAGAGACCATGTATCATAAAATAAAAGGTACTGGATGTCAATCTCTAATCTCTACATACCAGCATCTGTAAGTACATACAAAACACATGCGCACACACACACACACACACACACACACACACACACACACACACACACATACAAATATACAGGACAAGAAAAGAGTATAAAAGTTACACACATTCAAAACGAACATGTACTGACCACTGTTTTTAAGCTTGGGGATCAGATTTTCCTCAAAGCCATTTCCACCACTTGCTATGTGATGTCAAGCAAGTCACTAAAAGCCTGGCTTCTTCACCTTCATAAGTGAAGGTAAAATACATTACAGGACATGGAGATCAAATGGGATCATATACTTTAAAAGTACTCTGCCAGCTAAAAACAAGCTTGTTCTTTTTCCTAGCTGAGATGTCTAACAAGTAATATACACATTAAGGGACGAAAAGACATGAATCCCAAGGAAAGGAAAGATAAGAAAGACAGTCCTCCTACAACAAGATATTTTCTTTACATTTTGTTACCATATTTTACATTTCTCAGAATAAAGCTAGTTATAATAAATACTTAAAGAAAAATAGTAAAATGTTTTTCATGCAGTATAAAGTTGTCGATTTCTTAAAAAAAAAAAAAAAATCAAATGCTTTCTGGGTTTCTCCAGGAATTTAAGCAGCAACTAACCTAAAGATGCAATAGAGAGATCAACGTCAAGGTGATGGCTGAGTCTTCCTAACACTGAACATTCGAGAGAATGAAAAAACTCTGAAAGACACATTCATTCCCACTGAGATACTGAAGTATCTTTTTTCCTTTCTAGTAGGTTTTTAACTTTTACCAGCACAGTTACAATTAGAAGTAAGCAAAATTTGAAACCTTTTGAGGAAAGCTAGATTTTCAAGGTTCTTCAGACCTTCAACAAACTGCAGACAAGCATCTCTGACACCCCAAGGATATGAGCACAGCAAGGTGTTGAGATGCTGTGGAAAGTACACTAGGTAAACAAGAGCAGATACCAAGCAAACAAAGGAAACCAACTAGAAAAGTCTCTCAAAATGATAGGCAAATCTTTCTTATGTGACAAGAGTAAACGAAGAATCCAGAGATGTAAGAGGGCTAGTGATCTGGAAACAGATTTGAAATGAGCATGTGCACAAGAGGATAGAGACCAAGATGCATACGAGGTACCTTTCCTCCTGAATGAGTACAGAGTATAGCTCTACAGCCTGAAACACATTCTTTAATCTCCTCTCAAGGTAAACAGCAAAATTATGCTGTATAACCATGGACATGTGTAATACTTACAGTTTAAAGGGAAAGAATACAGTGCCTTTATTTGCTCTCTAGGCATATTCATTTCATCAATGATGCAATTACTGTTAAACAAACTTGTATGGGCCACATTTTATGTGTGTGGGACTATACGCCTGGAATATAAAAGAGCAAGATATAGTTTCCTGCCTGGGAGCTCAAAGTCCAACCCAGATTCCTGGCCTTCACTAACAGGGAAGTAACACTGCCTTTGCTGTATTACTCCTTGTGCTGACCAAGGAGATTCCTTGGAAATAAGAAAATTTTAATTTTAGAAAGCTCATTTACATTAAATATCTGAGGGTTATATCTTACTTTTATACTGATCTCAGAGTTGTATTGCCAGAGAAATAATTTGATGACAATCTGTTACAGATTATACGCTAAATCTTTCCAGAATCCATTAGAAACACATTTAGAGTTAAATTACATAAAATAGTAAAAAGACACTGGAAGCATGACAACTTCATCATAAATACTTGAAATTCTTTTTCTAGTATTATGACATTGGTATTTAGCGTTTCTAAATTATAAGCCAGTATGGAGCAAAACAGAAAAATGAGAACTTGTTTAAAATGAGTCTAACACATAATTCCCAAGGTAAATCACTCAAACAGATCTTTCCAGGTTGATGCTAACACTTAAGTCAGTTGCTCGCAAATGCTTTATGAAATAATCCAACTTCTGCTATACAAAGGCCAAATATCCATGACTTGATGGATATTGCTACTAGCTCCAGTGTTCCTGTCTAATCAGCTGAACACTGTATAAACTGACGAAAGCTGGAGAAAGCTTTGGTACACTTTTTGGCATGAGTGACAATGTAATATATGCCCTTCTCCCTCTTACTCCTCTCGTAGATAATAGCTTTCTCCAATTAAACAGGAAGTAAACTATCTTATATTATAAAGTTAATGACCCAGAAGTAATGGGACATTGATCTCAGGATTATTAGCTGGTTATCTCAGGGAAAGCATGTGTGCCTTGGGTAGAAACATGCTGAACCACAGTAACAGCCCACTAAGACTTATATTCTTCCATGTATAACCTTCTGTAAAGAAAATAGTAAATCTCACACTACTAGAAAAATAATAGGATGATCAGGTGAAGAAAAGAATTCTACCTGGATTTAGTCATGGCTATATAAAGGGAGAATGAGCTTCAGTTATCTAACATCACTGTAACTCTCACCAGCAATGCTAGATTCCTCAGGGAAGTGGCTGGAGAGAACATCCAATCAGTATGTACTACACTGCCAATTCTATAGCACTAAAATGTGAATTAGTCTCTTCTTATATTCCATGACCAACTCATTCTATGAATACTGTAGGGAAGGTAGCGAAGTCCATGGGAGACATCTTTGAGTAGATGATTATGATGGGCTTTCTCACCTATTTCCTTAATTTATTCCTGGGCCTTCTCATGAAAGTTCACTTCCCAATCTGAAACACTACATTCAAAAGTTTTACTCAGTCTTTAATCCTTACCCAATGCTCAAGTTCTCAATATTTCTTTTTACTTCATAAGAACACTTAAAATTCCGATGGTTCGTCCAAGGCTCACAATCTGTACTCCTTATTCTCAAAATCCGTCCACTCTCTTAGCTTCTGCTGATTTTGCTAACTTGGGGGCTCTGCCCACAGCTTCCTTGTACATGACAGTACATTCACCTATCCAAATTCAACAAATCATTCAGGTCAGCTCCCATGCCGTTTATCTGATCTTGGCAGGATCAGTCCTGCATTCTTCATTTTTCTTCTTTGCTACATATGCCTATGGCACTATTCAGACATGCACTGCTTATATAGTATTTACACACATCATATCTTTTCAGAGACTATATTTTTCTTGAACTCAAGGCATCAAGAATAAATTCCATCCAAAATGTGTCTTCCATCTTACATTTTCTGTACTCATTTATAGAATATCATTATTCTTATAGATGGATATACAACATTACCAATTAATTAAAGAATTTATTCTAAAGTTCTACTTGTTGCGTTTTTCTCCAGAAACCAACATGCATTTTTTCCATATAATATTGCTCTATCTGGTAATTTAAGATAATTTAAGTTATATTCCAGTATTTTGGGCATTATTAGAAGTTAACTAATAATTCAAAGGGCACATGAGAGATGAATTTTTAGACATCAAATGATGTTCTCTCCACCACCTTCCAAGGCACCAGTGACCAAAGCATTCTCTGGATCACTAGACAAATTCCATTTTTAGCAGAAGCATCTGAGGGTAACTGTTTAGCTCAGACATACTTGTAGCAAACTCTAAAAGGACTCCCAATTGGAGCATTTCAATGGGAGAACAGACATTTTATATCTAGGTGTGTATCTATATACCTATGCATTTATTTGTCATTGTTTCTGATATTGAAATTGTGTGTCACATTTCCCAAGAAATGAAATGGCATCATGTGATTTTCAATTGGTACCAGAGAAATATGACTAGAGAGAAACAGCTTTAACCACATTTGTAGAATATTTTAAAGAATTCTCATTTAAGACAGGTTTAATCAATCAAAACTTTCAAATCTCTATAGCTCTAAATGTTCACAAATTTTCATGATATACCTCCTTTCAGAAGACTATCCACCAGAATGTAAAATGAGAAGAAAGAGAATAAGCATCATGCTCCTCTAAATTAATATCTACGATGAAAAGATACGTGACTAAAGATCTAAAGGTCTTGTCAAGTTCTGACACAGTCATAGTCCTCAGGATAAGCAAACTCACAAGTCTCAGAGAGGTTCCTTTCAAGCAGGAAAATTTATGTTACTAAACTACAAGTGGTGGTAGAAGATTATTTTTAAAAGAGCTATTCAGAGAAGAAAAGTATGTTCAATGTACAATTGTAAGAAGACTTGTAGAACAGAAAGAAAATGCACATATCGAGGAAAATTGTTTTGTTATACCAAAGAATGAAAGAAGAGTATGATCAAAAAACAGTTTATAGAGAATTTAAAGTTAAAAAAACAAAAACAAAAACAAAAAAAACCCTGAATTTATTAAATGAGTCCATTCTGGACCCTCTGACCTGATAAATACTTTTGAAAACTGAGTAACCCTCAGAATAGATTTAAGACTCTACTAAGGAAGTAGAAAGTATCACCAGGGCAGCCAATGTAACAGAACTAGAAAACGCAATCAGAGTACTGGATATGCTTTTCATTCAAACTTAAAAGTTAAGAGTATATACTTTAATGTAAAATATGACTTCATATATTTGGGGTTTTTTGATACTTTATTTACAGTTCAAATGTTTCCCCCTTTCCAGATCTCCCCTTTGGAACTTCCCTCCTCCCTCCCCCTGCAACTATGGAGGTATTCCCCCACCCACCCACTCACCCACTCTTGTCTTCCCTCCTTGGCAATCTCCTATACTAGGGATCTAACACCCTCAGGCCCAAGGGCCTCTCCTCCCCCTGATGGCTAACAAGACCCTCCTCTGCCACATATGTGGCCAGCACCATGGGTCCCTCTATGTGTATTCCATGGTTGGTGATCCAGTCTCTGGGAGCATTGGGAGGTCAGGCCAGTGGAAACTGTTGCTCCCTCCATGGGGCTGCAAACTCCCTCAGCTCCTTCAGTCCCTTCTCCAACTCCTCCATCTGGGACCTCACGCTCAGCCCAATAAGAGATAGCAACAATGAGAATGTTTCAAAGAATGTAAGATTTTAAAATACATCTCATACGAAGAAAGGTTTGGATGTTGAACTGCAATGGTCCCAGAGGACATCATGCAGGTGAGATTATAGGCCACTTTGGCATGACACAATTCCAAAGGCAGTAAGTGTAACCACTCAGCTAATCACCACAAATCCCTTGGCCCCCTGGGCAGAGGGAATCAATGATCCTAATGCCTAAGGCCTCAGGGGTATAATCTCTGCTGTGAACTCATCTTGGGAAAATCTCTGCATACCAATCAAGTGTGGCTTAAAAACCCACTGGTCCAAAACACCACTGCTTTAAATGAATAGTTCACAATTTTGAACCATTACTCACTGAATAAATCACTGTTCATTGAATTTAAATAACTGTATATAAAACAGTTCTCAAACTGGAGGAAAAAACAACATGCCCTGGTGCAGTCATGACTAGTAAAACATAGTGAGAGCCAGGAAGCCAGCAAAGATGTGAACACAGCCCAGCAAAGCTGAGCACAATGTTGTTTTTGCCACTGTGCTGTCTTTCACTTTGGGTTTCTGATCTCTACATGTTGCATTTGTGGGGAACTTTTTACATTATAATTCATTTATGTTTTTTCCTCAGAAAATTATTTCTGCTCTCAGAAAGTAGCTTTATCTGGCTCTACTCAGGAGTCTTCCTTGCCTTTGGCACTGTGAAAAGCACAAAAAAAATATTGATTACTCCAAAATTTTTGGCACACCTGCCCCTAAGCAAACTCAAAAATTAGATATTTGGCAACAGATCAGATTACAGGCTTCCTCCTATATGTAGTCCACAGGATATTGCCCCCAGAAAATAAAAACTTAATAACAAAGTTAGTTTGCCTAAAACAACATTTGATAATAGATATAAATGATATAAAATTAGTATAAGACATAAGAATTTGCTAATCATAAGGACACTAGTAAACTCCAGTGAGGTCTTTTAACTAAAAACCAAAGAGAAAACAAATGACTAGAACAAGTCAGCCTGCAGCCTGGGAGAGCTTTCAAACTTTTAAGTCAGGTTCTCACAAGTTATACTTCAACCACTATGCATTGTTCAAGATTTGGAAACCCATCTAAATGGACTCGAATATTTTTCTATCTGCTTAATGGTTAACTCTCCTAAAGAACAGAATATCATATATCATAAATGCTCACATAGTCTAAAATGATTTGTAATTGATAATACCTATTCTCTGTACTTGTAACACTTGTCTAGCAACAGAATGATATGATCTGTATTTCTTTTGAAATGAAGTTTGTGTCTTTTGTAGAATCTGTATAAATAAGCAAACATCCTGGTTGCTAGTCAGTCAGAGATGCAAGATTCTCCCAGCCATGGTGTCTGGCTTGTCCATCCATTACTCCTTTCCATTTGATCATTGCAAGACAACAACTAAAAGGAGGCCATTAGAAGATGTATATCTCTGAAATTCCTGACCAATGGCCTTTATTATAAAATGCTGATGTGAACATATACTCTATGAGACAATCTAAAGACCATTTAAAGAGTTTCATCACAATAAAGTTCCCTATTGACAATGATGAAGAAGAAAGCAATGCTGTACAGGAGGAAGCCTCAGCCAGGGCTGCAGTAACCACTGTTTCCTATAACACATTTACATTCTTTTTCTACTTACTGGTTGTTGTTTTTTGTTGGTGGTGGTGGCGGTTAGTTTTACTGGTTGTTGTTTTTTGTTGTTGGTGGTGGCGGTTAGTTTTTTGTTTAGTTGACTGTTTTGTTGTGTTTTCATCCTGCTTTAATCCATAGATATTATTTTACTTTCTATGCTGCTACTGGAGTTTAATACCTTCTAAGTATTTTTTAAAGATCCATGAAATACTGAACTAAATTATATGTAAGTAAGTCACAGTTTTGTGCCATAATAGCAAGATTTAAAAGCAAATGTCTTTCCCTTAAATTGCTACACAAAATCTGAATAAAAATCTCATTATACATTCTGGATCTGACTTAACTAAGAGGGGGGAAAATGAAGAAGAACAAACTATTTTATATAGACTGCTGCTCTATAAAAATGTATATAAATCATTTAAATACTAATTTCTTATAGGCAAGATATACATCATTTATCTTGTGCATAAATGTGTCACTTTGATCTGTTCAAAGTAGCTTCAAATATGTGGCAATGGCATTCCATCCTACATAGTGAAGAATAAAGGGAGGGACTCAAACAAGGAAAATCACAGACTAGTCAGGAAAAGGCCTCAAAAGAAAGGCACCATTAAATTGATGCTACAGACTCTTCCCAGAATGAGAAGAGGCAAACAACACTAACTGATACCTACTAATTATTCTATTAAGAATGTCCTCTGAGATGCTTCAGCAATAAAGATCACTTGTTGCTCTTACACAGTACCCAAGTTTGTTTCACAGCTTGTGCATGCTGTCCCCTGTTCCAGGATATAGGATTCCCTCTTCTGATCTCCAAAAACACCAGACCACGTATCTGGTGCACATACATACACACAGGCAAAATATGTAAACATAAAATAAAATTTAAAATTAAATGAAAGAAAATCCACTGCTATACTTAAGCTAATCTATTAAGAGCCACAAAATTTTTCTACCATCTGAGGATTAACATACAAAAGCAAAGAAAGGAGTAGGAACTGGAGAAATCATTTTCTCCAGGTAGTAATAGCACACCAACTCACTATCATAAAGACTGACCAGATTATACTTATGTACTTAGGATCTCCCTCTCCCTCTTCTCTGTCTCCCTCCCCCTTTCCCTGTCCTTCCTTTCTTCCTCCCTCTCTCCCCTCTCCCCTCAATGGAACCCTAAGTGATAAATACTATTGCTGGGAAACTACTTTGCTCAACAAGCAGCAAGAGTGTTTTGTGTGCTGTTACTGTGGAGGACAGCAGTTCTGCTGTGCTCTGCACTTTTTATCTCACAATCAAGTGGAGCTGAGGTGTTTTTGTACAACACAAACAGTGTATGCATGCATTCAGTGCAATTAAATGAGAAGCCACCATTTTCCTAGTAAATTCCACAAAGTTAATGTCTTTATCAACTTTTATTACCAGTAAAAAGAAAAATAAATGGAATTTTCACACTAAATGGCACATTTGTTTTAAGTCAATAATAAACTGCATGAGAATCTCTATTTTCTTTTATTTCTCATTTTTTATACAATGTCTTGCACTTACCTTGTTGACCATACTAGCCTAAGATTCACAGCCTTACTGGCTCAGTCTCCTGAGTGACAGGATTATAGATATGTGCCACTAAAACTTGGTATGGAAAGCTCTCTTTAAGGATCACATTACATGTTTGTTTCTCCAAAAGTGTGAGGAAACTTTAAAGCATAGCAGTAAGAATGATTAGAATACACTGCATGGGAACAATGAGCCACATGAATGAAACTCTAGGACCTTACCTATAAATTTTGCCAAATAGTAAAATTTAAGTGCATCTACCAGAGGCATCTCTGAGCTAACATTCTTTTAGAGATCATTGTGAATCTCCTGCAATATTTCTTCTTATTATTCATATTAAATATGACAAGGAACATTATTTTTGCATTCATGTGTGTTTGTACCCAATTCTCTCCTAAAGAGGTCTTTGGAGAAAATGTACTATTCTCTCTTCTGTCCCTCAAACCCTGTAAAGCTCTAGCTCACAGGAGGAAATTAATAGACTCTCACAATGTTTCTCTACCTGAGAAACTGACCAAAAACTTATAAATGCATTCACTCACCTAATAGGACTGAGTACATGGTATGTATGTGAACAGAGTTCAGAAATACACAAGGAAATAGAGAACCATACTCTAAAATAATGTTACCTAAAAGCCCTTAAATATTATTAACTTCACATGTACTATAACATTTTTCTCTAAGCTTCATATGCTCTCTCTTTATTGGAACCAAATGGAAGACAGAATTTACAGACAAATTCTTGTCATTGCAAAGTTTAGTGCTGTTTGTCAATGGTACTCTTGCCTATTCCAAATAAAAGTCAAATGATTCACGGGTTGTATCACTGGCTACTACTGAATAAATATTAGATTTTATATATTTTATAAAATTTATAAAATTAATATATTTATAAAATATATAAAATTTTTTATATTTTAAAATATATTTTATATATTTTATATTATATTTTAACCATTGATTTTTGTCCTTTTTGAATATGAAAGCCTAATTTTACACAAAGCCACTATCATAATTTTGTATACAAACATAATTTTTATTATTTAATATAAACAAATCAGAAAAAATATGAATCTTAGCAAGAGAGTCTTGCCTTGGCAGTTTCTAACCTCAGATTGTGACCAAACATACAAAATAAAAGAACACTGAAATAACAAGCACAAAAAGGTGTCTAGTCCCATCCTTTAAAGAGAAAGTCTACCTTATGGTAATGCTTTGCAGTTTACATAACAAAATAGAGTAAGTTATAATCACAATACGTAATGGCATGGCCAATACATATGAGTATGATGACAGCAAAATCCACATATTACTATAATTTAGAGTGTAGAAGTTTACTGATGCTTTCTCCTCAGTGTAAGGCTATTCTGTTAATTCTATCTTTATATCACCTTGAGCTGTAAATATTTTGCTTCCTCTACTTTCACTTGACTGAACAGCTGCATGTTGTTGAATCACCTACCCAGAATCGACAGCTGAGTAAACTCAGCACTGATCGTTTCCGTAAGTAGAACTTCAATTTACTTGCCCATTCTGTCACAACTATTTGGTTTGTGAGCAACTGGATTAAAGTTTATGCTTGACTTTTGTTGGTGTATGATAAAGAAAATATTTATTTTAGTTCACAAGGCATATATTGTTTTCAAGGCTCTTAGGGGGGCAGATAAGTTATGGAAACACAGAGTGCAATTAATTGTTTAAAATTGTTGTAAGAATAAACTTGTATCTGACATCCACTGAGATGTGAAGGTACTAGAGACTACTTTTCTGTTAAAAATAGTATATTTTTCCAAGTCTAATATTTTAAATTGTAAAATAACTTTCTCATTACTCCTGTGAATTAGAATCTAAGACTTATACAATATAAATTAAAATATGAATTTGGACTGAGACAAGAGGAACAATATCTACTACAGGTAGAAAAAAAGATAAATTGTAACCACATTGTGTCTTGAAGTAACATTATTTATAAAGTTATTTTGCCAAAAAGCAGGTAGGGGTGGGGGTGGGGTTGTACCCTGATTATCAACTGACTAAATTCATTACAAATTAATTTACTTTAAGAACTACCCTCTATGGAACTAAGATTTTGCCTGTCAGGTTCTTTGATCAATATTCAAACATTTATCAGAACTCCTGGAAAGAAAGTAATAATGAGTTCAATGATTAAATTGTCATAACCATCAGGGCTTTGCTTTCAAGATATGTGTAGCTTATTCTTTTGGTGATATTTTCTAAGATATATTTTCAACTTAAAATTTTTTAGCAGTCTATAACCTGGAGTAAAGTTATGTTTTTAACACTTAAAATTTTTATTTTTGATGTGACTAGGTCAGAAACTATAAATGTATGCTCTCCACCCCAAGAAGTATTTTGGAATTAGGACCATGAGGAATTCTCTTCTTAGAAATATCAATCTATGGTACTTTAACAGAGATATGGAAAACCTAGCAGAACACTGTTTTATGCCAGCTCCCTTCATCTATGTGACTGTCCTGCCCTGCTTTGGAAAGAAGCTGCTTGTCAGTCATAGAACACTCACTGTGCCAGTTACTCAACAGACTCATCTTCTCTATTTTATAACAGAATTGTTCTTCTTACTTCAGTGATAAAGCCGTCATAGACCAAGAAAATGAAATAACTTTGCAATGATGTACAATTAATAACAGTGAAATTACTATTCAAGCTCGTGTTGGTCTGTGTCATTCTATGCTCAATCTAGCACCAAGCAGTCTCTGCTCATAAAGATATGAAAAATAAATCAGATGCTGGGGTGGAGTGTCGGATATGAGAGCAGGAATACAAAATGAAAGAAAAAAAAAAAACAATGGGAAAATTCATGACACAGATTCACTGAAAATTAATAAAATCCCACAAGCTACCTTTCAGGTTTAATGAGTGGTATTGTGTTAAGCAAGAGAGCCATGGACATTAGAATACCATAAAGTCAGGCTTGGAGATAGTAGGTTCTCCCCAGACCTTTTTGAGGGGTATAGTTAATTCCTCATTCAGCCAAGACATCTGGACTATAGGCTGACAATGAATATGCATCTGTGATAATTAATGGATGGTTGAAATGAGTAGAGTCTGGTAAAGAAGGTAGAAGAGAAGGTAGATGACTATCTTTTATTTTCTCATGTTTCTCTTCACAAATTAGGCCAACACTGGAATCCTAGAGAGTTAGAAACTGTTTAGATCACATGTGAATTCTTTGGCAGCTTCATGCACTAAGGCATCTTGTTCTGTATTCTCAATATCTAGCAGTTTTTCATGTGAAAGCCTTCAGCAAACATTGTTTTAAAAGGAGACATCCTATTGCAAGGATGTATATATGAAGGACTGGTCATTTTCTTCTATAGGTAGAAGCCTCAGGAAGACCACCTTCAACATAGAGCTAGGAACTCCTCAGTGAGCAGGGATTGGAAGCTAGAAAATTTACAGTAAGAGATACATGAGGATAACAACAGAACAGAGAAAGGATGGGAAATATTGAAGGCATGAAACCAACTAAAACCTCCCAAATGATAGCTTTAAAATCCAAACAGCCGCTACTGAGAAAGATGCACTTTCTAATAAAACAGAAACTATTCAGCATGAAAAAGATTAGAATGAACTAAAATGTCAGCCATGATAGTAGCAGGAAAAACCCCTTGCTCTATGTCATGGGAGAGAGCTTTTAAATGGTGGAGTGTTGTACATGGTAACTTCAATGAATTACTATAGAAAAGGTGGAATGAGAAAAAGAAAGAAAGAATTAGGATATAGCAACATCCCTAAAACCAGCTCAGGCGGGATTATTCTTGTTACAACTCCCTTCAAAGACCTTACTATTCTACTCGGGATCTTGTGATGAGGTTGTCTAGCCTAGTGTGCCTGCCTACCATTCAGATCCAGAAGCCAAGGACACAGGTACCACAGAGAAAATCCTGAGACCCTCACAGAAAAACCTCATCATAATCCCTGCTTATTCTCTCAGTTGCTCATGATTAACATGTCACACAGCTTCAGGACTCCAGTTAATGTTACTAGTCCACTGTTTGTCCTGTTCGTCAGGCTTAAAATTCTTTAAAATAAAACTAGCTTGTTTCAATAGAGCCTGTGCATGGAATAAACAAATTAATTCAGATCTTCTAAGTGTTATTGTATGGCTTAATTACCATAATCAAAAGCATATGTGGAGGCTGTTTTTACTATTTAAAGCAAGAATTATGCATTGTTTTATGCATATGAGTACTCTATGACACTGGTGATCCCAGGAAAAATGTTAGAGGTTTAAAATATATATCAATCTTCTATAAAGAATGTACAGGGCTATATATTTTAGCCTATTATTCTTTTTAAAAAATTGTTTTAATTTCTTAAAATGTATGAAAAATATAAAGATGATACTTAAAAATTATATTTGCATTTCTCTGATCATTAAGGACTTTGAACATTTCTTTAGGTGCTTCTCAGCCATTCAAGATTCCTCTGTTGTGATTTCTTGGTTTAGTTTTATACCCCATTTTTTGATTGGGTTGTTTGGTTTTTTTGGTGACTAGTTTCTTGAGTTCTTTATATTTTTTGGATATTAGCCCTCTATGGGATGTGGGGTTAGTGAAGATTTTTTCCCAATCTGTAGATTGCCGATTTGTCTTATTGACTATGTCCTTTGCCTTACAGAAGCTTTCCAGTTTCATGAGGTCCCAAATGCAAATCAAAATAACCCCAAGATTCCACCTTACACCAATCAGAATGGCTAAGATCAAAACCTCAGGTGACAACATATGTTGGCGAAGATGTGGAGAAAGAGGACCACTCCTCCATTGCTGGTAGGATTTCAAATTGGTACAACTACTCTGGAAATCAATCTGGAGTGTCCTCAGAAAATTGGAAATAGATCTATCTAAGGACCCAGCAATACCACTCTTGGGAATATACCCAAAAGATGTTCCACTATGCCACAGGGGCATGTGTTCCACTATGTTCATAGCAGCCTTATTTGTGATAGCCAGAAGCTGGAAACATCCCAGAGACCCCACTACAGAAGAATGGATACAGAAAATGTGGTTCATTTACACAGTGGAGTATTACTCAGCTATTAAGCATGAGGTCATCCTGAGTTTTGCAGGCAAATGGAAGGAACTAGAAAATATCATCCTGAGTGAGGTAACTCAGACCCAAAACACATGCATGGTATGTACTCACTAATAAGTGGATATTAGCCAAAAAAAAAAAAAATAGTATAGAATACCCACGATACAGTCCATAGAACTCACAAAGGTCAACAAGCGGAAGGACCCAAGTGAGGATGCCTCAGTCCCACTTGGGAGGGAGAAGAAAGCAATCACAAGGGAAGAGGGAGGGAGGGAACTGGGAGGGAAAGTGTACTGGGGAGGTCTTGGGTGAGAGAGGGGAACCTGATCTGGTACTGGGTGGGTGAAAAGGGCTGAATCCCTGAGGGCCATCACAAAGAATGGAAACAGGCAACTTAAGGAGGTAGAAGGTTGGGGGGACCCTCCAGAATTCACCAGACACCTGGGAGGTTAGAGACTCTCAGGGCCCAAAGGGAGGGACCTTAGATGAAATGCCTGAAAGTAGGGAGAGGGAACTTGTAGAGCCCATCTCCAGCAGGGCATCAAGTGAGGGAGGGGATTGCCATCCGACAGTCAAAATTTTGACCCATAGTTGTTCCTGTCTGAAAGAATTACAGGGATGGAAATGGAGAGGAGGCTGAGGAAAAGAAGGTCCAGTGACAGACTCAAAATGGGATCAAGCTGAAGGGGAGGTCCCAAGGCCTGACACTATTACTGAGGCTATGGAATGCTCACAAAAAGGGACCTAGAATGACCATACTCTGGAAGACCCAATAAGCAGCTTGAAAGAGTCAAATGCAGATACTTGCACCCAACCAATGAACAGAAGCTGCTGACCCCTGTGGTTGAATTAGGGAAAGGCTGGAAGAAGCTGAGGAGGAGGGAGACCCTGTAGGAGGACCAGCAGTCTCAATTAATCTGGACCCCCGAGATCTCTCAGACACTGGATCACCAAATAGGCATCATACAACAGCTGATATGAGGCTCCCAACACATAGACAGCAGAGGATTGCAGGGTCTGTGTTCAATCAGGAATGATGTACCCAACCCTAAAGAGACTGGAGGCCCCAGTGACTTTAGAGGTCAGGTGGGGTGGGGGTGGGGTTTAGGGGCATCCATGTGGAGACAGGGTGGTGAGGAGGAGGTATGGGATATGGAACAGTCGGAGGGTGGACAGGGATGGAATAAAATCTGGAGTGTAAAAAAATAACTTAGTTAATTAATTAAAATAATTATACTTGCATTTGTAATATTCCTTCACCAAGGATTTATTCCAAAGAATATCTTAAACCATATACCACGCTCTAATCTATCAGCACACGTTCTTTCCTAAGAAAGAACCACTAAAATAAACAAATAATTAAACAGTTACCATCCTTTACCATCTTTGCTTATGAATAGGAGGATATTTAAAAAATTCATAAAATATTTGTTTACTTCCATAGGTATTAAAATATTTTGCTAGATAAAGTTGGCTTTAAAATAATTTGTTGAGGGAGCTGAGAAATGGCTCAGTAGCTGAAAGCACTTGCGAAGGACCCATTTTGGATTCCAAAACCTACTTGGCAGCTCACAATCACCTGTGATCCAGTCCCAGGGATCCCTCGCCCTTGTCTGGTCTCCACAAGCATTGCATAAATATACTACACAGACATACATGTAGGTAAAATGGCCATACACATCCAATCTAAATGGGGAGTTGTGCCATTGCATGGGCTGAGGCTTCAGACTATATAAAAATAGAGGAATTCAGCTGAGTATAAGCATTCACCTCTCCTCTCCTGACAATAGAATCAATGTGGTCAGCTGCCTCAAACTGGTGCCATAAAGTGGTTGCCACCACAGTGGTCTCCACTTTCAAAATATGAGTAAAAACAACCCTTCCTTCTAGAAGTTGTTTTTGTCAGATATTTCGCCACATTAACAAAGAAAAAAGTAACTACTATAACCTGTTATTGAAGGAGCCCTGTAGAATATGTGTTGTGTCCCCTTCCTTGATTGCTCAGAGTTCCAAGTTTAAAAATATAACCTAAATGCTTTTTTCTGGGTCTATGATACTAAATGATACTAAATGGCTCAAGAGCCTTTGTCCTTTTGAATCATGTATATTTTTCCTTTGTTTTCCTAGAGGAGCTTCTCTCCTTCTCTGTCAGTTAAACTGAATAGAAGTTGTTACCTTTTCCTGCCTTCAGCATATTACCTTTTATGGTTGCTGTTTTAATCTTTCCTGGGTTTTTGGAATAAAACAGCTCAGATCTTTAGGAGCTATACAATTAAGGCAAACTAATTCTGTGAAAAGGCTTAAAAGTGGTTATTGTGAGTCAGTGATATCAATTGTAGTTCCTGGCTATTGTAACATTTATTCCAGTCTTTTGAATACTGTTTAGACATACATTTTAGCTCTTAGTTGTAATACAAATAAGAGTTCTAAAAAATGGTCTGTTACTGAACTTAGTAGGAGAAAACGTACTTAAATTCTACATTATTTTCCACTAAATGTTGTTTAAAAGTTCAGCCTATCTGCATTGAAGATATACTATATATTCATTTAAATAATAACATTAACTGCCATTAGAACACTATGGTACTCCTTCATTCTTATAATGATGCCATAAAACTGCTAAGTACAAACATGTCAACTGATCTACAACTAATGCTTTTAATATCGACAAAATCATCATTTTTCTTTGATTATGAAGACTACTTGGTCTAGAAACTTCTCATGAAAATGAAAGTAGTTCTTGGTAGCAGACCTGATACTCAGACTCCTGTGTTCTGTAGACAAGAGTGGGATCCATAATCCCACTCTTGTCTACAGAACACAGGTCAGGCAGTATCAATTAATGAAGCACGGCTAGTCTACAAAGGCCAAGTTCCAGGAAAACAAAACAAAACAAAACAAAACAAAAAACCCAAAAAAACCCTAACAGCCTTTTCTGTATACATAGCTCCTCAAAATTACATGTGTTTGGCCTATTTTCTTCTCAAAAATAAATGGAAAGTTAGATCCACTGGTCAAACGCTGTGTAACTATGTACAATGACTCAAGTGAGAACTGCATAAGCTGAGAATTTACTTCCTCCAATAAATTCGAATTACTGCAAGGATAATCTCACCTGTAATCAGCTAGAAATACTGGCATCAAGGACACCATGAGTATTCTACCTAATTGTCCTAAACCCGGTCTCCTACCATTTACCTTTCAGCCTAATTAAGATGCTGGTATTGATTGTTCTGACTCAACACCTCACTGTCATTCAAACTCAAATTTCAGCATAAAATATTCACTACTTCTAGAAAGGTAATACATTAGGTTGTTCTCAGCCCTTACCATATTGCAAACATGAATTTAATAGCCGTTTCTTTTGCTATAACTTGCTGCATTCAGGGTTGAGATATGGTGCTTTGGATGAAAGGAGGCGGACAGTGCAGCAGTTGTCTGCCTGAGACCCAGTAAAGTTACTGCAGTGAGGTTGCTACTCTGGGATTATTAGATCACAGTTCTCTCAAGGTGTGACAGAAAGGAGGGGAGAAGATCAGTATTTACATGCATGTAAGGGAGTGTGCTGTTGAAAGGAAAACTAAAATATTGAAGGTAAAGGTCAAATAGAGACAGAAATATGGCTGAAGTTAGTTTTCTTTTAAAGAGAGCATGGATTTCTATGAAAGGATTATAGTGATAAATTATTAATAGCAGGTTAAGATAAATTGTTAACATCTGTATACTTTACACACCAGGCACAAATACTTATTAATAAAACCCCTAATGTGTGAAGATTATTTATTTATGTTTCTCAAACAAAAATGGTATTGTTTCAGATTCACTGGGTGTGCTTTGTCCAGTCTGATGTTCTCATTAGCAATTCTCTGCATGATTAAATGCTAAATACACAGCTGTGTAAAGCCTCAACTGGCAGTAACCAGTAGTGCCTAATACTGCTGTCTTAAAAGAATAACAATATAGTCAAATACTGGATGTACAAGCTTTAATGCCCCATTCAGCTGAAAGACCTGAGGTTATCAATGTAAGTACAGACATATATACAATATGTGAATAAAGCTAATGTAGTACTTTTCATCGCAGCTAAAAACTTATGTGGAATAAATAGAATATTACTCCTGCTTAAGAACTTAGACTGTTGAGATCGCAAGTAGGCTAAATTACAGTATGAATTCCATTAGATCGTAATTTTTAAAGTGTTTAAATTTATTCCTAAGCAAATCTAGTGTGATGAACTTTATATTAAAACATCATTATTGTTTTGAAAAATCAGAGTAGGTGTTTGGGGCATTCAGCTGATCGGGAGAAAAGGCCATAAATGTGCTAGTGCAGAAGTGAGTCCTTTTATCTTTACCTTTCTTCTTTGTAATGGCTACCACATCTCAGTTGTTAAAAACAACATCTTTACAGCAGCAAGTGGTTCCAAATTACACATCACATTAATTACTAAAACTAAAAAATCTCATAGACAAGCTTTTTACTTAAAACTAAATGTAAATAACTACAAGAAAAATAAAATACACATCTGAAATTTACCAAAATAAAATTAAAAAAAAAAAAGACTGAAGCATTTCCCTATATTCTGAAATTTAGCTTAAAAAGGAAAAAATGTGAATATTTTACAAAATCTTACTCTAAAAAGCCTCTATCATACAAAGATGAGATATAGTTTTTAAAGAAAAATTAAATTTCATGTGTTTTCGTATGTTTTAAAATTCTCTTTTTTTATTTATTTGTACTTCTGTCTGTCTTTGTGAGTATGAAGAATGTGAGCACAGGTGCCCGTGAAGCGCAGAAGAGGACACTGGACTCCCCGAAGCTGAAGTTATGGGCTCTTTTACTAAGTGGGTAGTGGAAATCATCTGGGTTCTCTCAGAGAGTAGTACTCATTCTTAAGCACTGAGATATCTCTCTAGCTCCTCTAAAATTTTGTTTAAGATCACATTTCAAGAAAAACTCATATAAACACTCCTTTGTGTTGTAAAATTATAAAATTATTTCTTTCTTGATTACCTCTTTGTCACATCTGTCATTCTGTACTTTGTTTTGTATCTCTGAGTTTGTGAAACTACTAGGTAGTAGATCTCAACCTTCCTAATGCTGCAACCTTTTAATACAGCTCCTCACGTTGTGGTGACCCTCAACCATAAACTATTCTGTTGCTACATCATAAATGTAATGTCAACACTGTTAAGGGTTGTAATGCAAATATCTGATATGTAGGATGCCAAAAGGTTAAGAACCAGTGTACTAGGGATTCTTTTGCTGTTGATTTTCTTTAATTGCATGGTCATCACAGAAAATATACTCGGTTATTTTAAATTCTCTATATTTGTTGAGATTTGTTTTATGTTGTAATATATGGTCTGTTTTAGAGGAACTTTTATGGGCTCTAATAATATGTACATTCTTTAGCTTGAGGTTTAATACTCAGTAGGTACCTGTTAGGCCCATTTGATATATTACGCTCTTTAATTCTGTCTCTCCATTTATTATTGTCTAGATCACCTGTTTATGGGAGAAAGTACAGTACAGAAATCACTCACTGTCGCTGAATTGGCATTAACCTCTGTCCTTACTATGAAATTGTTTGCTAGAGCTTGGTGCATACCTGTTTTTCTAAACGTAATGTCTTCTTGGTTAACTTAGTGGTTAACTTGTAATTAGAGGGTTTTGAAATTATTTTCTATTTTAAAATTTTTACACAATATATTTTGATCACATTCTTTCCCCTCCCCCAACTCTTCCAACCTTATCCAACCAATTTAATGCTTTTTCCGTTTCTCAAAGAAAGCCAAAAATCACTAAGCTAAAACAAACATAAAAATAAGGCAAAAAATACCAAAACAAAACAAAAGCATACATAAAAAACATTGAAACTGTTTTGAGCTAGCCAACAACTCCTGGACATCGGGCCTGCCCTGCAGTGGGATTTAGGTATACCCTTTGGAGAAAATGGATTGTCCCTTTCCTTGCAGGTATCAATTGCAAGTAAGTTCTTCGTTATGGGTGGGACTTGGCATTCACTCCTCCTTCTCTATGTTGGGATTTTTTGTCTGATTGGAGCCTGTGCAGATCATGTGTACACTATCACTGCCTGAGTTCACCCTGAGTCTGACAGAAGAAATTGTAGGGAAAATAGGCTTGAATTCATTGGCAAAGAAAAAGACATTCTGAACGGTATACACAGTATACCGCACAGTATAGTAGCACAGGCATTAAGACCAACAGTTAATAAACTGGATCCATGAAGCTCAAAAGCTTTGGCACACAGCAAAAGGCATCATCATTTGATCAGAAAAGCATCCTAGAGAAAGCAGGGTAAATCTTTGTAATTTATATCTGATAGAGGGTTAGTATATGAAATAAATGAAAAAATAACAAAAATTTGAACATCAAGGAAACAAACAATCCAATGTAAAAATGGTATACTGAAGTAAACAAAGAAAATCTTATCAAAAGCTGGAACACAAATGACTGAGATAGCACGTAAAGAACTGTTCAACATCTTTAGTCACCAGGAAAATATAAATAAAAAACACTTTGACATTTCATCTAACCTCACTCAGGATGACCTAGATCAATAAAACAATTATAGCATATGCCGAACTGACCACAAGATTCACCTCTACCACTGATGGGTAAATACCCAAAGAACTCTCTATCTTACCACAGAGATACTTGCTCATCTATGTTCACTGCTGCTCTATTCATAATACCCAGATACTGAAAACAGTCTAGACGAAGATCAGCTAATAAATTATCAGTTTTTAACAAATCAGATTATATATATATATATATATATATATATATAACTTAAAGCTTCACTAATATACAAATTATGAAGCAATGGTTTTTCATTCTTTTTATCACTTCCAAGCTCTTTTATGAACTAAAACTACTGAAGGGTATCCATTATTTTGGCTTTGCCAACAATACACTACCAGAAATAAGAATGTATGTAAGGTGCTCAAAATGTTGTTTTTGGCATCTTATTTAAAGTCGAAGAAGCTTTAGATATATAGACAAAAACTAGGAATTGGAAAAAATAGAGAGGGGATTGGGGGGTGGGTAACTATGGGCTAGGACTGGGGAGTTCTTACATATATGACATATGGAGATGTCATAAAAATGTCACTGTCTTATACAAATCATAAACTAAGAAAAACAGACAAAACAATGGTTCAAGCTGTACTACTGACTCAATTTAATGGTGAATAAATCAGGCCTGGGTGAGGCATCTCAGGAGGGAATGGCATCTGCTGCCTACCCTGGTAATCAAGAGCTTAATCCCAGGGATACACACAATGGAAGGGGAGAACAACTCTTACAAGTTGTCCTCTCACCTTCACACATACAACACAGCATGAGCATACACACCCACATAAGAACACACATAATTGTGCAATTAAAATAAATGAGGTAAAATAATCCAGTCCACAATTGTAAACTGATTTTTATTATCCATTATTCTTTCTGGAAAATTACAAAAAAACCTAGATCCTAGTGTTTCCTAAAAAGGCGATATAAATGAAATATTTATTATAAAATGGACCTTTCTCTAATTGTCTGCAAAGCTATTCCATTCTAGAGGTATTTATTTAGCAGTTGCTACATTCACTGAACTATAAAATCCAGTCAACATCAGTAAGCTTATTTTACTATAATAATATTTTACCATAATCCTTATGGATCCAAGGAGTTAAATGAAAAAAACAGAAGAAAATAAAGGGAAAGTATTATCTCCGAAGGACAACTGGTTTCCCTCTTGTAACTGAACATACTAATTCCCCTTAAGTTCCCATCAAAACCCAGCCATATGAGACACTGCACTTAAACCAATGGCCCCTCTCACAGAAAGGAAAGACTTGCTTATGTTTCTTACTCTAATCCCAACACTCAGTCCTCACAGCACTTTCCATAATGTGGACTCTGCTAGCCAAGTACTTAACTGACCACTGGCTGAATCTGAATACTTGAATCTCCTAATAAAAATGATTCCAAAATATAGCTACCTATGCTGCTTTACCAAATATACCTTGGCAAGCCATGCATGCTGGTTCCTGTCTACATATCCAGCATTCAAGAGACTGAGGCAGAAGGATCACAATGTTGAGACTACCCTGGGCTACACAATAATTTCTAAGTCAACTACAGACCTTCCCTCCCCCACACACACTTCAGTAAGAAAACAGATATAGGGATATAGATAGACTGAAAAAAATAAAGCCATAGCAATTTACACTGTGCCTGTAAAGCAGAATTTAAGGTCAAAAGCTTAAAGAGAACAGTAAACAAAGAGTGAAATAAGGGGTTAGGTGTTGACATTTAGATGCATATATACATATTTTGGTATAGGAAAGTAAAGAAAATCTGTATCTAGCAGAAACAATGCCTCTAATACAAAATCAGTAAAGAATACACAGATTACTTGAGTTGAGAACCACTGGTTCTCAAGGAGTATCTTGTCTTCCCCCACCAATTTCTTTGGATCATCAGGGAACCTGAACAACTATTTTGAACATTCCAGACATAGTAAGTTGCCTACTTTGTTGTACTGACATGAATATCAAAGGATTCTAAGTGACCAACACTTAAGAGTTAATGAGAATATAAAGAGTACAAAAACACATGTGATATGGATGCCAGAATTCATAATGCAAATTTGGGCTGGCTAACCAGACTGCACCCTTTATCTCAGTAATAAGAAATATTACTTACTGTGTCTAAGTTTCAGGAATAAAGTAATCAGTTTGAATATAATAGAGAATCTTGGTAGGATTCCTGTCTACATCATTAATCCACATAAAATTTACCTCGGCTCCCTTAGGACTGAGAGGCACAGAAAGGGAAAAATGGGCATGTGTGGAGCCAGCAGAGAGTAGCCTTAAAAAACATAGATCATGCCTCAGAAGCAAAAGAATCTATCACCCTGAAGCACCAGGCCATCCATTATTCTTCCCATACTTAAGTTATTCTACCAAGTTTTAGTTTCTGCTCATTATGAAGTCACTTCTGGATAGCCTAAGGACAATGAATCTCATCTACTTGTTTTGTTTTCTTTTTTTTTTTTCTTTTACTTCAGTAAGAAAATGGATATAGGTTACTAGTTACTAGATAGACTGAATAAAAATAAAGCCATAGAAATTGATACTTTACCCTGCAATTCTATGGCTATCCTAAGATTAATTCTGCTATTTGCCATGGGGAAAACAGAAGTACTTAATAATTCATTAGTTACAGCTTAGTAACAGTAAGTACATCAACTATCACCATCAAGTATGGCTATGGGTGGTCGTCATCTACCAAAGTGCATACTGTCTTTGCACTAATAAAGCTGAAGACATGGCAATAATGTCATGAAAACAATGGACCATCACCTACTGAAAATTTCTTGATTTGCACTTTTCTGTTTGGTATAATACTGTCGAATAGTATCTGGGAACCTAGTATAAAGTGTTCCTCAAATACAGCTGAAAAGCAGGTTGTTAGGCCTTGGTGGTACCAATTTTCCACCAGCCCACACTTGCTCTATTCATTCTGTTAAAATCTGAGCTGAAGGTGAAGGATAATGCGTTAGTCTAAAATTTAGAAAGGAGACCTGAGCTGTGAAAGAGCTCATTTTTCCTAGTTTCAACTCTATCATTTATTTCCTTCTTTCCTTTCTTTGGTAGATATGTGAATTTAACTTTCTGGGTATTGAAGCAGCAAAAACATTTTGCATTCTAAAATAATCCAATATGCGTTATTTCTGTGAGGCAGTGATTGTAATTTGGGCTTTCTTTTAATTGCATTGACAGAGTTCAGTAGAAATTAAACAAGACTGGTTACTAAGTACATTTGTCACACTGATCCAGTTTAGAAAATTTAGGAAATAATTGTTTTGGGTTTTGTAACCAAATTTAAAAAAAAAAAAATCCCATTTTCTTGTGTTTCAAACTGTAATGTAACATTCTATTACTTAATATGCAAAGTGAAAAATAAAGTACTTTTCATTTAAGAATATGCACTAAGAAATAAATGTATCAAACTCATTGACAGTAGCAAGTCTAATTTAAAATTAGAAAGTTTTGGCTTGGTATGAGGATATGTGAAAAATAGAGCAAGCATATGGTGCCAACAGCAACTTTTTTACTTTCACTGGTAGAAATGTCGATTAAAATATTTCCTTTAACACTGCCAATGTTTGATCAATATCTAATTGAACAATTCTCAAATGTACAATAATGGTTTAAGAACTGACAATGAGGGGGTGGGGATTTAGCTCAGTGGTAGAGCGCTTGCCTAGCAAGCGCAAGGCCCTGGGTTCGGTCCTCAGCTCTGAAAAAAAAAAAAAAAAAAGAATTGACAATGAGAAAGGAGACTTAAAAGTTATGCTAAATCTTGTGATATAAATAGCAAATAGTAGAATTTGGTCATATAATTGGATCTCATATCATGGTAATAAATACCTTTAGTTTATAATGCTTATAGGAGCAACAGATAGCTTATTTAATGTTATAACACTGATCAGAAAATGTCTGTATTGATGAACTGCATGATAAGTTACTGATGGCTCCCAATATTCCTGAATTACTTTCTTGATAGATTTGCATTATTGAAAACTTCTTCTAGCTTATTACTACAAATGTCAAATGTTATGATCATCTCAAAACACTGCAAAAACATGAATCTACCATTTCCTGCCCAACTCCCATTTTGTGGAAAACATCGAGAACAAATGGAATTTAACTGCAGTCTCATCAAACATTATGGTTCTTAACTTGTTTTCCAAATATTAACATAGGGGTATGAAGACATCTTATAAAACCAATGGAATCCACATTAGGAACCTAGCGACACAGATTTTACATCTTAACTATGTGACACTTAAAAAACCTGGCATTTCAGTCAACGTGGAATATAATGACTATAATCCCATTTCCATTTTTAAAACAATAACTTAGGGTCAGATGGTGATATAGCATATTATTAAAACATCTTACCTGCAACTTGATCAAGCAATTTACCCAAAGGACACCAGTAGCAATATCACAGCCTAAATCCTTCATTCATCACCGTATGGAATCATAAAGATTCAGAGTCAACGGAAGCTGAATACTGTTTATGAAAAACAAGTGCTTTCTTTCATTCTGCTCATAACCAGATAGCCTTTCAAATTACTCTGGAGGCTAATCTATTAAATCTGTTGCTCAGGTCTCTTTCTCCATAAGGCAGTTTTGATAAATGACTAGACAACAATAAGGGGAACATCATAACCCTGTCTTTGACACCCCCTTCTCATTTCTTTCCTATAGCCCTCTCCATGATTGTATTTCAATAACTTAAAAAAATCCACAGAACTGGTAAAATGAAGAGGACAGTAGTATTCTTTATCTGGAGATAAAATAATGCTGAGGTGAACCTAAAGAGCAGCATAACAGGTAAAGTCCAGATAGGAACTAAAGGTCTCTTTTCATTACCAACACTCTTTATGAGTGCATCCTGAATGAGCAGAGAAACATTTTAGTTTACCAGTTGGGCATTATCAATCAAAATTAGTACACCTGCTTTTACATACTAAATCGGTCTGGAAGTTTTAGTTGCTTTGTAAAATAATTATGCAGATATAAATTTGGAACAGACAGTAGTTTTACTGAGCCATCAGCTGAATAATCATATCTTTTGGCAGCTACTTCTACTGGCTTCACCTAATATAAAACATCTATTGAGAGCCTGATACTGTTCACACAGTCAGGGTACAAAAATGACACCATCTGAGGTATCCACTCATGTTAAAGAAACACAAAATTTGTTAAACTAACAGTGAAAATTGATTTGTGAAACTAACAGTGAAGGTCGAACAGTTAGATGCTGTTAGAATTCAGTATTGTAGAAGCTGAAAATTGACAGATATCAGCAGCCTGGCAGAGCTAGACAACTGCTTCCAATGGTAAAACATATAAAGTTGTCATAGAAAACAGTTCAAGTTACTAATATGTAGCCTCCCTAAATAAACATGTCTATAGCATCCAATAAAAATACTAAAAGCTGTACTCACTCCATATGTCCTTATTTATATTTAATATTAAAGGGATCATTTAAGTAGAGCTCTGATCAAGACCTCTTTCTAGGCAAATGTAAACTACCTTTTAGAAAATTGACATTCATGTTCTCTATTGACTCATAATAACAGCAGATAACCCTGTGTGAGGATGTGACCTAACCCAGATGTATTCCCCTTAATCCAGATTTCTATGGCCCTACTATGGACAGCCAAGCATTGAAAGTATAACAGAGGTGGTTTCTCTGGCCACATTTCTAACTTCTTGAATAACTTGGATATCCAGGTAAACAAGTTCTTCATACTACATCAATACAACATTTTATTATTAAAATTAGTCTGTGTTTGTATCTATGATCAACATAGAATCTCTAAAACATAAGAGTACAAAGAGTTTCAACTGGTTCTTATACTAGGCAACCAAAACCACTGATATCAAATTAGACTGAAGAAACAGCTCTCTCTCTACAGTCTTGTACACAATTACATGTATAAGTGAATAGTGTGAGTTACAAAGGTTATAGTAATTTTGACAAACAAATTAATAACACAGCAATCCACACTACAAGTGGCATGCCAGACTCAGGCCTTCAATGAGCCACTCAAGCCCTTTAAATCTATCTGACACGTGACTGAATTATTCTGTCTATTCTCTGTATTTTGAAGACAGAAAACTTTACTGAATGGAACTACTCCATACATAATAATTTCTATATACTCAAACATCATAAAAGTTTTGAATAACATCTTTTAGAATTTTTTCTATTTCTTCCTCCCAAGCTACAAAATTCAAATCTTAGTGTCAAATCATTTCCACACATCTAGAAAATGAAATATGTTCTCAATCCAAAATACTAAGGCAATCAACAGCTGGATAGTTATTATTGGATAACATTTCTCACCAGCTGTTTGCTGGACCCTCTTGTTTAAGTGTCATAAAAATGTAACCCTAAGAACACCTGAGAAACTCATTAACATTTATAACACTGTTGTAAAGCTTATCTCAAAAATCAACTACAGAAATCTCAGTAGGAAGACATATTCTAAAACATATAAAATTTCAACAGAGTAAAGAGAACCAAAAAGAGTAAGATATACATTTGTCAAACTATTCATACTACAGATGGTACACTGAAAGACTAAACCAGCATTTAGAATCTAAACCTTCCATGCTACCAATCACGTAACAGTATACAACATACACCATGTATATTCAACTGTACCTGTGACCAAACCAATAGACACAAGAAACTGCTGCTAAATAGAAGCACAATTTTAGTCAGGCAGTGGTGGCACACGCCTTTAATCCCAGCACTAGGGAGGCAGAGGGAGGTGGATTTCTGAGTTCGAGGCCAGCCTGGTCTACAGAGTTGAGTTCCAGGACAGCCAGGGCTACACAGAGAAACCTTGTCTGGAAAAACCAAGGGAGGAAAAAAAATAGAAGCACAATTTCACTATAATCACTGCAGAAAACCGAATGAAGAAAAAAAGAAGTGACAAGCTCATAAAGTAGGTCAGCCAGTGTTAACAAGTTAATTTTAAAAACATTTTAACTAATACATTAGGAAAAGTTCAAAAAACATCCAGTAAAATTGGTTTTTAAAAGAAACAAGATGGTCTAGAGATAGTGGTTAAAAGCCTGACCACTCTTCCAGAGGACCATAGTTCGATTCCCAACACTACTTCATCTGTAATTAATGCATATAGTACAAAGACATATATGCAGCCAAAACATCCATACACATAAAATAAGTTATTTTATTTTAAATTTAAAAAGAAACACAATATTCAAGCTAGTAAGATATGAGTGAACAGAGGGAACCAAGGTAGTAACAATAAGCTCAGATTATTGAAAAATGCACATATTCTACATATTTTAATAAAGACAAAATGTACAGAAAAAAGGCAGCATAAACTAGTATACCTATAGTTGGTTGTTCAAGTTGATGCAACTCTAGAAATAGGCATAGAAACTGAAAGAGGGGGAAGAACAATCAGCAGATCTTTCTCTTATCAAGAGAGTGAGGAGACGAAGAGAGAAAGTATTCAGACCAAAAGTGATGGACTGTTCTCACTGGGAAATGATGAAGCTGGGGAAAGAGCAAAGCAATGTCTGTGACATTATAAATGACCATCTTAAGATAAAGACAGATTTGCTCACTAAATCCTCAAGAATCTGCTTTCACTATCTTTAGGAGGAAGAGTGATACATCACAAGGTGACACTGGCAAGGGAATGAAATCAGAGTCAAACAAATTCATGAATGGCTGAGATAAGCTAAGGTTAATTCTCATCCTCTACAGTTGTTAAAGAGTGAAGCTGTGTCCTTGACACTCCAGTGGCTTAAGCCATTCAAGCTGCTAACATTCTACTGTACACGAAGACAACTATTTCTGGGCTTTCAAGCCATATAGACAATACCACATTCCCTCTTAAGTATTACTCAAATGGTTCTATCAGAACGTCTCACATCTACATTCCAGTCACTTGATTACACTGTAAGAAAATACTACCTATGTAATACCTACACGAGACAATCTGGGTTTGCTCTTCATTGAGAGCCTGAAAGACTTTTGTATTACAGTCCACAGTAGAAAATAACCATTTGTGAAGGTGTCTATTTTCAGAAATGAAAGCAAAAAAATTATATAAGCTCTAAGAGTGTTAAAAGTGGCAGCAAGCACTGAGCTACTCTGGGGTTAGAAAAATTTTAAATTCATATGTAAGTGACCTATGCTAGTTTAAGCAGCTAATTAAAACAAAGAAGGATGGAAAAGAGATTTCTAAAGAACAATGAATTTGTTGATGGTTCAATTAGCAAAAAGAATGCAGGTTTGAGCAGATGGATGCTTTTAAAGTACCATTATTTCTGACTTTCAAATTAAAATGCATTAGGGCATGTTACATTTGCTATTAATTTAAACTAGTAGTTTTCCTACTTCGAAATTAATACTCATTTCAACTATAGTATGGAAATGTTCTAGTCATAAATTCCCAATAGGTGCTTTTCAGAGAAAGTATATTGTAGCTTGCTCTGACTTATTTACCTTAAAAATTACAATGGAAACTTTTACTAAACGTCCTCCAGGTGAAAGGTAAGAAAAACATTATAAATATGTTTTATTGCTCTCTTTAAAGCTGTACAAGGAACAATAATTTTGAATACCTGGAGAAGTACCTTTATTCTTTCAATTTTTACTGAGTAACTAAACACAGAACTCAGCATACTATTTGTGAAGAACAGAGTGTTTAATTAAAAGCAAAATAAGTTTTGCTTGCTAAAACTACACAGCTAAGTATATTCAACTCATAGACTATAGTTATTACTTAAAAATCTAGTTCCCATTCAATGTGTTGACTCCACAGGACAGAGAGTCTTGATACTACAGACACACTCACCCAAAGCATATGAATTCCAGAGAATAAAGGATACACAGATAAAGAGAGCTGATCAGCTATGGGCTCTTAATGTGGTACTTAGCAATACACTTTCTATCCGAAAAAAAATTGACACTTGTAGTTAAAAAAAAAATTACCAAGGAGTTCAGCAAACCTTACTTCTGGCAGTGGGCTGGCCGGCTTTGTTAGGATTCCTCCAACGTATACAACATTAGGCAGGGTGGGTCTTGGAAACTCCAGTGCTACGTCAGTACATAACATCCATAGGCTGGACCCATGAACTAAATCATACATGGACTTTGCAGGCAGCAGGTTGTACTTCTGCATTATCCTCTCATATTTCGGAAGAACCAGAAAGCTAACCCCTATTCTGGATATGAGGTAAACGCCAGTATTTTTCATCCTTTCCAGAAAGTTCATGCGGTCTGTGAGGAGTGAGTTAAACTCTGGGACATAAGCTAAAGGAGCAGGCGCTCCTACTTCAGCAGGATACCAAAGGCCAGTAGAAAATACAGCATACTTAACGCCTAAAAGATGAGCAATCACAAATCCACACATATCATTGGGGTCAACCAGTAGCAGGTCAAACTTTTCTTTTTTCAAACCCTGGATTAGGGCTTGATTGCCAACTATCATGTCACAATTCTTAGAATAGTGATCCAGTATGTCAACCAGTTCAACTGCTGTCAATCTCCCAGAGAAAATATTCCGCATTTTAGACTGCAGGAAAGCATCTGAGGTCGTACTGTTGAAGATCCCTGGGTATCTCTGAAGGCTGTAGTGATTAGATGGGGCAATGTCTCTGCCTTCTGAGAGAAGGAACACAGTGTGATGGCCTCTCTCGTGCAAGGCTGATGCTAGCGTCTTGAAAATGTACAAATGGCTTTCAAACATAATTGGCGGCACAATGATGATTTTAGCAGCCCTTGCTATTCCAACAGCACTCCACAGGAGCATGAAATATGGAGTATAAGACTTCATAGCTGCAAAGACAACCAGAAAATGACTTAGAATATTATAGAGGCTGGCCATTCGAAACAATCACAAATATTTTATTTTCCAAAATATCTAATGATCCAATTCTTTAAAAAAAAAATAGCCTAATATGTGTTCCAAAGACGCCTTCACTTAAATAAAACAATATTATTAGGTACAGAATTGGAAGAAATTGATATATAATACATATATTAAGACATTATTTAGCTTCATTAGTAAAGGAGAACTTTTTACCCAAATAATAACTTCTGAAAAGCCTAAGACACTTGATATTACTTTTTTGAATACTATCTATGAAATGGTACTAATAAATTCTTATTCTTAACAAATGTTATGTTAATTCCAGGAAGATTGGAAATTTTTAATTTTCAGGTGTATCAGTACACAATTGTTACTTAAATCATTTTAATTTAGTGGTATTATTCCCAATTGTGACTAAAGGTTTCCAAAAGTGGTCACACTTCAAAAAACAAATTAAGAAGTAGTACAATAATTCTGTAGAATTTTACCTGACAGGTAAAATGATCTTTAGTATTTTTTTTTTATCACTAAGTACATTAAATATTCTGATGGTCTATATTTATGTAAAATTTTATTTGTTATGCATTATGTTAATTCAGGGCATCATCCAAATGAATGACTCTCAAAAGAAAAGTCCAAGAGCATACTGAAGAAGGGTTTGGTGAATGAGTATGTCCCAGACCATACTGTATATATGCCACCTTCAACCAGAGTGTCAACCTCAAGACAGATGGATATATACTTCAAGACAGACATTTTTCCTACTCTTTCTGGTTAACATGTTAAGTGCAAACTCCACATTAGTGAAAAATAAGCACATTATGTATAGGAGAGGTAATAGCTGTACACAAAGTCTACTCAGTATAATCAATCTAAGCTCTAGGTTAGACCCCAAAATAGAAAAAAGATTCTTAAGAGTTATGCACAGAAACTGGACACTTGATTTTAAGGAACAACACAAAATATATTTAGACATACATGACAAATGATGGTTCACTTGTGTGCGTTTGCCCATGATTATATCTTAACCATACTCTTTAGCAAATCTCTACCATCTAAATGCAATTGAAACAAATATACTTTCTCAATATTTAAACTCTGTAATTAATCCAAAATAATCACATGTCTAATAAGTTGGATTCTTCCAACAATAAATATACTGTATTTTCAACTGTTTTTTCCTTCTCACTCCCAGCAAAAATAAAAATAGTACATTCTATAAATGTTATGAATATTAAATATTGCTTGAAATATTACACAGATTTAGAAACAAATCTGGAAGAAACACTGTTTCCACATCAAATTTTTCTCTAATTACAAGATCTATATAGGATGAAATAAGTAGTCAAATATGGAGGGAAAAATGCTTCCTGGGTTTTTAATGTATTATGCTTTTGCTTCGTACCAGTGTCTCTCTAATGTTACCTTCTTCTAATCCTAAAAAATTAGAGGTTTCGCATTCACCTGTTAGAAGGGGACAAAACCAGTGTAAAAACAGATATGCCATAAACACTGTTGTCTAGTGTCACCATGAGTATACCCAAGATCTACTTAAGGATGTATCCACGGCAGACAGCTACTCTTCTGCTCTGCTGGACTGACAATTAGTATGCATTTCAATCATACTCAAAGCTATGAACTGATAAATAACTGAATAATTAATAATAATAATAATAGCATAGAAACAAATCCTCTGTGTTTCTTACTCTTCCTTATCTTAGTATTTTATTTCAGTTTTTTACTAAAAATTAAGAAGAAATACATAAAACGTTTTGCTTTAATGAACTTCTATGTTCTAGAATAGTACTGTCCAGGAGAATATTCTGTGAGATGAAAATTTGTGGATCTCTGTTTTCCTACTAGGCATCCTCTACTCACCAGTACCTACTGAGCAGTTTTATGAGGTGAATAAGAGTGAGGCCTGAAATCTAAATTGTACTAATAGCTTCATGTAACTAATGAGTACTGTCCTAAAAAAAAATTAAAACTACGGATTCTGTGCATTGATTCTAAAAAAAGTGACTGACTATTCAGATATATCA
Source organism: Rhynchomys soricoides (assembly GCA_019843965.1). Taxonomy (NCBI): domain Eukaryota; kingdom Metazoa; phylum Chordata; class Mammalia; order Rodentia; family Muridae; genus Rhynchomys; species Rhynchomys soricoides. Next base: position 8,553,343 of record JADRCH010000052.1, on the reverse strand, counting down.
ACATTCTTTAGACAAAATACTTAGTAAAAATGTCTACCATGCCTTCAATACAAAACAGTGACTACAATAAAGCAGCATCAATTGATTAGTTCACTGTATTCTACTACTTAAATATAATAGCAATTATGAAAGATTACAATAACACCTAAACACAAGCACCAGCACCGTAAACATCGCTATGTGAATAAGAAAGGAAGGAGCACAGCTAGAAACAAATGCTGAAATTCTCCTAGTCCAGAATCATCTGAGCTCATTCACTGGAAAACAATCTTCTGGTGTTTTAAATAATATCTTATCCTTATAGTCATTTGTGTTTTAGGGTGGCTGTTTATTAAAATTTTATAGGTGAAAGTAGACTGGAGGAGATAGTGGTGGGAAGCAAAAAAGGAGAGCAATCACTGCAGGTGACTGGAGACAGAAGGAAAGGAAAAGACAAAGGATGGGAAAGCTCAGGGAGCCTAGTAGGAGCTCAGAGGAAGGGGTGAAAAGGAGGGAGGAACCCATATGGGCTTCCTGCTGGAACTAGCTGTTGGAAGAGGTGGAAGTTTATGACCTATCAGGTGCAGGGAGGGGATGCAGGGGAAGGGGGTTGATGAAAAACCAGAAAGTGACAGAGGGTATTGCTAAGAGTGAGGAGATGATTGAGGTGCCAGGAGGGAGGGGAAGGACGGGGAGAAAGCAAGGGGGAAGAGGGAATACAGCAGGACAGGGCCCTGGAGGGTTGAGGGAGCCAGGTGAATGAATAGTTCTGCAGTTAAGGAGGGGCAGGGCACCAGGAGGAGGCAAAAGGTAGAGGAAGAGGAGCTCCCCTTCCTCCCAGCAAGGTGTGGTGAGCCTTCTGCTCTGAGTACTGCTCAGAGCAGTACTCTAAGCCACCAGGTCTGGCAGGGGTTATGCTTCCCACACTGGGTGCCTCTGCAACTGAGGAGAGAAAATAGGAAGCCCCGAGGATGACTTGATTGGAATTCCATTCCCAGATTATAGATGGCAGTGAGCTCCTGAGCTGCCTCTAGGAGCAGCCTCACCATCAGAACTCAGGGTCTTGAGTATAGCACCCGCAAGGCTCTTCTGACTGTGTGTGTGTGTGCGTGTGTGTGTGTGTGTGTGCATGTGTGTGTGTGTGTGCGCGCGCGCGCGCGCGCGTATGTGTGTGTTGGGGGATGTTATGGGAACAGGAGGTAGTGGAACAGCTGCTGGAGGGGCAGAGTCCTGAAGGACTTTGTAGGGCCGGAGACCCTGGGTACCCTCCTTGAATTTGCCTACACAGCCACACTGACTCACTGACTACCAGTAATGCCAACATGCCAGCTGTACTCCAAGCTTCCTAACTACTGGAAATCCCATGTCATTGCTCCCTGCATGGTGATTCTACAAGGCAGTAGGCTAGAAGCCCCCAGCCCAGAGGAGGAGGATTATGAGTGAACATGACAGTACCTGGAGGCTTTTGTCTTGGCCACCACCATAGCCTCAACCTCAGGAATACCCAGTGGTGAAGATCACTCTCCACAGGTGCCCCTCCTACCACCACCACCTCTACCTGTTGCCTGCTGCAGCTGCAAGCCCTGAAAAGCTTTTCTTCAAATTGAGGGGACCCTGAGATACCCAGAGTATTCACCCATACCTTGACCTATAAAGAAGAAGAGGTGGTTAGTACAGTATGCAACAGTCAGGGCAGTAAGCTTAGGGACAGTTAAGTCCTCACCTCCTGAGGAGCCCCTGAACTATGATGTCTTTGAAGGTGTGGAAAAAGAAAAGCAGCTGATATACGCCCCAGCCTAAGCTAGCACAGAGGAATGAGCTTTCACTACCACCAGAGGAGCTGGGTTCAGATGAAGATACCATTGACTTGATAGCTTACCTAAGTTTGCTACACCAGGATCCCTGGCACCAGGCCTAGATGGCTAAGACAAGCAGGTGCATAAATTCACAGATGCCCCAAGAGTGTCCAGTCTGTCACATGGTAATCCATGAGGCAAGCCTATGAGTGCCTCCTGTGCCACAGGCATTTGCCAAAGAAGGAACACCTGCAGCACCATTGTAAGAGCCATAACTGTCTGGAGGTTCCACAAGAATGATGCACCACAGCACTACCTGCTACCCTTGACCACCACTCCATCTCTCGCTGGCTTGATCTCTCACAATGGCCACCTGGGCACTTTCGCCTCTCTCTAGTTCAATATTGGGAGAAATTGGCCCCCACATGACCCCCAGTCACTACAAAAGGGCACACTGAGGAGGAAGAGGAGGAGAAGGAATATCTATCATACCACAGGCTGAAGGTGCCATGGAATCTTTGTAAGAGGGATGAATGGCCAGGCTGGAGCAACACAAGGCCTGGGACACCATGCCAAGCAACAAGAAAGCACTTAGACATGTGGACTTTGGGTCAGTGATACTGACCATGCCAGTGTCTTCATTCTAATTCTAAACTGAGGTTTGAAGGCACAGGCTCTCTAGATTGGGGTGATCATGCAAGTAGTATTACATGAAACACACTACAGACAGGGGGGGGGGAGAGAACAGCAGCAGCAAAGGTGGCTCTCTATCCTCAGTTGCTACTAGAGAATTGAAAAAATAATCTATCTCTGATTTGTGGGGTCCAACTTTGACTATGTAGGTTTCTAGGAGACTAGGGTTTAGGAGCAAAGCCTTGCCCTACACCCAAGACCTCTGGATTTTGGTTGCCACTGAGTTAGAAAGACTGGGGTGCCAGGACTGGTCCTGTAAGGATGGAGCCATCATAGTCCCTCTCCACCCAGTTCCAATGCTGTGCGAATCACAGGGACTTGGAGAAGGGGGCAGGATGGCCTGATTGTCTTGCCTGCCCTTGGGGATAGCAGAAGAGTTCCACCTCTTTCCAGAGGTGGGGATTTCTTGTTCCTGTGCTCGCTCCTTACCTCCAGAAGGCAGTAAGGGCTGGGCCTCTTACCCTCTTCCTCGCCCCATCTCCTAGCCCAGATGCAAGTCAGAACTGTCTCTGCTACTTGCTGTCCAAGGGATGGGGGATTCAAGGGTGATGGGTTAAGGTAGCCTTGTGGAGAGTGGGGCAAGTCATCGCCATCTGGTGGCCATGCCTGTAAGGGTGAGTGATCCCAGAGATCACTTTGGTGAGCTAGTATCATACTCAGCCATCATAGTAACATAACTAGGCAACTCATTTGCCCCTGGGAAAAAGGAGATGCCTCTGACCTTGCCTTGAACTGAAACCACCCCCATTATGTACATAAGCCATTCCTGATGTGGGGAAGAATCTTTACCCCTAACCCCTTCCTCGATGGGTATTGAACCCCCATGCAGCTTGGGTTCTGCCTTTCACTATTTTCCCCTCTTGGCCTGAACCCCTCCTGTTCCTCCTCCTCCTCCTCCTCCTCCTCCTCCTCCTCCTCCTCCTCCTCCTCCTCCTCAAAACAGGCAGGTTCAGGGGCCCAGTGCTCTCTTCACCTCATGCATCTCCCATGACCATTTGCACAGCTGCCTAGGTACTTCCAACAGTGGGGAGGGGTCAAGCAAGAAAGGATGGCAGGACAAGACCCAAAAGCTATTTTTAAAGTGATGATGTAATATATTAGGAGGAAAGTAAGGTGCCCTGGGCCTCATCTTAGGACTTCAGGTGATAGGGGTCCTCAGAGCTAGAAAATATGAGGCTTAGTGCAGGAGAGTGGGGACAATGTGGCTCCATTCTCTCTACTTGTGGCTTTCCCACTCAGTGCCTTAGTGAGAGAAAGCATTTTCCCCTCTCCCATTCCCTTCATCTACCAGGCTCCCACCTCAGATATAAGAGACAGGAATAAATAATAATAATCTAAGATTCGTTTTTAATAAAACTTTATAAGTAGAAGTTTATTTACGAAACATGATATGGGACTAAATTCCTTATCTATAGGCATTTTACAAATTTTATGTTCCTCAAAACACCTCGAGTAAGTATTGGTTGATTCATACATTAGAATTGATGATTCCAGACCATTGTCTGAGAATTTTAGAATTACTGTGAGTATAGATTATAACTATAACCCACCAATTCCAATGTGTGACACATGACTGCCCTTGATATTTTATATTGCAAAGAATAGTGAGTTGCTTTTCATTAGGCAAAAACAGCAACAAAAAATTATATCAGAACAGGTTTGAATGGAGCTTGTAAAGCAGTATCGATAACTTCAGAAGCCAATCAAATCATATATATGTTTATTGTAAAGGCATTTAAACATGCCTCTCCCAAAAGCCCATACCCACACTTGAGTTTGCCTTACCCTTTCTCAGGCACCTATTAAACCTTGTGCTTAAATCATATTAAAATCTCTTTCTAACAAACTCCAACCCTATTTCATACTGACTGGTCCTAAGTTTATTTTCTGTGGCAAAGTCAAATAGCCCAAGCTTCACCCGACTAAATATTTCTGAAGTGTGTGTTCAAACTGAAGAGTCTATGTAACCTAAGGCTACCAGCAAAGCAGTGTAGAGCTGTGTCTGTAGCCAGTAGCTACATTGTTGCTAACAATTAAGAACTTTTCCTTGAGTTTGGAGGCTCTACTTATCTTTCTTAGATAACTACATTAATTACAGCACTGCTATAAACAACCAAGAGAATCACCATCACACTCAAACATAACAGCAGTAAATTCACTAAAAATTTCTGTGGCGTGCTAGATGCTATACTGAGGCATAAGAGGACGGCTGTGGCTTCTGTTCTCTTTTCAAGGAATAGCATCCTCAACTTCAACTTGGTTCATGGACAAAAAAATGAAGGCGAGTATTTCTCAGCATCTAGTTTCAGTCATATAAATAAGTTTCTCTACAGGAGATATAGGAAAGTAGGGGTCTAGAATCCACTTTTGCTAAAAATCACTGACTCCTCACTGGAGCCCAGAGGTAGTGAAACAGGATGAAAAGCAAATATTCTTGCCTTGTCTTGTCGTCTCCCTTATTTTGGTTTAAAGTGATATCTTGTGGTCATTTTATTCCTGTGTAAAATAAAGACCCCTCTCAAATAAGGGGGTAGGGGGGGCAATGATCTAGGAATGACAGCCTCAGCCAGAAATGGAAGAATCATTACCTGAATCCCTTCAGCATCTCAAGTAATCAGGGCTTCTTTCTGAGATCTTTCAAGACCTGATCAGAGACAATGTTCTTTAATTCTAATGCTCTAGTGAGTTTCTTCAAAAAAAGAGGGTCACTGTACCTCCTTACTAGTTCCTCTTCTCAACATAACACATCTCTGCTTTAAATCGCTGGATCTGTAACTAGTGTATGGGAACCAGTGGCTTAGCCCAGCATGTTGGGGTTTTTAACATCCAGGTAATGACCTAAAAGCTCTGGTTTTTGCCTTAACAGTTATCACTCTTACATGCCTCCTATGTGGAATGAGATTGTGGTAATTATTAACACTCCAGAAAATGTAGTCCAAAGAGTAAACCTGGAAAAGTATAACTACAAAGATGCTTAAGGCCAGAAATGCCATTCCTCTCTGGATATTCCAGAATACTGTCTATGAGGAGTTAAACTACCCTCTCAAGCCACTGTACTGTCTGCCTATAGCACCAGGGTGATGAAGTATCAAGGTCTTCCCAGAATTAAGGGCGTTCCCAAAGGATGAGCATTTCAGTGCTAAAACTGGGAAATCTGGAGCTAATCAAGCAAGTGGATCACCTCATAGCTCTGACCTTGTAGTTCCTTTTTTTGTGCTCTTGAGACTTAAAGGTATTACTTCACTTATACTAAAAGAGTTGCTCTTGTTTTATGAAATAAGGCTGAAATGTAAGAACCTGACAAAGGCTAACACAGAGTAAATTAATCCACTTTATCCTGCTACATAGAGGATAGAAGTTCACACACATGCATAAATGCATCCAGTTCTCTCTCTCTCTCTCTCTCTCTCTCTCTCTCTCTCTCTCTCTCACACACACACACACACACACACACACACACTCACTCACATAATGGATAAAAACAAGCCATATTTCTATGGCTACTACTTTCATGTGAAAGTAATACCTGGTGTTCTATAGTAAAGTTAATTATGGGTAGCTGTTTGCAACAGAAGTAAAAATCCTGTCACAGAACAGCTGTTTCTCAGCTTGGGCTGTGAAGAGAACATACCATTTAGAAAGGTATGGACTGTACTATCAGTTAGCTCCCACCTTAAAGAAAAGAGGTGGGGAAGGAGGTCTGGAAAGATTGCTCAGTGGTTAGGAGCAGTGCTTGTACTTCCAAAAGGCCCAGGTCTGATTCCCAGCACCCACATGGCAGCTCACAACTGTCTGTAACTCCAGTCCCAGTGGGATCTGACACCCTTTTCTACATTTCTAGAGCACCATGCATGTAATGTGGTTTTTAGACAAACATAAAAAGCAAAGCACCTTTACACATAAAAATTAAATTAAAATGAAAAATGTATGCTGGGAACTCTGAAATAACTGAACTGCAATCTGGGTGAAAGTCATATACTGACAAAACTCAGGTTGACTATCAGCAGGTAAAGAAGAGATAACTAGATTTTCAAAATGTATCACTTTTCTAAGTATTTTTTTTATTTACTCAGAGAACAAAACAACAACAGATCACTTGTATGACTGCATATAATTTGCATATAATTTCATATTTGTTTACCTACAGGTATGAGATAAAAACTCTGGATAAAATGGAAGAATATATATTTCACAAATGTAAAAAATAAATGATTTTGAGTTTCCCTGACAGAAGCTTCTAGTCAAAATCTCTAACACAGTTACTTTTAAAAGAAAAAAAATTATCTGTGATTAACAACTAATTTGAAGGTCATGATGAAAATATTATATTCATAAATTGTATTATCCTTTATGCTAACATACTCCATTATAGAAAGTCAGAATGATATAGCTGTTTGGACATACTACAAACCGGCAGATCTTATATAAATGAAATACCAAAAAATATTAAGCATCATCAGTAAGAAATACATTATTGTTTTACTACTGCTTTTTAAACAACCCAAGCTAGAAATAGTAACCACTCCTCCCTATAACTACCCACAGTTATCTCGTTCCTAACATCTACAGTACAGGTGGCAAAGCTGTAATGAGAAACTCAATCCTTTTCCTTTATCTGTAATAGCTGGCTCCCGTCCACATGGAGAGTTTTTCTTCAACCATCAAGTGGAAGGAAAAATACAAGCAAGGCTATGGAGAAGACAGGAAGATTGGACAATATGAATATCAATAAACACACTACACTTGAGACCTTGTATCCACTTATGCCAGATCATAGTAAATTTAGCTACTTAAAAGTCAAATTTTAATCACCTTGGTGAAATTATCCTCAAATTTTAGGGCCTAAAGGGCTCAAGTGCTAACTAAAAATACAGATTCCAGGATCTCTTTAGCAAATAGGCTATGGCTTGGGTACAAAAGAATCTGTATTTTAAATAAGCAGCTGAAGACTTCTATGTCGTTCTCTATCAGACTGACTGGTAAGAATCTAGCACCTAACACTTCAGTGCAGAGTTATACAAGTGACACAACTGAAGAAACTGTAGGTGTAGGCCGGAGTTAAAGCCTAGCTCTTGAGGAATTCAGAAAAGCGTAATGTCCATCCTGGATCTTAGGGAGCACAGAATAGGCAGTTGAACAATCTCATTACAAGCTTCTTCCTGCTTAGATCACCTACAGTCTCCAAGGGCACATGAATAATGCTTTTAGTACTGCTACAACAGTTAACACTTGGCCATCCTGTCACTGTCATTCTTTTAGGACTGGGTTTTCCCACTCTCATATAATTCATTTCATAAACCCTATATTAACTTATGTTGTTAGTGCATTACTAAAATGGAATTTTTTTCTTCTTCTTCTTGTTTTTTGGTTTTTTTGTTTTGTTTTGTTTTTCGAGACAGGGTTTCTATGTGTAGCCCTGGCTGTCCTGGAACTCACTCTGTAGACCAGGCTGGCCTCGAACTCAGAAATCCGCCTGTCTCTGCCTCCCAAGTGCTGAGATTAAAGGCGTGCACCACCACTGCCCGGTGGAATTTCTTAATAAAATACATCAATACCCATTTAGAAATATAATTAAAATAGTTGTAAATTACTATTTAAGACTTTGGCATGGAATTATATTCTAGAACACAAGATTGATTTTTAATCAACACATATTTGAAGTATGGAAATAGTATTCTAATCATTTATTATGAAAGAAAAAAATAAAAGTATCACGTACCCATAAATCCTGTCATTAGCAATCTTTTAAATTAAACCAAGGATTTTATTTCTTTGAGCCTAATTATCTAATCTACCAAGTGACACTATCAAATTGGAAGATCTTGAATATGCTTTACTACTATAAAAATTGCCCAAACCTGGATTTATGAATACATTTAGAAAGATCTAGGAAAAGAACTTACATGGGGGGGGCAGTAAAAAGGAAGGAAAGGAAGGAAAAAGTGTAAGTTTAACAAAATTGATATGCTTTCATTTGGTTCATAAAACAGGATCAAATCAATGGATTACTAAATTTACAAATGAGAAATTAATTCAAGTTGACTTCCAAATTTAGGTTACACAGACTCTTCAGTATGATCACACACTTCATAATACATGTTAAAAAACAAATTGTGTTTTGACAGATCAGGAGTTGGAGTTCCAATCTATGTAGTTCTGAAATAAGCTCTCTAGAGACATGGGACTGCTGGTAACTTATATAAAGTAAGTACACTGTCAACACAGGCCAGGATCTACCTAACATGTGAACAGTCCTAAAACAGTCAAGACAAAATCATGGTCAAGCAGCCAGCAATGCAAACCTACAAGTGGATTATTATTCAAATCATAAATATACAGAGGACAATTTGCTAGGGTTTGTTGTTATCTTGTTTGGTTTTTTGTTTGTTTGTTTGTTTGTTTGTCTTTTCTTGATAGGGATCCCTGGCTGTCCTGGAATTGCTTTGTAGACCAGGCTGGCTTTGAACTCACAGAAATACTCCTGCCTCTGCGTCCCAAGTCCTGGGATTAAAGACAGGGACAGACCATCGTGCTCATCTGAGGTACAGTATTTAACATTTTGTTCTGCTCCTGTGATCCTGTGATGAAATTGAGAACAACTACCTCTACTGGGTAACTACAAGAGCAAAGTCTACAAAATGACAACAAATCTCAGGTTTTAGATGAAATAATGAGTATGCATGTATTAACTGTACTAAGACTACACAACCAATTAGTAAGTGAAAGTATTATATCATTTTAAGTTTAAGTTTTTAAAATAAACAGGGAACTGCTGATCAATACACTCTTAAAACCTGAGCCAAGCTGTTTTGAACACCTCAAAATGAACACCAATTTTCACCACTTGGGAATATGAACCAACTAGGCATCTGGTATCAGATTAGAGAGCCTCAAAAGCAGTCAGCATCAAAAGCAACAGGAAGGCTTATGCAAACAGATGCCAGGTCTGCCCTAACAAAGTATTACTTCATAGATCTGGGATAAGCCACAGATTCTGTTTTAGCAAGTTCATAGAAGATGCTGAAATTACTGACTCAAGAACCATTTTCTGAGAATCAGTGGTAATGATCAAAACATAGTTAAAAGCAATGTTCCTTTATACTAAAAAAAAATGATGTGATTAAATCACTTTGAATGCTTATCATGTCCTAGTTATAACTAACTCCCCCCGTCCCCATACATATCCTAAAGACTTAGGTTTCTTTTCTACAATTCTAAGACCAGCCTAGCTTTGTGTTAATTATCTGTGTGCCTCTGCATGAGATCAACACCAGCAAACACAGAAATTCTCTGTTTTGAGTCTCACTCCATCTTTAAGCAAACAGCAAAGTTCCTAACTTAATTGAGACTAAGCTTTAAACTTCTAACAAGTATTTATAAATTTTTAAAGCATGCTTTATGTTTTAAAATGCTGTGGTATAATATTTTACAGTTCTCTAATTAGGATTTTGTTGATATAATCAGATGCATAAAAGTTACAAAATTATTCCCTTGTAAGTAAATGAGAATTAAAGAAATGCATTGGGTCTTCTGAGGAACCTCTTCAAGTCCTTGTCCCCTGGGGATTAATGTAACTTTGCTCTTTTTCAATCTAATAGTCCATAATAATTTTTGTTTTGAGAGAAGTTTTCAAATATTAGCTCAGTCTAGCCTGGAATTCTAAATATTACTGATTGATTTTTAGTGGAATACAGCAGGTAAATTTGAAGGAAATCTAGGTCGAACTTTGATCTTCCACAATGCAGCTCTACACATGTAAAGTCTTTCCAATTAGCAATTACTTGGAAATTCTTAATGTTACAGAAATGTATTAAAATGCATGGGACCCTTTCTTCTATTTCTCAAAAACAATCTTTTATATCCTATTACTAAATAGGATTTTATTGACCTAAAACCTGAATTCTAGGTATTTCTGTATTTTATTTCATGAAAGTCTTCACTAGTAAACAAATAACAAACGTGCCTGTTTTCATAAAATCCCAACACAGGCAGTGAGAAGATCCTTATATACTTCTTAAATTGATTGAAAAATGGCAAACTTGTATGAATCCCCAGAGAGCAAAGACTTCGTCAGGTTATTCAAAAGACACAAGGCATTTCTCTGATGCTCCTTTACAAACCAGGGAAACATGTACAGTTTTCTGTATTTAATACATGTATTAAATACAGTATTAAATTAAATATGTATTTTCTGTATTATATAATATATGTGTGTATGGCAGAAACGTAAAGTCTTTGGTTATAGTCCCAAAATCAACCTCTCTCTCTCTCTCTATCTCTCTATCTCTCTCTCTCTCTCTCTCCCACTCTCTACTCTCCAGTTATCCTCACTTCATTCCTCTCCTTGTAGACGACCTTTCCATAGAAAGTCAGGCACTCTAAAGGGACAGATGCTGTAAGTCTCCTAAGGGTATTCAGAGTACAGCTAGACAATGTGTAGGCACCAACATTGGCTAAAGACTTGGTGTTTTCAGATGAAAATAAGGAGCACAGACAAATGAAAGAAAGTAAAGGATACGCAGCAAGTAAGCAGATAGTGATGACATGGGAACCAAGGCAAAGGTGGGAGAGCACCAATGATGTGTTACAGTTGAGAAGTGAGAAGACTACACAAAGACAGCACAAGTTGAATGAAAGTTTCAAGCAATGTGAAGGGAAGGCTTTATTAAGAAGATAGAATAGAATAATGAACCAGACTAAATAACTGAGACAAAAGAAGGATAATCAGAGGTAACTCCAAAATCTGTCAAGGCTGATGCAGATGGGGTACCAGTTATAGTTTGAAAATTGCGTTTGAACACTTAAGTTTTTCAGAGAGTACATGAAAAGATGACGTAGTTGGAACTCCAGATCATGTATCATAAAGAAAAAGAAAGTCTCTGGGCATGAATAACTCTCACTGAAGGACTGAAAAAAAAAAAGAATTAAAGTCTGAGAATTTCTTTTTAAGTTCTGAAAAATGCCCAGAAAATACAGAGGAATGCCCAGAAAAACAGATAAAAAACATTGCCGTAGAGTAAGGGCAGGAGCTTTCAGCAAGAGAGAAAGGAACAGACATGATGGTTGGGCCTAAAGGAGACTTTATCATGTAATTTCCACATGATTTCAGAAAATGAGGTGTTTGGTATAGCTCCAGCACATGGCTCTCAGCAAGTCCTCACATCATGCTTACAGTAAAATTCTGCTACCTCCTGGCAAGATACCTGAGGCAGGTCAAGAATGCAATGATAGAACATACATGTAACAGTTTTATAAACATCAGAAAGAGAAATAAACTTGTTTGTAATAGTTATACATATTCCTTTAATCATAGCTCTCTGGGAAGTAGAGATTGGAAAGCAGCAGCAAGTCAAGGTCATCCTCTACTAGTTAGTGAGTTTCAAACACCCTGAGCTACATGAAAGCTTGTTTCAAATATAAAACAAAAATCTGTATGAATATAGTATTTTATTATTTTCTAAAAGATCGTTATCTTTTCTAAGATAAGGCTAGAGTCAGAGCTACGTTCCATTCACAAATATCCCTAGTATAGCTCAGACCTGGGATGACAGGTCCCCACATAGGATGCCAATACCACAGGCAAGCCTTTGCTTTAATTGCATTCAACCCCAGATCAATACTCTGGTTTCTTTGTGTGACACAGCCAGCCCACAGAAAGCATAACACAGAGTCTAGCTGCTTCTCCTTGAAAGTTTTCTTGTTCCAATACAGTTTTCATTTTTCTGTCATCCTAACTTAGATCTTATTCACTGCTTCTTATTTCTCCTTCTAGATTTCCTCACCCTAATCATGTCTCGATTAAGACATATTCTTACCATATTTTCAAAGTCAGGAGAATACAGAGTTAGTGATTAGCATTAATTTCCTTAAAAAAGCTTCAGCCTTGCCCTTATCCATAAAAACAAGTCCTTTCCCTGCTTCCCCCATCCCTGTCAAATAAACAGGCAAACCTGTTTGACTAGTTTGCTCTTAAGCCCTACTCAGTAGAAAGACCAAGTGGACAATAGATAAAGCTATGGAAAGCACAAAGGCCTTTTTTTCTTAGGGAAAGTTTCACAAAACCTGCAGTATTGAGCAGGTCTTTCAGAATAGTAAGACCTCAGCACATTCTCATTTATGTCACTGCCAGAAATTTAAAACAAAACAACAACAAAAATTCCTCTTGCTATTCTTCTACATTATCAATACTGTTATGGCAATGATATAGAATGATAGTAAGACTATTTGAAACAGTGCTTAAATTTTATAATGGAGCTAAGTGTGGGGACACACAATATTCTGGAAGCTGAGGCTAGAGGACTACATATCTGGTATCAGTTGTGCTATACAAAGAGACCGTAAAAAAAATCTGATGGTTGAATTACATTCAATTATAGAGGTGTGCCCGGGTGTTTTTGTTGTTGTGTGTGTACTTAAGCAGAATAACAAGTTTGGAATTTCAAACAGGTTACTCAAAGAGGAGTCTTCCCATGGATGTTCTTTGTTGTTGCTTTAAAGGACAATGTCCTTCAGTTTATTTGTTTAAGATATGAGGTGATTTTAATCATCAGCTACATTTTTACTGAAAGCAGTATTTATATTATTTAAAAGGTGTATAACTAATATAGAAAAACATCAACTATATTATTTTAAAAATCTGTATGTTGTGTATATATGTAGTGTAGTGTATGTGCGTGCCTGTGTTCCTGGCACGTGTGGAAGTCAGAAGACAACCTTGGATTTCAACCCTCTCTTTCTACCTTGTTTGAGATAAGGTCTCTTGTTATTTTGTAACTATGTACATCAAGCTTGACAGCCTGTGAGTATCCAGGCATCCAGGATTCTCTTCTCTCTCCTTCCCATCTCACCATAGGAATGCTGGCCTTGCAGATACACTCCCATGACTGGGTATATGTGCATTTTAAAGATCTGAACTCAAGCTGAACTCAAGTTGAACTAAAGCTGAGCCTTGTGGAAGAAATGCTTACCCAACTGAACTATCTCCCTAGCTCTTAAATGTATTTTTACAAACGTTAAATATTTACCCTAAATATGTCAGGACTTTTGAAATTTTAAAATCTGTATGATTCAATTTATTCAACATAAAGAAAGTCTTACAGAAAGTGTAGCAAATTTTTACACATAATTTTATTTTTTAATACTTGGGCACACACTTCAATTTTTCACTTGGAGAAATATTAGTCCCACAGTTTCCTCTTATTAAAACATGGCATACTTAAAGTAATAATTAAAACATGACAGAAGCTTGAAAATATTTTACACATTAAAATTTTACATTAATAATTTAAGGCTATAACAAAGATCTCCAAAATGTCCATACTATACAGTCTTCCCATCTACTAAAATGTTTTAAAACTTAGGCACTGCCTAGCCTAAAACCAGCAACTGACCTATGTTATCCTAGATACTATACTGCTCATCAATTCAAAGCTAGCATTTTTGTTCTGGCTATTATACAATGCTTAACGCCTATCTACATGTGACACTCCTCTCTAAGCAAACTTCAGCTTGGATTTGCTGTCTCTCTAAGTGAGTACTAAAAAAAAAATCATAAGTATCAAGTGAGAAAAATTAGATTTGTGAACAACATTGAATAGAAAAAAATCTTAAACTGAAATCACACAGTTCTTTACTACTTGCAATTAACAGGACTGTGTGCTGTACAGAAAGCATAGTGGGAAGAAAATGTGATTGGAAGTCAACTCTGCCAATGAGAGGAACTACTAATAGCAGAAAATGTGGCTAGAGACTTTCAAAGAGAAATAGCCAAGCCATCAGCATAACTAATTGAATTTCACCTTTAAAACATTAAACATTAAATTTCATTAAATTTTTATATGTTTAAAAGCCACGTACTACTGAGAGTGCTATACAAAAAAAAAGTGAATCAAACATAGATAGGATTATAGGACTAAGATTTACTAATTTGAACTAAATATAACTACATATAACAAATAATCACAAGTATGCCTTCCAATTAATGTGTAAACAATATGTAATGTGTTCAGGTATTGGCTAGTTGCCAAACCAATTCATGTAAATAAATATTTTACTCCCAAAATATTCACTAGTTACAAATCAAGATATTTATGTATACACAATGCAAATTTAATTGTATGTGTTTATCAAGGATATGAGACATAACTACTTCATCCAAGTAGAAAAAAAAGACTAAGATAGAAAACAAGGACAGTTATACATTACTATAATAAATTTCAGGGGAAGAGGGAAAAGAAAAAGAACTCAATGATCATCCTTCCATGGCCATAAAGGTTAATCATTACTTGTTCACATTCTTGAGTTTAAGGCCTAAGATAACTGGAAAATATCTTCTGAATCATTTGATACAACATTATAGCTTGTTAAGTTTTGATGTCTATCTTCACTTTTGTTTCTGCTAATAGACTGTATTAAAATGAACAACCAATACATTGTGAGATCATTCAAGGCATACTTCAAATACCAAGAACCTTGGTTTGGGAGGACAGTTGGTATTTAAGCACAGTTCAGCTGGAATAGAGGCTTTTCTGCAAATTTAGCATCCCCCTAGAACTCTGGAATCAACTCCTACCTCCCCCCCCTTTCTAGGACTTAGATGAGCTCACTTCTCTGCTCCCTTCAAATTTTTCAATGTCAGTTAATCCATTGGCTTCTCAAGTAAAATACTATTAATTGGTCACCTTATAAATGTTTCTCAAACCAGTTGTCAAATTTTAGGTTCTCCCTAGTTGTCTATTTTCCTCCCAAATCTTGGTACCTTTCCTGGTAAGCCCACCAACGTTCAATGTTTACAATTATGCTACATCTGTTATTCATGCATCCATCTATTAATCTACCTACTTACTATCTAACCTAGGAACTGTCTTCTTAAAACTTTGTAAAATGACTCACTGAGTGCACATCTATAGTGGGCTTACAGCACCTCAGACACCATATAGCCCAAGCTGAACCTGATATCTTTGCTTCTCAAATCTGTTTCTTATCCCAGGCCTTCCTCCGTATTCCACCATCACATCCATCACTCACTCTTCTAGAGTCTACCATGGAATCACCTCAGTACTGGTACTCTCTCTTCTTCATTCAAGTAACACTTCCAAAGTTAGGTCCTCTTATCAAGGTCATCCCAATACTTAACAGCTGTTCCTGCCTCAGATGTCAGAGACCCATTATCACTCTAGACTGCTATAAAGTTGACCTTTCACCACATCACACCTCTTTTAAAAGCAATTCTGCATAGAGAGAGACCCATACCTCTCAGGGTGTCAAACAAACATTCAGGATCTTATTTGTGCTACTCTGGACTTCATGGCCCTTTCCAAGAATCCTTTCAAGTCTTCCTGAATTGATAACTAGCCATTCCCAAACCCCTACTCAGGCACTCCGATCACACTTCTACCACAGCACTTAAATGACAGTACTCTTCTATTTTATTAATGTTAGTTTCCTACTTTATCTCAGAGGTGCAAACCATGTTATAGTGTATTAAACTATTGTTCAAATGTCAAGACACTGTACTTCCCCGTAACTAAAACCAAATGTTACTACAGCCCTTGATCATGTACCACTAGATTTCCCTCTTAGACCAGTAACTACTTCAGTTTGAATAATCTGCATAATCTCAGTGCACAGATTGTAATGCTGTTAATAAATACTTGATGGAGGAAAGAATATATGTTCACAAAATGCTTCACAATAAGAACATATGACTACCACTGTTTTCAAGACTAAGAGACTTTTCAAACTGATTTGATTATGTAGGCAGGTATGCAAAGTAACATTTAAATAATTTAACAAGCATCCAGTATGGTTAGCAGGATTATCAAATTACACTTTTACTTAGCTTCCAGGATAGGGAACTATTAACACTACACCAAGTTAATGAGTTTTAATGGCAGAAAGAAGTACATAAAAGAAAAATAACCCAAGCCCACATTTAAAAGAAGGAAGAAAAAATTTTAAAGTGTTGATTCAATTAAAAAACAAAACACAAAACGGCCAAACTGTCTAGAGTGAAGATATTCTTCCAACAATCTCTTGCACAAAATTTTCTGTATATAAACACACCAAAATCTTTCATATACAAGTCACTCTTCTGAGAATATCAATCATTCAGCCCATAGTATAACAAAGAGCACATGAACAAAAATTATCTGTCACAGAATCTGTGGGCTTTGTACTTGGCAATAGATACGCCATTTCAAGAGGACAAAAAAAAAAAAAAAAAAAAGGCAACAGATAATACAGAATCAAGACCCACTCCCAGCCTGACAGCAGCAGAAAGTGATAGCTGATAACAGAAAAGGGACCTAGACAAAGCATACAAAGAAGAATGGTACCTCTATCTCCATTCTAGTACTTCAGACCAGCAGGCAAAGACCAGGAACTGCAGGCAAAATAGTTCTGTATACCTCAATAAATGGTACTGTTGGTTCCTCTACAGATTCACACTTTGAAAGATACCCAGCCATCACATAAATAAATAAATAAATAAATAAATAAATAAAGGCATATCCAATAACTTCTGAAGACAGAGCAAGGTTTGCAAAATGCTTATTTTAGTCACTAGCTTATTTGAAGTTCCGGTTATTAATATTGTAGGGTAACTCAGAAATTTTTTGTATGAAAACACATACCAACTCATATATTGTTAGAATAATATATATTGCATAAGCAAACAATAGTACTCACTGCTATGTGTCTTGGCAATTTTCAGGTGTGCTCTGGAAATTGAGAATTAATCAATCAATAAACTTGCATTATTTGATATGCAGGTTTATAGATTAGTTTTGAAAAGGTGTGTAAGAATTGATGGTAAGTTTTACAGCAATATTTAAATGATAACTAAACTCAGGGCTGTTCATGGGTACCTTGAAATGTCCCAATTTAAATAACTAGAAATCTTAACTATAAAACAATTCTTATCAAAATCAAATCTTACAAAATCTTCTCTTAAAATATATTTACTGAATTTGTTTACTATAACAGGTATTCTAAGTATCAGTATAAACACAAAACTGTAAAGTTTGGACTTAAAGAGTTCAATTATCTACAGCAGAAAAAGGACAGTTGTATATGCAGTTGTTCAGATGAGGCAAACAAAGCTGAGCTGTTGATCTAAATGGCAAGACACTACTTCCCTACACTGTAGAAATGTTCCTATAGCGATGGATCAGACAACACTAGACTTGCACTTAACCTTGCCAGTGTCAGGTAAATCAGAGGATGCTGATCTATTCACCATCTAGGAGAGTTAAGAGTTGCTGAGCAGACATGGTCACAGGAAGGCCTCAAGCTAAAAAGAAACTGTTTCTTCAGGAAAAATTAAACTGCAGACTCACAGTTAATTTGATTAACACAAGTTCTGTTCTTTCTTGCCATATGCTTAAGTGTGTTTTTCTTTTCCAATTAATTAAAAAAAAAAAAAAAGCCTAGGGACAATGGGTGACCCTTAATGCTATTAGAATGCTGATTAAGGAAGACTTTCTAGATTTTCTTTAACAAATGTCATTTTTATCTAGGCTCATGGGTTAGGAAGCCTGAATACAACTGGGTATTTGTTTGTTTGGGAGAATGTGGCATTATAGATTGAAACAAGGGTGTATTTGCCACCTAGCCAAACTACAACACATTCCTGTCATTAATTTAAACAAAGTTGTACAACTTGACAGTCTAAAATGACCAACCACCACCCACCCCACCCCGCAAAAAAAAAGAAAAAGAAAAAAGAAAAAACTTAGTGTTTTTTCTTGGAATCTTTTAATAGGACAGCCATATGAAATAGAACCCTGTGCCCTGTCCTGACACTGTGTCAAAACAGTGGAGGCTCTACACAGGTCAGGGTTGCAAAAGTCACCCCTTTCTTCCCTTGTGATAATTCTTCCCCCAACAGAGGAGTTTCCATCTTTTCTTGAGTTTCTGAGATTCAGAGCACTCCATCTCTCCGTGCCCTTCAGAACTCCAAAAGACGCTGTGTGCCTTGGTACAGCATCTTGGTACAGGGGAAGCAGTGATGCTGTCCCTAAGTGCTGCGGAGTGACACGTTCTCCGTACCCAACTTTAGAAGCCCTCCAAGCCAATGCCTGGGAGCGCACTGGTCAGGTGCTGACAGGAGACACCTCCGAGCGTCCTTTTGCCCGGACGCACTGCACCCTCGAGCGCTCAGAGCCGCGCTCTCCGCCAGCAACCCCGCAGCGCCCATCCCGGGCCGCGGGGCTCCTCAGCAGCAGGCGACCGCCCCGCGCGGCCCCCGGCCCGCCAGCCCGCAGCCTCTCCCCTTCTCACCCGGCCCCACGCCCCCGTCCGCCTTCCCCGGGCCACGAGCGACCGTGCTGTCTTCTGTCCACTACTGCGGTCACCGAAAGGTCCCGCGTGTGCGCGCGGCCGGCGACCGTCCCTTCCCCAGTGCACCCTGTCAGGCACCTTCACCCGGAACGCGGCAGAGCGGACAGTTCCAAGCGGCGCCTGCGAGCGCCCATCCTTGCCTCCGTCAAGTGCAAGGTCCCGTGTCCGGACCGCCGGGCGTCCCCTGGATCCGCTCCCGCCGCCAGGGGACTCCGCAGGGTGACAAGACCGAACTCTCCGCAGCCCCCACGCCGGCCGCCTCAGAGGGCGCCGGCGCTCCCTCACCTCGGGCAGAGAACAACTCTGTGTCCCGGAGCCCTCCGTTCCCTCACCCCGTGGTCCTGCCGGCGCCCGCCGCTTACCGCGTCCTTCGTCTGCTGCGCGGGAGTTGGAGAGCGCCTCTGCCGCCGGACAGTGTCTGTGGAGCGCGCGTCGTCGCCCTCGGAGGCTGGCCGTGAGGGAAGCTGCGGCGCGCCTGCCGGCTTAAGACGGGTGCTCTAGGGCAGGCGATGCTCCACCGTGCCCTCCCTCGGGGCCGCAGCGCGCCTGCTCCTCCGCCGGGCCCCGCGCGCCCCGCCCCCTCTCCCCCTCAGCGCGCCGCGACTGAGCGGGAGCGCGCCCAGGCCCGCGCGCGCCCCTGGCTTCCCACCACCACCACCCGCGCCCCCTGCAGCCGTCACTCAAACCTCCACGCCGCGCGCTGCCTCGGCCGGGACACCGGTGCGCACGCGCCTCGACGGCGAGCGGAGATGCGGCGCGGCTGCACCTGCCACCAAAGTTTCCGCTCCGGATGCGCCTGCGCCCAGTCTCCTCCTCCTCGGCTGCCGCTTTTTTTCCTCTCAGGCGCCGGAGAGGAGCGGAGCCTGGGGAGCGCCGGGTCTCGAGCCTTCCACTTCCTGTCTGTTGACCTGAGAGAGCCGCGCTGAGAGGAGAGCAGCCAGACTGAGCGCACGCTTGCGCACACGTGGAGAGCCCAGAAAACGCGGGCCAAGGGCGGCAGGAAAAAGCCAACCCGAGCTTCTTCGGAAAGGGCCTTTTAAAGTTTGGTCTGCTTGGGTCCTTCCTAGCTTCCTTGTTTTGACTGTGTTTGCCAACAGTTATTACTCAAGTTGGTGTCCAGGTCAAGAAACTTGAGGAGCTTGAGGCCTCTGGTACCGCAGCCATCAGAGGCCAATCCCTTAAGTGTCAATGGCAGGGTTACAGCTTCAGAAAATAGGAATAGTTCCTTTGCTTTAATTCGGAACCTGTTAGGCAATCTTTTCTATACACACACACACACACACACACACAGATGTACATATATACACATATACATACATGAACTGAGCAGAACATGGTCTAACTTTCTGAAATGCACCATTCAGGTTAAGCCGTAAAGCCCAGAACCTAAAAGGCCTCCATGCAAATTTTGTGTTTAAATGTTCATAGATGAAGACAGGGTGCCATTAATGCTATTTCCTAGCTTCAACTTGAGAGTCAGGTTTAAGACTTGACCCTCAAAAAAATGGAAATTTCTGTAATGTTAAAGGAAAAATATACTCTTCATGATTGTCCTTATTAAGTCTATTTAACAACTGTAGGGCCCAAAAGTCATACCTATTTCAAAGTAGATAATGCACTTTTCTTCTTTTGTAAGTTAGAAATCTTAGTTGAACTAAGGAGATCAATATAGTTTGTTCATTTATTTAAATTGCACTAGAAAAATGGAAACAAGTATCAAACATAACAGA
The DNA here is from genome assembly GCA_019843965.1 of Rhynchomys soricoides. NCBI lineage: Eukaryota > Metazoa > Chordata > Mammalia > Rodentia > Muridae > Rhynchomys > Rhynchomys soricoides. Next base: position 8,532,804 of record JADRCH010000052.1, on the reverse strand, counting down.
TAATCAATAGAGAATATAAGCATCTTCTTTAAAGGCTTCATTTTCTAAAATATCATGCTCCAGTTGCGGGTAATTGTCCTAATAAAGTGTATATAACTTCTTGATAAAAATTGACATTAGATATTTAATAAACAACTAGTTTTTGTTTTATTTTTCTATAATTTGTGTCACATCCATGTGCCTAATAAAATCATATGAACTGATCATACTGTAAAATTTTTGTCAGACTTACAGATGTTGAAAAAATGAATTCAAGAATATTTTGTGTCGTTATGATCATGTTTGTTTTTCTCTATGATCTGGCTATTAGTTGCCTTGTTTATCACAACTCATCGATGAAAGGACATTCTGCAACTTAGCTTTGGTATGCCCTTTCATAAATTAGAATTGAATTATGCTTTTGCCTATTGAAACAAAGAAATTATAAAAGTAAAGCTCATTCTCTTTATTTCAAAATACTGTAGCAACTGGCACTTAATATTATCAACAGGATGTTAGATAAAATGAGTGAGATTTGATATTTCTTTTCAGAGAAGGGAGCATTGTTTTCATGTTTAATCCATCCTTCAAGTTCCCATTCAAATTAACAGGAATCGTCCATACAGTTCAGGTTACAAAATGTTGCACTGGATAACATGGCTGTGAAGGAAGGTTCAGCCAGGATAAATTAAAATGCCTTGTTATTGCTGCATACTGATAGGCATTTTCTCTCCTTCAGTGACTCAAATATAGGCCAGATTAGACCAGATTAAAAGTAGATAAAGGCAGGTTTGCTAGAAGGTAGCTCTCAGGTGGGTTCACCCATCTCACAGGTGAAGGCACATTTAGGCTAAAGCATGGGGGTTTAATAGAGTTTAGGAGAGGAGTGATGTCATGCCAGCTAGGAGCTGGGATTGTGTCCATACATGGTCAAAAACTGAGCCCCCTGGGAGGGCACTCTTGAGTGGGTTGCCAGAATCACGAAGAGGAATGATGACAAGTTAACCCGGTGTTTTCTCCAAGAGTCCATAGGAGAAAGGGAAGGGGCGTTCTGTGTGGGGCAGGGTTGGGGGAAGTAGGGCAGTTTTCCCAGCTTGTGTGGGGGAGGAGCAGGGGTTCTAGCCTAACAAGTGTACATTCATCAGTTCATTCAACCTTTAATTTCAAGGGCTTGTTATAATTCTAGAGACTTGGACTCAAATTATTACTATGGAAAATATCAACGCTTGTGAGGAATAATATTTTAGCTGGTAATCCTTAACTATTAACATTTTGACACATCTACCTAGAACTGAACTGAAGTTCACTGTACATTAGCAATGTTTGCCAATTATTGTGTGCCTTGTTTTTTTTAATCCATAAAATGTCTCTGACATTGGGCTGGAGAGAGGGCTCAGAGGTTAAGAGTGTGTCCTGTTATTGCAGGGACCTACGTTTGCTTGCCAACGACCATGTTGGTTGGAACACAACCCCCTGTAACTCCAGCTTTATGGGAATCTGATGTCTCTGAGCTTCCATGGGAACCTGTACTCATGAACACATGCCCCAATCCTGCAAAAGCATAATATACATAATTAAAAATAGTAAAAATAAATCTTAAAAATGAGTGTGGCAATATCTATTTCATAAAGTTATTGTGAGAAGTACCAAAAATAAAACATGAATAAGACAAGGCAGAGCTCCTAGCCCTTAGCATTTAATAAATATTAATCTGGTGCTATCTATCAATAATTCCAACAGTTGGAGAATTAATCAGTTTTGTAGGACATTAATCTGTTATCTTGATAGTACTGGAGATTGCAAATAGGACCTCACACATCCTAGGCAAGTGTTCTTCCAATGAGCTACAACACCAGCCTGTAGATCAAATTTAATGATTTTTTTCAAGTCCTGGAAACAAAACACTAGAGCAGAATGTGTTATTTTAGGTTCTTTAATAAGTCTGAGTTACACTTGAACTAAGTCTTCCTATAGCCCACATCCAAGCATGTCTTGAAGCCAATCTTTAGGTTTGTTTTATTTATCTGGTAGACCAACTTACAAGAAGTTTGATAAGAACTGTACACAATTTATCTCCTTATACTTTGGCAAGGTGTTTCGTGGATCCTGCCCTTATTTAGAGGGAAAAGGAGCTTAGAAACACTTAAGGAAATACTTGATTGTATAGGTATAGATCACTTAAGTGTTAATTGAGTATGCGGTGCATCATAAGGCGAAAGGAAGGGAAGAGAGATTAACATGAGCTAAACTTGTTATAAGTGGTCTTGGAAAAGATTCTGTCTCAAGGCAAGAAGAACAGAGAATCTTTCAAGAACTGAAGAATACTTTGTGGAAATAGCAGAATAATCTACTAGTTTAAATCTACTACCTTAAAGTATTTAGTACTAAAAATAAAACGTTAACTTTTATATCTCAAAATTGAAACCTATTCCTTCTTTCCAGTGTACTTTTCACCCTTTCAGTCCTAATGAACAAGTGAGTGTCCATAGGTGCAGAACCTGCAGTCCTGCTCAAATGTGAACACAGCCCAGCCTCTTGCCACAAAAGGAACTCAGCTGAAACATCAAATTGCAAAGTCATCCTGTAGGTATGACAAAACCATGGAGGGATACTGAGGAGATTAGAATTGGGTAAGAATGTCCAGGAAGGCTTCACAAACACTTGACAGTTGAACTATTCTGGTTGATGAATAAGATTTCTTAACTGCTGAAAAACCTCTCCAGCATTTTTTATTTCAAAAATGTTTTCGTGATGGGGTTTTAAGAGAGGATTTCTTTGTGTAGCCTTGGCTGTCCTGGAACACACTCTTCTGATTATTTTTTTTTTTTAAGATTTATTTATGTTTATTTTATGTGCATTGGTGGTTTGCTTGTATATATGGCTGTAAAAGTCCTGAGGATTTTTACAGATTAAAATACAGTTTAGGATTAGAGAGACAGGGAGTTATGACCTGCCATATGAGTGCTGGGAATTGAAACCAGGACCTTTGGAAGCACAGCCAGTGCTCTTAAACTACTGAGACATCTAGATCAACCCTATAGGATACTTTTGATAGAATGACTGTTCCTAGTTTTTCTCCTTAATTAAGCCCATAATTATTACATATAGTGCCCCACTGATTCCTTTGCATTCTCTGAAAAAAAGAAAAAAACACTCTTTTCCAATTTTCAAGTAAAAATAACACAGACAGGCCAATTTACAACATACATGAAAGGAAAGAGCAGGAAGTGTGATGTCTAGATCCATATATGATAAATAGCTTGGGATATACTTAACCTGAAGTCTTTTGGGAAGTTATTATGAACATAGATAGTGTGATGTCTAGATCCATATATGATTTATAACTTGGAATATACTTAACCTGATGTCTTTTGGGAAGTTATTATGAACATAGATATTATTCTTTCTTAATAGATTTGTAAGTAAAAATGGACTGCTGTTTCTTCTGTAACTCAATTTTAATTTCATTCCCAGAAATTTACCTTGATGTACTTCCCATATTCTTTACCCCCAAGTTCAATTTTAAAAAATAAAATAAAACAGCATGATGCAATACAATCACAAAAGATTACTGCTATCTTCTGTGTTGAAATTATGAATTTGTAAGTTGTGAAAATTCTCCAGGTACTGAGTGCGCCTTCTAAAACATTTGGAACCATTCACCACATCTCCCTACAATTCTATCTCAAGAGTTTTCTCACATGGAATGTTAATTAAACATCTGCTATCATATGTCTGTGACATGCTATACAGACTCGTTCGGTTTGTGTTCTTGGAAATGTATATACTGCAATTGTGTAACATCAAGAGACTCTAGTTTTCACAAATTTATTTGGTAAAAAGTACTATCTACATTCACTCTCCTATAAACTCCCTTTAAAGAAAAGATGACAGTGTATTTACAAGAAATATTTGGTCAGGCTGAAGAGATGGCTCAGTGGTTAAGAGCACTGGCTACTCTTCCAGAGGTCCTGAGTTCAATTCCCAGCAACCACATGGTGGCTCACAACATCTGTAATAAGATCTGGTGCCCTCTTCTGGCCTGCAGGCATGCAGGCAGAACACTGTATACATAATAAATAAATAAATCTTGAAAGAAAGGAAGGAAGGAAGGAAGGAAGGAAGGAAGGAAGGAAGGAAAGGAATGATTTGGTCATGTTTGCTGTTATACCTTTAGCACCTAGAACACTATCTGGTTCATAGTCTGCTAAAACATGGCTGAAATAGATTAAAAAAAAAAAAAATTGCAATGCATCTGGCCTGTTAGTTCCTAGAGAGCGATATCTTCCTGACACAGGATAAATCGCATACGATTTCAAGTGCAGCTAGAGTTAGGGGGATTAAGCAGGTTGTTTAACTTCAGGCATTTGCTTGTGCCATTGTGTCCATGAAAAGTTTTAAGGAATCAAAAGGAAATGATGATTAAAGCATGTATGGTATTGAAAATTAAGCCTGAGGGAAAGGTAAATACCACTTCCTCCACTAAAATCCCCACAAATGTATGTGTTCACTTGCCTTGCACTGTGGGTAAAACTCATTCACTATCATTTTTTCTATCAGTTACAAAGAAAGACAATGACCAAAATAGTAGCTCATTAGCATTTGGTTACATTTCCCCTAGATATAGCCTGAACTGACTGTATCCCACTTTTGGTGTTCTCGGCAGCATGTGCTAGGTGAGAGAAATAAAATAAAACTTTAAAACATATTTCTGTTTCCATTTTTAAAAAAATCCTGGCTTTGATCCTTCCCCTCTTTTTCCCCTCCCCCTCATCTCTTCCTCCCAAGTCCCTCCCACCCTCTATTTCCCTTGATTATTTTGTTCCCCATTCTAAGTAGGACTGAAGCATCCACTCTTTGGTCTTCCTTCCTCTTGAGCTTCATGTGGTCCGTGAGTTGTATCATGGGCATTCCACACTCTTTGCCTAATACCCACTTCTCAGTGAGCACATACCATGTGTGCTCTTTTGTGACTGAGTTACCACACTCAGGATGATATTTTCTAAATCCATCCATTTGCCTGCAAATTTCATGAAGTCATTGTTTTTAATAGCTGAGTAATATTCCATTGTGTAAATGTACCACATTTTCTGTATCCATTCCTCTGTTGAGGAACGTCTGAGTTTTTCCAGCTTCTGGCTATTATAAATATGGCTGCTATGAGCATAATGGAACATGCATCCTTATTACATGTTGGAGCAAGTGGAGCAGAGACTGAAGGAAAGGCCATCCAGAGACTGCCCCACCTGGGAATCTATCCCACATACAGATACCAAACTCCAGATGGTATTGCAGGTACCAAGAAGTGCTTGCTGACAGGAGCCTGATATAGCTGTCTCCTGAGAGGCTCTGTCAAATCCTGACCAATACAGATGTGGAGGCTTGCAACCAACCCTCTGACTGAGCACAGGGACCCCAATGGAGGAGTTAGGAGAAGAACTGAAAGACATGAAGGGCCTTATCTGGCATCAATGGGAGGGGAGACCCTTGGTCCTGTAAGGCTTGATTCCCCAGTGTAGAGGACTGCTATGGCAGTGAGGCAGGAGTGGGTAGGTGGGTAGGGGAGCACCTTCATAGAATCGGGGTAAGGGGGATTAGGACAGGGGGTTTGCAGAGGAGAAACAGGGAAGGGGGATAACATTTGAAATGTAAATAAATAAAAGTTAAAAAATAGTGTGTAAGAAAAAATCCTGTCTTTGAAATGTCTGGTGTTTTGATGGCTTTCCTATGGCACTGTCCCCTCCTTCCTGTACTTATAACATTACCTAGATATTTCTCCTAAATTAATTACTTTTCATTTGAATATGAATTTCTTGTAAACACCAATAATAGCATCTCTTATCCTTGCATACATATACAGGTGGACTTAAGACTCTATTAAGAGGATGCTGAATCAGAGGTATAATCTCTTAGAAGAAAAGCAGATTTTAAAATTTCCAAAATAATAAAGAATGCATACAATATTATGGATATTTGATTCTTTATAGCAATGTAAAATGTTTAAAGCCAACTAGAGAAAATACACAACAAATACTAAATTGTGTCAGATGATTCATAACACAATATTAACAACAATCTCTGACACCAGGAGATGCAAGTTTAGTCAAATGTAGTAAATCTACTTTTGATGACTATGAAGTCAGTATTGTTGAAGATTATCAAAATATATTTTATAATCTCCTGAGAGATGGAGCATGTTACCTGTCTCTTATACCAGGAAAGATTTTTTTCATCTACAGATATTGTATTACCATTAAATAATATCAGAAGCAATAGGCATTTTATGTCTTATAAAAAGACACCTGGAAGTTTGTAGCCTTGTGCATGAACTCACAGGAGCCATCTCTATCATGGGCTTTATGTCTTCTGCTTTCGTGGTTTCAGTATGTTTGCCTTTCTGCATATATGATAACAATGAGAATACAAGAAACAGATGTAAATCAATATTTTATCTTTTATTCCTTCTAATACAAGAATACCCATATTAGAAGTTTCTCAGTAGATTTCTTCTTATTTCTCAGTAGCCAAATGAGCTCAAGAGATCAGTCAGTGAAGTAGAGGAAAGTTATTGTTATCATGTGCTTTTACCAGTTGAAATCCAGTTGATAGACTTGACATATCACAGTAAACAGAATCAAAATTCTGTTGACAATGTTGGAAAATAAGTAACTCGGAAAGGAGTCCTTGAAATAATACAAAGAAAGTGTCTATAATAATTGTGATAAAAACAGTAGTATTGGGCTTGGTTTCATTAATTAGTGAAAGTGCCCAAAAATACTTAATTAAATTAATATTTGACTTTAAATAAAAATCAAATCTAATCTTGGAGAAGCTTCATCATCAGAGACTGTGATGTGATTCTTAGAAGATTTCTGTGTTCTAAGAAGTCTGCTTTCTGTCTGCAAATTTGGTTATTAGCAATTGATGCCATTTTGAGACATCACAACACAACACAAAACAAAATAAAAACAAAAACAAAAAACCTGGTTAAATAGTTATGTCAAATAAAGACCTTAATTTGGTCAAAATGTAATGACTACTAGAAACATCTTATATGCATAGCATATCTTGTTTACCAGTATGTTTTACAAAGTGTCCTAAATGGGAACTTCCAAGCCTACAGAGAAGGCTCAGCAAATCAGAGTGCTTCTTCCTCTACCAGAGGACCCAAGTGATGTTCCCAGCAAACATGTCAGGTGCTTCACAACCACCCGCAACCACAACTCCAGGGGATCCAACACCCTCTTCTTTCAAAAAAGGCTCCTGTACACATGTAGCATACTTCACAGAGAGACACATAAATTAAAAATATGAAATCATATATATTCAAACATAACCTATTTTTACTGTTATATATAAGATTTGTACATAACAGAAAACTTTTATTTTTTTAATAGAATCTTGAAGCATGATATTTACCTATTAAAGACATTTATTATGAATGTTTGAGACATAACATGTAGTTGATAAAAGCCACTGTGTAATTGCATGATATGATCAATCTCAAATAAACAATAGATTAAAGAGTATTTATTTGGAAGTAAAAATGTGTATCTTCTGACAGAAGATGAACTCTTCTTACTAACAAGAGTATTTGAAAACTCAGCCAAGGAGCTATTACCTACTTACCATAAACCTGTGTTGTATCCTGCCTGCTACTGTAATTGTCCAAGACTCACTTTCTCTGTGGGAAGCTTCACAGATATCCATAATTGCATTTATGTTCATGGAGCTGGCATGCAGGAGTAGTCTAACAGTGAAAAGGTCATAGAATACTTAATCACAGCCTTGCTTGGCAGAGACATCAAGAGTTAAGACCATTCATTGCTCTGAACTGTAGATGTTATAATTACTGAAGTAAGTGATTAGAAGTCCATGACTATTTAAAAGTTTAAGTGTCCACTTGCAAGTCTTACCAGATATGTTTACTTACCAGGGAGCAGTAAGTGTACTATATCTAACAACCTTGTTCTATTTAACTGTACCTATATTTGCTAGAATGAAGACTCATTCACAAAGAAAGGATGGTACTAACTTTATGTATACCTACTAGATGTGAAGCTATTCCTGCCCTTAACTAAACATAAGATTTAAAAGGTGAATGTGAAGTAGTTAAAGAGAATTTGATATTTTGGAACCTAGTATAAGGATGAAGAATTTGGATACATTACCTATGCTAATGTGATGCTTTTCTATTGCAGTACTACATTTTTCTATGATAGATCTTTTAAAGTTCTCCTTCTCATTTATTAATCATTCCTTCTTTCACTTTACATTGTAACAATACAATGTAAAGTTTTTCAGTTATATTAGAGCATACATTATCTTTCTACAACATATCACTCTGGCTGTCTCGGAATGATGCATCTTTGTCACAAGGACTCGTAATACAGTGGAAAACTAAGAAAAGTAGAAAACTATACTAAATTGAGCATTCCCAAGGAACTGGAACTTGCACTACATTCATAAGAAGGATGTTTGACACATGCTGAGTATTTGTTGGTTTTATCTGGGCTAGGAGATGAGTGACTTTCTGCCATCTGTCTATTTGGGAGAATTTGGAAAAGAATGACTTCAGCTTTCTGAGTATTTATTTAATTATTAAATGAATCAAGTATATTCTGAGACTATATTGATTAGTTATTGTTTTGCAGTTTTATAAAGTCTCTACTAAATTCAAGAGATTCATAATGCCTGTGGTTTAGAGCTATCTATTCCACGTTGGTTTCTGCTCAACAGGTGGCTGAACACATATGGGCATCTACATTTATATATTGATATATTTCCATTTTCATGGAAATATTATAAACTATGTTTATGCTTATGGGAGTTTAAGAGTGCTGAAAGTATGAAGGACCATTGTCATTAATTCTCAATATATATACAGGGCATGATTTAATGGCTCACAATAACAGATAAATAAGGGTGGAACTGGAATTGAGCAAAGATGCTAAGGCTGGGTTCTCTAACAGTGATGTCAAATAGTACATAATGTATGTAAATTGTATGTGAAAGCAAAGCACAAAAATTTAATCTATTTATAAAATTAAGTTACTTCAATTGAGAAAGAAGCAAAAAATTATACTAGAGTTATCTAATACAGAAGTGCTACTCTGCAGAGATATTCATATTGATAGTTCTTTCATCTTTGTCACATAAGATGTCTAATTATAGCTAAAAATAAAAAGGGGGAAATCGGATACAGCCAGGTTTGAAGCCTTATGCCACTGCTACTGATATAGGAATGTACAGCTGCTATAAATAATACATGTGGCATACATGTATATGACATATGGCAGAATTCTGAAAGCACACCATAATATGTTATATATGAGCTATTGAATCAGTCAGCTGAAGTTTCCAGTTGTTAGTATCCTGCACAAGCAGAACATCATTAGGTAAGGCTTCTAAGAAAGAACAAATAACAACGTAAAGGTAACAGTTTCCAAATTACGGCCTCACAAACATTCAGCAGAAACCAACAGGGGAAGTTGAGGCAGTCAGCTGGAGTTCCCAGTTCAGCTTTCTGTCCATGGATGAGTTTGTCTTGGGAGAACATCCTACCTCTGTTTCCCGTGGTAGACAGTTTTTGGTTTTTTTTTTTTTTTTTTGAAAAAATTATTTATTTTTTATTGGATATTTTCTTTATTTATATTTCAAATGTTATCCCCTTTCCCGCCCCCCCATCCCGAAACTCCTTATCCCATTACCCTCCCCCGGCTTCTATGAGAGTGTTCCTCCAACCACCCACTCCTCTCCTCCCTGCCCTCAAATTCCCCTACTGGGACATCTAGTATTCACAGAACCAAGGGCCTCTCCTTCCACTGATGCCCAACAAGGCCATCCTCTGTTACATATGCAGCTGGAGCCATGGGTCTCTCCATGTGTACTCCTTGGTTGGTGTTTTAGTCCCTGGGAGCTCTGGGTGTCTGGTTAGTTAATATTGTTGTTCTTCCTATGGGGTTGCAAACCCCTTCAGCTCCTTCAGTCCTTTCTCTGACTTCTCCATTGGGGACCCTGTGATGAGTGATCAGTTCAATAGTTGGCTGCGAACATCTACCTCTGTATTTGTGAGGCTCTGGAAGAGCCTCTCAAGATACAGCTATATCAGGCTCCTTTCAGCAAGCACTTCTTGGCATCCACAATAGTGTCTGGGTTTGGTGACTGTATAAGGGATGGATCCCCAATCACTGGATGGCCTTTCCTTCAGTCTCTATTCTACACTTTGTCTCCATATTTGCTCCTGTGAGTATTTTGTTCCCCTTTCTAAGAAGGACCAAAGCACCCACACTTCTTGAGCTTCATGTGGTCTGTGAATTATATCTTGGGTATTCCGAGCTTTTGGGCTAATATCCACTTATTAGTGAGTACATACCATGTGTGTTCTTTTGTGATTGGGTTACCTCACTCAGAATGATATTTTCTAGTTCCATCCATTTGCCTAAGAATTTCATGAAGTCATTGTTTTTAATAGCTGAGTAGTATTCCATTGTGTAAATGTACCACATTTTCTGTATCCATTCCTCTGTTGAGGGACATCTGGGTTCTTTCCAGCTTCTGGTTATTATAAATAAGGTTGCTATGAACACTGCAGATGAAATGATAGTATACTTAAGTGACCCCAAAAATTCCACCAGAGAACTCCTAGAGCTGATAAACACCTTCAGCAAAGTGGCTGGATATAAAATTAACTCAAGCAAATCAGTAGCTTTCCTCTACTCAAAGGATAAACAGGATGAGAAAGAAATTAGAGAAATGACATCCTTCAAATAGTCACAAATAATATAAAATACTTTGGTGTGACTCTAACCAAGGAAGTTAAAGATCTGTATGACAAGAACTTCCAGTCTCTGAAGAAAAAAATGGAAGAAGATCTCAGAAGATGGAAAGATCTCCCATGCTCATGGATTGGCAGGATTAATATAGTAAAATTTGTTATCTTGCCAAAAGCAATCTACAGATTCAGTACAATCCCCATCAAAATTCCAATGAAATTCTTCAAAGAGTTAGAAAGAGCAATTTGCAAATTCATTTGGAATAACAAAAAAATGTGGAAGACATTTTTATATCCTAGGATAAGCACTAATGGAAACAGTTTAGCTTCCAGCCATTTTCAAGGGCTCAATGTTTTTATTCTCTGGTTGTCTTTCTCTTCCTTTCTTTCTCTGTCTCACAGTTAGGATGAACAGCCCATCCTGAGTCATGAAGTCTCGGGGACTCTTGACACAAACATGCTTGGATCCTAAGGGGCCCAAGGGGCAATACTACTTTCAGGGCCAGCTTCTCAATGAGCTTACATAGCACATGACAATTTACTCCTATGATGTACATTAAACAGACATACCCTGATCCATAATGATGAAAAAGCACAGAAAGGTACTCTCCAACAAATTTGTACTTTGCTTTAATTCAGCACCTCATTTAGTTCACTCCAAAGCTGGAAAAGAAGCATGTGACTAAATCCTACCACCGAACAAGGTGGCTTTTCCATGGTCACTGATATCACCTAACCTGTAAATCTTTCAGTTCTAAGGTTTTAAAAAAAGTTTTTAAAAGTCTGAGGAAAGCTGAGGACATGGCTCAGTGGGCAAGAACATTAGGAAACATGAGGTTCTAAATTTAAAATCCTCAATATCCATGTAGAGATCCTAACTCAGAAGCTCTAACCCCAGTGCTGAGGAAAACCAAGCCAGAAGGATAGGTGGAGCTTGTGGCTGCCAGCCTGGCTTCAGGTTAAGTGAGAGATCTTATGTCAAATAAACAAGGAAGTATGTGATAGAACAGGGCACAAAACAGTTTCTGCTGGACTCTTCACAGACATGCATGAGCACATTCCCACTCACAAACAAGTGTGCCCAAATCCCATATGCACACATGGGATAACGTTTGTCTCTCATCTCAGCAATTTTTACATGAGTACCTATTATTATCTTAATTTAAGTTTCTTTTTTGTGAAAAAAACCCTAAAAGTCATTGCTGAGACTAGCCATTTCTGCTACACGTCTAGGCCTCCCTTATGATAGCCCTTATACACTACTGTATTAGAATTTTGTGTTGTGTATATCTCCATCTAAATTGGATGCTCTGTATGAGAACACTGAGTGCTAACCACTAGGCCACTAAAGAGCATTGATACTTTGTATTGATAGAGACATGAAATATAATAAATGATGACTAAGTAATTTCATTACCTAGTTGTTTAATATGCGTGTGTGTGTGTGTGTGTGTGATTCCATATAGGTTACTATAAGTCTAAAATTTCCCAGGCAGAGAATTGATGATGTACAATATAGACAGAAAAATTTGCTTAAAAAAGAGAATCAAGGTACTATCTTGCAAACAAGTGGATACTGGTTACCACCTCCTACACATTTCCCTGTGCTCGGGTTTCTATGTGTACCACATTAGCGAGTTGCTTTTTTTGCAACTCCATTTTGTTAATGGCATTCCAGTTTTACAACTAAGACAAATTGAGCTAATCAGATATAAGCAACAGAATGATATACATACTAAGTGATGGCAGCTGAATTAAATTTAGAATATTTTACCTCTCTTTGTGAAAAAAAGATTATCTTTTCTAAACAATAACAGTGATAATGACACTGACAAGCAAAAGATAAGTAAATACAAATACACCTTAAAGCTTATAAGCTCCCAAATTTAAATTTGCATTTGAGTATATCAGAAGATAGACACCAATGAATATTCTTTTCCATTCTAATGTAGGTAGGTAGATAGACAGATAGACAGACAGACAGACAGACAGGTAGATTAGATTGATAGATTAGATGAGAGATAATTAGATAGATAGATAGATAGATAGATAGATAGATAGATATCAAATAACCATAAATAAGAGGATATAGTTTTTGTTTATGTATTTGACAGGGTGATTAAAAACATAACTTTTCACATGTAAAATATGTATTTAGACATGAGCTCCTTTTGTTCTACAAGATTACTGTAGCACTAAGAGTAAGACTTTTTCTTTATGTGCTTACTGTGTAAATCAGAGAAATGGTTCAGTTTTTCATAATCCAAGATGATTTAATGGCTGATACAGTTTTCGTTCGATTTGCAAATGATTGCTTATATGCTAGACTGCTTATATCCATGTACTAGCTCTTTGAGGCCCACAACAATATGAAGTTCCTGCTAGGTCCTAAGAATCTAGCGATGTAGATAGAGATTAAATAAGCAAGTGAATATTTTATGCAAAGTATTCGATATTGTGCCATTTATTTTAGTTTTTGGTTTAAATGGCTTATGCTCTAGTTTGGTGGTGATGGTGCTGTTGCTGGTGTTGTTGTAATTAAACACTGACAAAAAACAACTTGTGGAAAGGAAAGGGTTTGTTTGTCTCTAAGACACAGCCTGGGGGTAGGCAGGCTCCCAAACAAAGCATATTCCCCCCCCACACGTGCATGGTTCAATCTGATGGAAGCAGTTCCTCAGCTAAGGTTCCTTTAGCTGAGGTTCCTTTTCCCCAGGTAGCTTTTGTTTGTAGCAAGTTGATAAACCTAACCAGCTCATCTCCTTGGTATGTGTATGCTCATGTGCACTCGAATGACAGACAACAGCTTCCATGTTATTCCTCAAGATCCAACCACATTGGTTTTCAAGATAAGGCCTCTCAATGATCCAGAACTTGTAGGCTAGCTGGTCAGTGAACTCCAGTAATCGGCCTGTCTCTCCTTCCCCAGCCTTTCGATTGGCAGTAAGCCACACTGCACTCAACACTACAACCCAACTCATAGATACAGGAGGTTGAATTCAGGTCCTTGGGGCTAACACTTAACACATTATAAACAGTTTTTAAACCTACTTTATGTCTACATTTAGCCCACTTTATTTCTTGAGTAACAAAGTGTAATTACATTGACTCAGAAGTCACATACATTTCTCATGTGTAAGGTTTTTATAGAATAGCATAGCCTCATGTTATAAAATGTGATGTGATTGAGAGTAAAATGACAGGAGAGGATTATTTCCTCCCTAAACCTCTATAATTGATCATTTTCTCTTTCTGTAGGATCCATGAAGTTTTTAAAGATATATTTGGATCAGTTGTGTAGTTAAGAATCATCCATATTTTAAAAAGTACAAATTCCTGATCTTTTCTCACAAAAATGGCAACTTACTATGTCTAGGTTCAGGGCAGAAGTGTGCCCGTAGGTGCTCCATTAAAAGAACATGATCTGGTGCAACAGCTAAGTGTGTTGAAGATACACTGTGTACATCACAATGAGGCAGGGGTCACCATTTACAACATAATGTGAATTAAATACACGAATGATCTAAAGATACCTTGAGAAGTTATTGTTTTCTAGGAATGCCTGCTGGCAAAATAGAACTGACAGTCTTGCCAGGCAAATAATTTCTGCCTTGATTTCATTGAACAGTATTTCCTAATTTTCTCTGCCTAGGAATCCTCTAAAGGATATTTTAAAATCTAAATATCCAAACTACCCTGCATACTGAACCAAAGTATTTGAAGCTTAGCCCAACATACAAGAAGCACACTCCCTGTCTCTCTCCCCTTCCCTCCTTCTTCCTTCCTTCCCTCCCTCCCTCCTTTTCCCTTCCCTCCCTCCCTCCCTTTCTTCCCTCCTTTCTTCCTTTCTTTCTTTCCCTGTATTTCAAAGTATAACACAAGCTTTGAGCCATTGTACCAGAGACCGATTCTCAAAGTCAGAGATATTGATGAAAAAGATCAATAAACTTTTAGTGAAAGCTCTAGGTGCTTCTTAGAACAAAGTTTGAAGATTATTTAATTTGACATGTAACTATCAACTTCAAGTTACTTAAGGAAAGAAGCATGCTTGAATAATTTTAAAACAAATAGCACAAGATATGGCTTCTGTGATTGTGAATTAATGTTTATAATATCAACTAGCTGAAATTGTATCTATATTACCCCCTCTCCCTCCCTCCTTTTCTCTCTCTCTCTCTCTCTCTCTCTCTCTCTCTCTCTCTCTCTCTCACACACACACACACACACACACACACAGGAAGATAAAGTTTATTTGAGAAGTCCCACAATCCACTTTCTACAAACTTTAGAACCAAGAAAGCCAATGGCATACTTGAATAGGAAGCCCAAAGTCCTGAAGGTAAGAGACCAATATATTAATCCTCTTCAGAGCCCACAATCTAGAAAACCCAGAGACACTATGTAAAGATAAAGGCAAATGTCTTAGTTTAAAATAGAGCCCAGACACCATTTGTATATTTTGGTTATGTATGATGCCAACCATAGAAGATAGGACTAGATTCTTCACACAATTCACCAATCCAATCGCTAATCTTTTCCAAAAATGCTTTCACAATAGAAATACCTAGAATTATCTTTATTTTTCTCCAGATGCCTGAGTATCCCTTACTCCAGCCAATTCTATATTTAAAATGTATTATCTGTAGGTGATGTACAGAGACCAGAGAATTTATAACATTATATGATGAAAGTGTAAATACATAAATGCTTAGTTATTATTTTAATCTACCTTACTAATGTAATGAATTACTATTTACTTGAAAGATAATATCCAGGGTGTGGGACTTAAATTTCTTTTCCTGGTTTAAGTTACTATTTATCCTTGTCAACCCCTTTAAATCCCTTGTTCTCAACAGGAAAAATTACTTACCTATCTTCCAGACAAACACCTGGATATTATATACATTCTACTGAACGGTGGAGAGCACAGGAAGATTATATCTTCAGTCTGCCTAGGAGGACACAGGATGACAACACTGTCACCAGAGCCACACTGTGGCTCTATTTCTCAAGCCTTATTTTCAATGCACCCTACCACAATCTGCCATCAACTTACTTGCTAAATAAATCAGAACAACTGAGGTGAGTTTTTTGTTTGTTTGTTTTTCTCTTTCTTTTTTATTGATTATCTTATTTATTGACATTTCAAATGTTATCCCCCTTCCCTGTTTCCCCTCCAAAAAACCCCTATCCCATACCCTCTCCCATCTGCTTCTTATGAGGGTGCTCCCCCACCCACCCACCACCCACTCCTGCCTCACAACCCTAGCATAACCCTACACTGGGACATGGAGTCTCCACAGGATCAAGGACCTCCCCTCCCCTTAGTACCAGATAAGGTAATCCTCAGTTACCTATCTAGCTGGAGCCATGGGTCTCTTTGGTTGGTGGTTTAGTCCCTGGGAGCTCTGGGGCATCTGGTTGATTGATATTGTTGTTCTTTCTATGGGGTTGCAAACCTCTTCAGCTCCTAATTGAGGCATTTATTGAGGTGATCCAGCATTGGAGAGAGGAGGAAACTGTTCACAGGACATATCACTAAGTCAAGTCACTTAATTAGGTAAGGGCTAGTTTTGATACATCCTGGATTTTACCCCCACCAACTCTCTATATTCCCTTTCTCTTCACATCATTTTCCGAAATCACATTTAGTCTAGTTACTATTAAAAACTTGGAGCTCAAGCCACTTGGAGAGATTGAATGCCTTTCCATATTCACCTCTGGGGAAATGAGTCCTGAAATGAATATAAAGCTACATACAATACTACCTGGGAGATGAAGTGTTGTAGTTTGTCTAAAGAGTAAATGTCTTTGTGTTGTGCACCTTGAATGAGTTTTCCATCTGTCCAGTCTTTGGCTCTTTTGAGAGTAAGACTGAAGTCTATCTTAGGGTTATCATTGTTGTCATGAAACACCGTGACCAGAAGCATCTTATGGAGGAAGAATTTATTTCATTCATAGTTCCATATAACAGTTCATTATTAGAAGCAGTGAGGGCAGAAACTCATGCAGGGCTGGAACCTAGAGGCAAGAGTTGATGAAGAGACCTATGGGGTGCTGTTTACTGGCTTGCTCCTTGTTGCTTCCTCAGCCTGATTTCTTAAGGAATGCAGGACCATCAGCCCAGTGATAATGTCATTCACAGTGGGTGGGTCCTCCCATGTGGATCACTAATTTACAAGATGCCTTATGAAAGCATTTTCTCAACTGTGTCACCTTTCTCTCTGATGACTCTAGCTTGTGTCAAAGTGACATAAAGCTAGCTAGTACAAGACTCAAGTCTCAACATGAACACATGAATGTTCTCTAACCATAAAGGCAATTTCCATTCACTTGACATATAATTATTTCTGCTTATCTTGCTTCTGACCTAGCACTAGTGATGTTTAAACTTCATAAAGATGGTATATGATCCTTGAACTGGTACTCTTTGATCTAAGCCAAAAAACTTCCAAATGATATGTATCCTTTGTTATCCAAGACAAATTATTAGACATTAAAGTTGATTCTATCTGTTTGAATGGCAATCCAAGCCCACTGCCCAGTTTTAGTTGACATTTCTTCACGGGAGGTATTACATCTGGTAAAGGCCACGAAAGACAATATGTTGCAGGTGAAGGGAGCCAAGCCAGCCTGACCATGGCAACCATGGCTCTAGCAAACTTTACTCTTCTCCCCCATGCCCTCTGCCTTGCTAAAAACCAGTAGATTACATTCCTGAAGCTGAGCCCCAAGGTCTATTCCCTTATTTGGCCAATTCCTCTTTCTGACGCTGACCACCAAGGTCCAGCTATGAAAGTATTGAAGTCTAACATTCAAAATCCTTCTTTGGCTCACACAATTAATATGTTCAATTAAAATAAACCATTTCATCCTAGCACGGATATTTCTTTGTACCTTTATAAACTGCCATTTTTATATGGGCCCATGTCTGTCTCCTCTTTTTTTAGAGGCAGTACCTGTGACAAATGTCCCTTCACCCTTTCACTTGTTCCCTTCCTCTTCTCCCTCATCCTCTATCTCCTGTCTTTGCCTCTTATTCTGTGCCCTCTGTACTGCTGGGGCAAATAAATCTCTCTTGTGCTGAGAACGTGATCTTGGGGGTCCTGAGCTGATACCCCTTACTTTAGGAGGAAGAAAGAATTTATAGCAGATGCAGTAAGGAACAGCGGGATGACAACTAAGTAAAAAATACAGGGTAATTTATTGTTTAATTCTATTTTTATTAGAATTGACTATTTTGCTGGTTTGGATCCAAGGTTAAAGAATAACCTTAGACAAAGAAAGATTGGGCAAGAGAGCTGCTACAAAGAGTGAGGTTGCACTTACTAAGAGATTCACAGAGTCAGGAAGCATTGTTCAAAAGTACAGTGAATGGAGGTTTCCGTGGCATTGCAGGTTCTGAATGGGGGTAAACTATTGCTGCCATCAAAACAACAACATTTTCTTTTTTGACCATACTTATTTCAACTGTACGATGTCACTGTGACCAGAACACTCTGAAAGTTGAGATAGTTTTCTGGGATATCACTTCCTTGAGTCCCTACTGTCTTAGATATGTCAAGACCCTTACCACAGCACATGGAAGCTTTACACTTTTCCTGGAAAATTTTGTTAGTGCAATACTACCTTACATTCCTTAAACAGTTCTACTTATTCATAATTTTATTTGATCATGTAGTTCCCTTTGTCACCTGGAAAAATAGGGAATCAATTTTCTATTATCTAATCATTTTTCAAAGTTTGATAAAAATATTCATTCTTCTAATGTTTAAAATGTTTAAAAACAATTCCTCCTGTTTTCTCCTTCTCTACCCAGTATGTGTGTTAATATAGCACCAGAGAGTACAAACAACTTACCAAATACTTGTAGAAAGGATCTGCACTTTAAGAGAAATGCCAAAAATAGGTACAATGAAAGACAATTCATGCCAAAGGTTATATTGGAACTAAAAGAAACACTTGTTAATTAAACTTCTTTTACAAACATTGTTTGAATATTAAAGTAGTCAAACAAAATACATGCAAGGAACAGGGGCTTCTCTCTCTATAGGTCACAGAATGATTATTTGGAAATGTTAGTATCCGTCAAAAGGAAATAACAGTCTGTTATTAAGCTTTACCCATCACAGTGAACCAAGTTAAATTGGAAGTGGAAGGCAATTGTCCATGTAAAATTACATGACACGATGAATTTAGTCTTTTTACATCATGATGTCTGCTATGTGCGGTGCTTCCTCTAAAAAGACTCAATGAAAACAAGCAACACAAAGTTTTTCCTAACCTTTTTAGCAATGAGCTGAAAATGAACTCAGGATGTAGAGACCTGTAGAGTTGTCTTATTAGGTGCTTTCCCCATTCTTTTGTCTTTTACAATCTCTGAAGAAAATATGATTTTTTCAGAGCTATAACTTACCCCTCAATGATTTTCTTCTCAGTCTACGAACTGATTAGAATTGGCTTACAAGAGAGATCTTTGAGACTTGGTGTAAAGTGATGTTGTAGGTGTACTTTAAGTCGGTATGTTCTGATGGCTCACAAACCTTTATCTCCAAATGATAATTTTCTCAAAGTTGTATCCAAGTCATGGCCTATAGCCATTATAAATTTGATATTCTTAAAATCAAACCTGCCATTTCTTCTTGCCTTGCCAGAAACAAAGAGATTATTTTTCTATGTGATAAATCTAGCTGCCCAATACAGAAGCCTGCTGATCATCCTGCAGGGCTTCAATTTTCTCTGCCTCCTTATGTAACTGGTTACTAGGTCTTACACATTTCTTTTTAGTTCTACCTCAGATATACACCCAGTGATAAGCTCACAGCTTAACCCTAGGCTTTCCCAACCTATTCTTTACAATGCGTTCTGTATGTTCTTTCCAAGATCCAAACTTCAATTTCTCTGCTGCCTGATGCTTTTCTGATGACATTAGAAAGGCCTTCCCATGGCCAAGAACACTTCAACTCGTCTCCTGGCTAATGGTGTCTCTTTTTTTCTACTTTCTTCCTCACCTTCCTGCCATTCATTCTTCCCTTAATTTTACAAATGGTGAATGCCCATTTTGTATTAAAGGGTGTGAACAAAGCAGGAAGTAAGTAAGGTGAAAATTTTAAACACTACATGTCCACATGTAAAGTCATATACATAGCGTGGTGTTATCTTAAGTGCTAGCTAAGAAGGGTAGAAGATATGCTGAAAGATTATTTTGGAATGAGTTTCAGGACACCACTTTCATTATTAGAATGTGGCATTCATAAAAAGATCTATATCTTCATACCTATCTGTTTCATCTTTGTCTATCAGCTCATACTACCAGCACGTTTGTGGCTCAGGGTATGTACATTTCTTCTAGGAAGCCATCTCTGCTACCCAAGGGCTGAGCTTGGTATTTCTCAGCCCATGCAATGTCTTTGTCATTGTAGTTCTTGGTTACTTTTCTATGGTTCAGAGATGCAGGACTCAGCTTTCTCCCTGACTTCCAGCACAGGTGATGGAACAGAGCAGATCCTCAATCATCAATCCTTGACCAATAAAGGAAAAAAAAAAAAGCCTGCTAACAGAGACAGAAACAGAGGCTTACATCTTAAAATCTCTTTCTTGTCTGAAGCTATCCATATCTCAGTCCTGTATGTGTTAATAATTTGGTTAATTATGCCTAGCCAGAAAACCCATGTATCTCTTCTGAGTCAGACTAGCAAGGTGATTGATAGTATGGGATTGTAGGCATCTGGTATTGGAATCCAGTGGTAGACATCTCAGACCCACTCACACATGAAGGGACAGAACTTTATGCCCTTATAATTTCCTTGATCTGTGGGAATTCATCGATCTGTAAGAGTACAATAACTCTAAAACAAACTTGTCATAATCATAAAAAAGCTCACTTTGGAAAATACTTCTGATTTAATACTTAATACTTAAGATTTATTGACCACTCTAGATGTGGTGATATACCACCTTAATCCTAGCATTCTTGAGGCAAAGGCAAGCAGATCACAAACAGTGAGCTCCAGGCCAGCTAGGCCTATGTAGTGAGACTATATCTCAAAAGACATTAAAGAAAAGTTTAAGAGTGATCTTTCATAAAAGTCAGCAGGTGAAGTCAATTAGGTAAAAAGAACTAGAATATGAAGTTCATAACTCAAGTGATTTTATTTTTGAATCCAGGTGTGTTACAACACAAGCAGGTCATCTGATGCAAATTATGTTACCTGCTGACAGCCGTTTAAACAAATTAATACAAACTAGCCTGTTTCCACTGTTCTTGCATTATTTCTTGCTTAACTAAGGCTATCCGGGTACCAAGCTACTGCAAGGCCCATATCCCTAGCATCTCTTAGAAACCTTGGAGTTCTGAAGATGCTACCATCCCAGTGCTGTTATTCCTCCTCTACTGCATTCTCCTCCCAAGCAGAAGACTTGGAGCTGCACGCTAAGGCTCATGCAAACCATCTCCCTTCCTTCTCAGTACATGTGCAAGGTCTATGATATGTCTCGTATAATTCTAATAGAATTTCTTCCAAGCAAATGAAAAGCAACATGGTGTGAGAAAGCAGAACTCAGCTTCGCGAGTGATCTCATAAACCTAAAGATGAGAATTACAAAGAGCACATTATTGTCTGAAGGATTTTTTCCCATCCTTTACCTATGCTGATGCTTGTAGTGTCTATTGAGTTCCTTCAATATCATTTCACTGTATGATTTAAATCCTATCTACAACCCCTAACTCTTCTGCCTACCCCACCATAGAAGTTCCTTTGTGCTTATTCAGACAGACATGATCTTTCCCTGCTTGCAGTAGACCCTATCAAGCACATGATTACAAGGGCTGGATTTCTTGAGGGATTGACTCTTTAAGTTGATCATAAATATTGATTGAATGAATAAATAAGTGAATTACATAATTAAGTAGACTAGATAGCTGCAATGTTTCAGGACATTAAACTCTTTAAGTTTGAAATGCGAATATTATTTGGAGTTTTATTTCACTAAGGAGCTAAAAATTTAATTTATACTTTAGAATGTTTCTGTGATTTCAGAGCCTTCTCTTCCCCAGATTTCTCTAACTATATAGTGCTCCCACTTGAGCTAGCGATGTCTGATCCCTTTTGAGTTTATTTATATTAGTTCTTCCCAGTCCTCAGGATTCTGTTCTTCCAACAAATGGTGATATAGTTGGGATGTAAGTATCCTCTGTGCCAAAACTCTGATGTTTACCAAAAACTTCAAAGAGATGGCACGAAGAGGTAGAACTTGGTGGTTGGATCATAATGGTTCCATCCTTATGAGAGAAGTTTCTGTCTTTATAGCAGAAGCTTTGTGATCTTCCACCTTTTCTCCCAGGTTTTATTACAGTAACAAGTCACCATCTGTGAGGCATAAACCTTCAGACGTTTCCAGCCTCCAGAACTATAAGAAATAGATTTATGTTGCTTATAAATTACCCAAGCTAAGGTATATCTTAATACTAGAAAAAAAGTCAAGGCAAATACATACTGCTGTGTTCCAATAAAATTGTGTTTATGAATACTGAAGTTTGAGTTTCAAATGTGATTCTCTCTTGGATTTTTCTTTTTTCAGTTAAAAATCATAAACACTATTTTTGCATGGGAACTATACAGGTCCAGATTTGCTCATGGACTACAGCTTTGTCAACTGCTTTGTAGGTCATTTAAATGTAAACATCCAAAAGCGAGTGAACATATAGAATTCTGGAGCAGAGCATCCTAAGCAGAGGGGTTCATAATTGCAAAGATTCAGAGACAGTGGCAAGCTTGCATTTGGGGAACAGATTGTGGACCAAGGCAAAGGGATTTAGGGAACAAACACTATTTAGAACTGACAGTATGCTGTTTAAAGACTGACTTTTTTTTTTTTTTTTTTCAGAATAAGATGGTGAGCTAGGAGATTTATCTAGAATCAGAGAAAACAACTAAAATTTCTTGTTGTGGGAAGAAAAAGCTTAAAAGATTATCCTGAGCCCCAGCCTGTTAACCGAGTCTAAGAACCAACTTGAACCTGGACTTGTGTGCTGTCTCTTTCACATAATGCTTACATCAATTAAGCATGCCTCCCTAAATGTAATGCTGCAGGTTGTCATGTGTTCTCCAGCCTTATCTATTCTTCCTTCATCAGTTTACTAATCTGGCACAATAGTTTATGCTACTCAGTTGCATAGATTTAACAGCTTTACCTAATTAACATCAAGACTTTTCATCTTGATTAGTCACTCGCTGGATCTTTTCTCTATTGTTTTCTTTAAACATATTTTCTTTTTTAAATCAAAATATAACTACATTGTTTCCTCTCTGTGCTTTCCTGCCTCCAACTCCTTTCATTTATTCTCAGCCTCACCCTCTCTCAAATTCATGGCCCCTCATTCTTTGTTATTGCCCTCTCTCTCTCTCTCTCTCTCTCTCTCTCTCTCTCTCTCTCTCTCTCTGTGTGTGTGTGCATAAATACATGAATACAACTTGCTGAGTCCGTCGTCAGGACTGCTTGTATATATAATTTCAGGGCTGACCACTTGGAATTGAAAAGTCAATTATGAGGCTCATTTCTATTCCTCTCTCAGAGTTCTTGACTGTCTGGTAGATTTTTGTCTACAGGTGGAGCCTGGAAGGTTCTCCCCTTCACTTTTTTCATTTAATGGTATGATCAATATATAGCTTTGTTACATGCAGAAAAGATATTAAAATCAAAATTTCTATGGCAATAATTTTATTCCTTTAAATGTGTTTAACCTAAGATGGAACTATAAATTCCGTAAGTTTTCAAAGAAGAAAACTAAGGTCGAGAACCTTTCTCATATAGATCTCTAGGCTGCTTGTAACTTGTGTTGCACATCTGTATCGAAAACTGTTAAAGCACTGCAATCCTTAAAATTATATTTAAGATTATAATCACAGTTATGGTGCTGTTGTTACCAAAACACATTCAGGTGCACATAGACCAGAAGGAAGAACCACAGCTTCTAAAAGTTCTGTGCTGAACTTTAAGCCGCTGTTCTTTCTGGTTCTTTCTGTGCATTGTAAGGACGTAGAGGGGGACTTTGAGCTGAGCTACAGTGATGACTAATGAAATTTTCATTCTTTTCAGTAAGAAGGGCTTTAACAATTAGGCTGTGTTATCATGAAATGTTCATTTGTCCAAAGTCTGATTCCTGGCCCATCAATACTTCTTTGTGAGAGGTACGTCCCTAAAACATGCCTTTGTGTAAAGTGGAATGCAAACAGAGGCGTTTAGTTAAGGAATCAGTGAAATGAACAATGGGGCTTCAGAAAATCTAAAAATCAAGGATATATATATATATATATATATATATATATATATATATATATAATCACCATGTGCTAGTCATTACCTGTTGAAACAAATATTTCAACGAATGGAACAAAACTTCTGTTTAATATAATCCTAACACTGATGAAAATCCAAATTATGAGTGAAACATGTTTTATATCCTCAGTGGGAGGGTAAAGGCCATGTGAAAGCTACTTTCTTGTATATTTTTAAATAATTTAGATTGCAAATGCTCTGCTGCTTTTAAACATCTCCTGCCCACCTAGAAATATTTTAGTATTATATTTTGATGAGAAATATCCGTGTCCTTTAGCTGATGTTTGCAATGCAGGCCAAAGCAATTGAGGTCCAGCCTTACAACTGTCATCTTGTTCTTTTGCCACATCATCTTCTTTCATTACTATTTAATAGTTTGGAAGAACTAACATAAGGTTGGATACATGATGAACATGAATTTAGTGAACACATATGTCCAACCTGGCAAGAAAGGACCATGAGTATATAAAGCACCCATGTTGTACAGAAAATTAAATCAACATAAAAACTTTGCAATTTGTCTCTGATTCACCAAGAATGCTGTAGAGAAACATTGCTAAGAGTGTTATGTGTATGGAGCACTGGGGAGCCTGACATCTCTGGAGCAGGATGTAAGGACATAACACACTGGGTGAAGGAACTGATGAGCCGGTGAGAAAGGTCCACAGCTCTAGTGATGTCTTTTCTCCAGTACTGGATGGCCAATCCAGGGATTGATGGACAGCTGATGAGTCTCTCATCTTCCTTCTCTCATGTTCCTCATCCTGTAACTCACACTGCACTGAGTGATGAATGCTAGAACCACTGGGCCTATTTCCATTTCAATTCACAAGCAATGCAGTTATTTACCAAGATTCCATTTTCTTGTTTCCAGACTAAGATCCAACCTTTTCTGCCTAGCTAATTCTAATTGTCCCTTCTTCCCAGAGACTCCAAAAGTCCCAATTTAAAGATATACAAAGGTCGCCTGCTCTGGAAAATACAAAACAAAAACCTTAGGCACTTAGAGTTTAAATCATATCTTCCTTGTTTGAATTCCTATAATATGTTGCAAATTCTTCTATCTTACATAATTATTTGTTATGTGAATTTTGTTTTGGATTTGGTGAGGTGTAAGGTATATTCTGATTGAAATAAGTGGTTGCCCTTTATGTGTAAGATGAGAAGATTTGAAGTTATTCTCTATGATGTTTAATCATGATAATTAAATAGAATTACCTGTCTGTGAGGGCATTTCCAGAAAGATTTAACTGAGATGTACCACACTGAATATGGGCAGCACCACCCCATGTGCTAGGGATGCAGACAGAATGAAAAGGAGAGCACATGCTGAACATCGGCATGTATTTTTCCCTGCTTCCTGATTGCAGGTGCAATGTGATCAGCTTCCTCATGTCCCTGCTCCAAAACTTCCCACTGTTGTAAACTATGCCCTTTTAAATCCCAGGCTTAAATAAACTCGCATTTCCTTAAGTTGCTCTTGTTAGCATCTTGCCACAGCATAAGTAAAGTAACCAATGTGTCATCTTAGCAAATCTCAAGAACAGACTATTTGGTTAGTCCGTAGGCTGACAAATAGGTCTTTAGAACTCATGCCTCTCATAATTTCAAGTTTGTGGGCAATGGCTTCTTATGTCACTCACCCTCTACCCCTGGAAACTTCCACCTTACTTTCCATCCTACAAATTCAACCTTGAAAATGACACATATAAGTAAGATAGTATTGTTTGTCTATATCTGGATTAAACAGTATTCGCTTAAAGTAGTGACCGCTGAGATTTTTTCGCTATTTTATTAAAGAACGGGATTTTTTAAAGTTCCTTATTCATCTGACAACCATTCGGTGTTTCTTTTGGTTCATCTGTCAACAGACACCTGGGTTATAGTCATGTCGGTCATCGTTGTCAACAGACACCTGGGCTATAGTCATGTCGGTCATCGTTGTCAACAGACACCTGGGCTATAGTCATGTCCATCGTTGTCAACAGACACCTGGGCTATAGTCATGTCCATCGTTGTCAACAGACACCTGGGTTATAGTCATGTCGATCATCGTTGTCAACAGACACCTGGGTTATAGTCATGTCCATCATCGTTGTGACTAATGCTACAGTGAGCATGGCATTGAAGATGTCCCCACAAGATGGAGAATTTGGGTTTTGTTTGTGACGAGATCTCACTCTGTAGCTCAGTGGGCTTGGATGTCGTGAGCTCATGCTGCCCTCCAGCTTGCTGCTATTCTCCTGCTTCAGGCACCCACGTGACCAGGATTTCCAAAGTAGAGATTTTATCTCCTTTGAATTAATACCCAGAGTTTAGTATTTTAAGCCATCCAAAAATATAGGTAATACATAGGTTGTTTTCTATGCTTTTGATAAAAATTTACGTTCTTATCAATAGTATACAAGGGTTCATTATTCTCTACATTCCACACAGAAGTTGTTACCATATTCTACATTTATATAACAGCCATCTTTTAAGGTTTAAGTTGATATCTTCCTGGTATTTTTATTTATGTTCTTGTGTTTAATGATGTGGAACACTTTTTATAAAGTTGTTGGTCATTTGTACATTTCCTCTTTAAGGTATATATTCAGAGTCATTGACCATTTTAAAAATTAATTATTTATTATTAATATTAATGTAATTATGTGTATGCGTGTGTGTGTGTGTGTGTGTGTAATATACATGTGATAAATGTGTGGTCCTCACATAACAAACTCATAAGTAAGACAGAGGACAACTTTCAGGAGTTAGCTCAATTCTTCCCTTGTGCCTTCCAGTTTATATAGTTACTCATCTTGTGCTTATGTTAAATTATTTTCATATGTCAGAAACAAATCTTACATGATTAGATCTATGATCCTTTAGGTGATGCTATATTTGGTTTCCTGATATTATATTGGGGATATTTATATCTGTATTTTATTAGGAATTTGACCGTTGATTAGTTTTTGGTAGTGGTCTCTGATACTGGCATGACAGTGCTTCTGGGATAGCAACATGAATTTGGAAATGTTTACTTCTTTTCAGTGTTCAGAGGGCATTAGCAACTATGGTTTAAATATTAGTTATCTAGAATTTGCCACTGAAATTATTAATCCTTTGTTTGTTAATTAAGATTTTTTTCCTGATAGGAAATTTATGAGTGCTGATTTGATCTTCTTCACAATCAATTTGTTAGATGTTCTAGTTCTTATGGATGGCACTTGACTCTCAGGCATTCATGAATTATCTTTTTCCTCTATATTATCTAATTTGAAGATGTATCATTATCCACAACAATCATTTATTGTTTTTATTAAAGTTTGTACATATGGTGTTTTGCCTGCGTATATACCTGTGCACAAGATGCATGCACTGACCAAGGAAATCAGAATCCAGAATTGCATGGAACTGCATCTACAAACAGTCCTTAGGGTCCATACGGGTCCTTGCTACCTCACTAGAGATTTCCTAGTGAGAAGCCAGTGTTTTTAACTATTGAGCCATCTTACCAGTCACACTTGCAATTATTTTATTATCACTTTTGACCATGACTTTTGTCTCTGATTTTATTTGTGTCTTTACCTTTTGTCCTTGGTCTAGCTAAAGGTTTGTCAACTTTTCACCTTCTCAGAGAAATTATGCATAGGTTTAAATCCACATTTTAAATTATTTCTAGTCTCTCTTTCTCTTAATTCTGCTCTTGTCTTAGTTATTTCATTTTTTTCTTCTAATTTTGGGATTAGTATCTTTACCCTCTCCTAGCTGTTTATTTAAGATATTGTCTTTTATGTTCCTGTAGAAAATCTATTGCCAGAAACGTTCGGTAAGTCTTGTGTTGCATAGCTCTGAGTCAGCCTTGTCTGTAGATTGTGAACAACTCTTCTTTGACCAACTGGTGGTTGGTAAAGTGCTGTGTGATGGCAATTTTGTGAATTTTTCTTCTGTTGTTAGCTATGTACCACTGTCATTGAAGGATACTTGATATAATTTTAATCTTACTAAGTTTATTAAACTCTTTACGGTGCATCACATTCTCTATCCTCTATCATGCTTCATCGGGACTTAAGAAATACATGCTGCTCTTGGATGGAATCTACTCTCTTTTTGTCTCTTTTATCTCTTTCCCACTTCTGCTGGCTTATCTGTTAAAAATTAAATTTAACTATTTGTCAAAAAATTCCTAAGTCACTCTTTAAGTCACTTAAAAATCATTGCCCTTTGTTAGTGTTTTCTTGATGAGATCATAGTTCCACCTCTCATTCAACTGTTGCCAGAGCAGAAGAAATAACACACAGATATTATCTCTTATTACTAAAACCAGGAAACGGTTTCTAGTAACTGCACTGTATGCATGCATTAGTAGAAAGAGATGAGATAGATTATACAATAAAATCAGACGTTAACAAAACCACAGAATCTTTAGCTTATCTGATAGTACTACTTAGAAGATACTTGGTAGATATAGGGTAAGGGTCCCAAATCTTTGGCGGTTCCAGGTTTTCATCTCTATATAAAATTATTCATGTTTTTCAAAATATTTAACCATGTAATTTTTGCAGTAATTTAAAGAATAGAACAAACACCTCGCAGCATGCACTCAGCAGATCCTTGGATGAGATGGTTCAGTAAGGGACAAAGACAGACAAAAGGAAACATTTAAAGCTGATAACATGTAAGCAGTGGTGGAGTAAAGATTAATATCTGCCAACTTCACTCATTTCACAAATATGCTTAAATCTGAGAAGACAGAAAATAGAAATTTAGAAAAAAAAAACTGAATGGCAAGCAGAGAAGAATGTAACATTGGAATCAGAAGTAACTCCTGGGGACATGGAAGAGAACAAACACGAATGTTCAGATGCTTACCAGAGTTTGGGGGTTAGTTACAGACATGTGCACCAACAGTTAGCTTTACAAAAATGCACTAACAGTTATAAATAGTAAACATCATTCTGCTGGTAGGCCTGACTCAGTTATCATTTTATCTCCATCACCTTCTTATCAGGCACGATTGATTTTCATCTGCATTTTACTAAAAGGGAAACTGATATCCAGGGGGATTAAACAACTTGTCCTCAGCAAATGAAGCAAATTTCACACCAGGCAGCTTTGTTTCAAATGAGACTTCATTCCATACCCATTAGTGATTATGTCACATCACTAAAACTGTGTTTTAACAGGCACACCCATGTACACACACACACACACACACACACACACACACACACCACACACACACACACACATGAGAGACAGAGAGAGAGAGAGAGAGAGAGAGAGAGAGAGAGAGAGAGAGAGGAGAGGCAGAGACAGACAGACAGACAGAGAGACAGACAGTGGGGAGAGTTTTACTTAATGTTTTTGTGATGCCAGTGTAGGAGACTTTGAGGGCGGGGAGGCGGGAGTGGGTGAGTGGGTGGATGAGGGAACACCCTCATAGAATCGGGGGAAGGGGGGCAGAGAAGGGATAACATTTGAAATGTAAATGAAGAATATATATATATATATATATATATATATATATATATATATCTTGAAAAGTTTTTGTTTCAAGTCTGTAACAATCCTGTTCCCTGAGGAAATATTCACCAGTCCTCTTCATTGCTACTAACTAAAAACATCAGTGAATGGGAATTTTCTCCATCTGCTTCCATGCTGCAGGGCCACGGTGAACTAATGAAGTGTGAGGCAAATCCATCCCCATCTCCGTGGAACTGGTAACTTAATGTGAAAGGCTGGTAAGGTCAATCTGTATTTCTCTGTGCTCTCCAAGCTTCCTGACATCAAGACGATCTACAATCATTCGCAGAACTGCCTAATTCGGCTCTAGGGCTGGATTGATACTCGGATCCTCTCACACACTCGGTCAATTCTTTCTGAGCTTTATAACAAGCTATATTTGGTTTGGTGGAACATTTACATTTCAAGAAAAGTCTCTAGTTATTAGAAACTTACTCCAGAAAAAATATCCCCTAAAGGAAGCACATTTAAAATATCAATTTGCTATATCACTCATTAAAAAAAAAAAAAGACTTTCACCAGAATCCCCACTCACTCTGATGGTAATTTTGTATAAATTATGAAAAAATTCTCTTACAAGTTTCTGTCTTCCTAAAGTTGTTCCTATGAGTATTAGAATCTTTAATGACAATGATGGAAATATTTAGACAATTCTCAACTTGCACTGTCAACATGCACCTCTCTGCCTGATTTTACTTTTTTCAACCTGTTTCTTTGCTTAGAATTCTCTCCCTCTTACTGTTTGGCAGATCCATAATCATTTTCAATTCCAAGCTTAACAGTCACCGATCCAGAAGCCAGTTTCTGACCTTTATTGGAACATTTACCCATCTATCTATGCATCTTCCTACTTTGTTTAAAATTTGGGGGTTTTGTAGTATTTCTGTTGTTCTCCCTAGATTACTTCATTAGAAAATTTTATTTTTAATTCTTTACATGGCATCAGCTTCTAACAGAGCACTGAGCTTGAGTAGTAAAGAATATTCAACATTTTGTGTCATATATGCCATGGTTTTAAACATATTCTTGGCTCAGTATGTAATATATTCAATCTATTGCATAATAATTAGAAGTTAGTCCCATATAGAATAAGATATTAGGTTAAAATACACAATTGGCCTCTGACAAATAAATACACAACAAAACAGTCATTAATGCTCTATAGTTATGCCAGCATATCACAGGAAACTTTCATATAAATCATATGCATAAATTAACAGTGTTTAAGAGCTGGGAAGTTATTTTGTTTGCTTGTTTGTTTGCAGTACTGGAAATGGAAAGCAAAATGATAGGCATGGTACACAAGTGCTCTTCCCTGGGCCATGTCCCTCAAGAGAAAGGTTCTTAAGTATACTGATCTTAAGTCTAAGATCCAGATTATAAATTTTAATATGCTCACAGTTGAAGTTACCCATTTTCACTTGCAGGCATTAA
Source organism: Rhynchomys soricoides (assembly GCA_019843965.1). Lineage (NCBI taxonomy): Eukaryota > Metazoa > Chordata > Mammalia > Rodentia > Muridae > Rhynchomys > Rhynchomys soricoides. The sequence continues at coordinate 8,501,771 of JADRCH010000052.1, read as the reverse complement.
GATATAACATATTGAAATTTTGACAAAGAAAAGTGAAAACAAAAATAGAAGCAATGATATAAATTCTATCAATCTGTCCAATTGTCAGATATCTGCATGGCACTTTTTAAAAAATGCAGCTCTTTCTCTGTCAGTCGCCTTTCATCCGTCCCATTGTTTCCTACAGCAAGAGCCCTGTATTCTCTACCGTTCATGAATACTACTTCAGGAGCCATTCAGAGAGCTCTAGTCTAGATCTGATGCCTAGCTTTATAGCCATCTTCCTAGCTTACCCAAATTTAACCTTTGAAAATTCAATTTACTTTTATTTATACGTAAATGTCTGTGTGTGTGTGTACTTATGTGTGTCTATATCCATGAAAATCAGAACAAGGCATCAGATGCCCAGGAGCTGGAGTTACCAGAAGTTCTGAATTACCCAAATTTTATTATTAATAGTAATGGTTTCAGGATAGCTCCCTGAATATCCTTTGACTGACCCACTTTCCACTGTTTTTACCATTTGTAAATCTCAAGAATAACTGTAGCCTGTGCTAAAATTGCAACAATCTGAGAAATGGATGAACCTACTTACTGTCCCCTTCCCACCAAAGCAGAGTGCTTCTTCAACATTTTCACCCAGAATGTACTATTACTCGAGTATTAAAAAGAAAAAAAAATATATCAGGCTATGGTTCTCCATCCCAGGGTCTCCAGGCTACAGCTGCCAATCCACATGCTTGAGGCAGCTTCTCAGACCTCTGGAGAACAGACTCAATAGATGCTTGGAGTCTTTGTTCCTGTTTCCTCTCACAGAGCTGCTTACATAACTTGTTCTATGGAGGGACTTTTCTGCCTCTCAGGGCTCCAACAAGTCAGTGGAAAACTGAGCTGTCTTAATAATTAATATATCTTATTTGATATAACCCCCTTTAATAATATAATATGTGCATTTACAAGGAACATGAGTGATTGTTTCCATTTTTAAAAATATTTTTTACTGTTATTTCTGATTGTAATCAGATTGATGTATTAATTGATTCCCTGTAATATCAAAAGAAAACAGTTTTTCACAAATAACTCATTCCTCTCTGACCATTCTGGTTCCTAAATGGATCCAGGTACTTGCTTGAATTATAAGACCATAAATGAGTCCCTTTTTCCTGACTTTTTCAACATCATATTCCAATATGACCCTGAGACAGAATTCCCATAGACTTACTGAAAGAACTCTTCAGCAATAGGCTCTTCTTTCTGTCCAGAGCTTTGCGACGTTATCAGGTTGCTAATGGGGTTTGACTCTTCTTGGGGCTTGTTTAAAATGAGTGCTGGTGATAATAGATCAGACACACCTTAAAGAAGTCAGGTGGCTCTCCCAGAGGAACACAATGGAATTCTAAATGAAATATTAGTCTACATTGTTAGAATTAAGGGATAAGCAAAGGGATACCAACTCAAATATTTCCTTCCTAACTTGTAAATCCAGCCAGCCAGGCCTGTCTAAAATCTTGCTTGCAACTATTGTTATTTTTAACTAAACAATCAATCTTCATTTGTGACTTTTAAAGCCTTTAAATCCCAGAATAACAAATGATGCAACTTTTAAAATGAGCTATCTTTTGTTTGGGAATCTTTTTTCATCATAACAGTTCAGCGTAGCTTCCAATGTGATGAAAAGTATACAGGAAAAGGAGGGGTTGAAAAATGTCCACATCATTCTCTTCTCTCCATGAAATTTTGCTTAGAATATTTCCCAAGGTTTGTGGAGTATCTGGACACACATCCAAAACATAGATTTTTTTTTCTGCTGAACTTGAAATCTGTCTATGCATACATCTTTGTACATACAATACATATTTCCAATCACAAATATTCTGAATTTTCAGAAGTCATTTAGACCAGGCACAACCTGGCCCTGTTCTCCATGGGAATGTGAAGTCTCCAAAGAGGCTGGAACACAATTTAAATAATGAAAAAAATAGTTTATATTACTTGAAAGAAAAAATTTTTAAAGGAATACTTTGGCTTCTCCACCGTGTCTTCCAACCCTCATCCATGAAGCTTCTCCAGCAGATGTAAATTAACAGAGACCCTTGAAGAGAAGAGATGTTGAGTGCTCAATCACAAATGGGACAGCCACATCACACATCTTCTCCCAAGGCTCAGGGGATGTTTGTGAAAGAGGAAGCAGAAAAATTCTAAGGTCCAGAACATACTTGGTAACATTGAAGAAATGATGTTTTCCAGACACAATAGGACAGGCCTGTTTGTGACAACATATATAAGTCCAAGCTCAAGACAACAGCCCCAGCACTGAGGGCTGAAGATAAGATGGAACTCCAGCACCAGATGAAAACTATCCATACTTGTTAACTGCAGAGAGAGTGGGGAAGAATCACTATTCTTTACTGATCTGACCATCTGGTAGATTGAGCACACTCCAGGGCAGGCTCCATACCCAAGAATGGTTAGTCAATACAGACCTTCTGGATTGGGGTAGAGGGTATGTAAAAAGTCAAAAGTTGGGTGAATAGGGAGGGAAGAGTGGAGAACAGATATGGAAGGTGGGGGAATATGGTTAAGATATTGTGTGAAATTCTCAAGGACTTAATAAATTATCATTTAAAATAGGTTATTATATACTTCAAAAATGTTCTATGTGTTATGAAAAATGTATTAAATTACCTAGGCAAGAATCATGAATTGTTAAAATTCCTTTCCAGTGGGAGATACAGGCAATGTCTAACCATCCTTCTAAGGTGCCCATGACTAACTGAGCTATAATTTTGTTTAAAGATTTCTCACAGGAACCAAGAGTATAGAGCATAGGTGACGGGTTACGTACTATGAATTAGCTTCATTTATAGACTAAACTTGGAAACCCTTTACCTAGTAGGGTGAGGGTCATTATGTAGCCACATAGATGGAAGCCTACTCCCCTACTTTCCTGGCCTATATAATATACCCATCCTCCAGACCATGTACAATTAAGGCAGAATTATGTTCTCCTAGTGATAGAGAGTACCTGAACACTCAAGTGAGGTTCTTATGACTCTCCTCTTCCCTCTATTAGGGGTTGTAAAGAGGTAACAAATCCAACTGGAATGATCCTTTTGCAAGAGGGTATTGCTAGTGATTGCTTGGCTGAGAGGGCAATCACTCACAGCAAGATATGAGTCATTGAAAGGAGATTGTTTAGCTCTGAGAAAACCACATGAGCTTACACATAGTAAAATCAAGCAAAGGAGGGTTGTCATTAATTGAAACGTGTCTATCCATCACTTTGTATGTGCTACTTGTAATAGAAAGAGTCTAAGTGTGAATGTAGTTCCCTTTCCTTAAGGGCTTAGCATAAAAAAGAAATTCAAGAAGTTTATTAAATTATTTTACTCTAAAAGAATAGAATATTAACTAATTTTTTTAAGGAAAATAAATTTTGGGCCCATGTGATGGTTCAGTAAATGCAAGACTTGCTCCCAAGCTTGATGACCTGAGATCAGTAGCTGGGAGTCAGTATCTGGGAACTACGTGGTGGGAATAGAGAACTGACTTTATAAGTTGTCTTCCTACCATTACACACACATTAAATAAATCATAAATAAGTAAAAATAAATAATAAATGTAATAAGGCAATTTAAGAAAGGAAACAAATTTCTTCAGCATACTACAGAGAGAACAGCAAGGGAAAAGAGAGACTGTTCAGTGGATATAAGCAATAGCTGTGAAACCTGTTGACCTGTAGTTTGACCTTCAGATGTCACAGTGGAAGGAAAGATACAATTCCTGGAACTTACCCTTTGGCCTCCACACACTAAAGAAAGAGAGATGAGCAGCCATGACAGAAACAGATTCCCCAAAAGAAGCTGATTTGTTTGTTTGTTTGTTTGTTTTCTGATTGTTTTTAGATTTTAATTATTTTTATATTTTAGGTTATAATATAGTTATATTTCTTCATCTGCTTCTTTCTACCAAACACTCCTATGCACTGTCTCTTCTCTTTTTTCAAATTCAAAATCTCTTTGTCACTAATTGTTATTACGTGGATACACACGCACACGCACACATTCATACATACATATATGTATTGTCTTAATCTGTATAATGTTACAAATATGTAATATGTGTATTTTCATAGCTATTTGGCATTGGATAACCAGTTGTTGTGTTCTTTGGGAAGATTACTCCTCCCACTTTTCATTATTCCTTAGTTATGTGTAATTGTTTGTGTCAGGTTGAATCTTCATGGGCTTGTCTGTCTCCACTTTGGCATATCTTCCTTGCTAAGTTTATGATTAGGCAGTGAAGTGTGAGATTCCATGGGTGTATCTTCTGACATTAATAAGAGATACAATCTCAAAACAAACTCTCCGGTCTGACTCTTAAGTCTCTGCTCCTTCCCCTAAGCCTTATTTAATTCAATATGTATTATAATATTTTCGTTACCCCAAGTTCTCCCAGATCCCAGATTCCTCACCACCTTTCTACCCACCCACTTCATTCATGTTCAATCTCTCTCTCTCTCTCTCTCTCTATCTATCTATCTCTCTCTCTCTCTGTCAAATAGAAACAAGAAAACAAAAGAAACCAACAAAATCACCAAACTATACCCAAAAAAAGCACACACAAAAACCATAAGAGTCCATTTTCTATTTCCTAATTACTCCCAGACATGAGGCCTGCCCTGGAGTGTTGCTGATACACCCTGAGTCACTCCATTAGAGACAACTGATTTATTTTCCTCTCAGTTGGGTCCACTCAGTCCAGCATGGCTCCAGAGATGAACCTGATTAGGGGTGGTGAGAGAATGAAGAAATGAGAAATAAACACTAACAGATAGTTTGAGTTGGGTGGTATGAACTCTTGAATGGAGAAACTGGAAAAAACTCGTTCCTCAGAAGCTCAGCATGTTTATTATATAAAATTGAACAGAGACAGGTTGTTGTGTACAGCTGAGCAAGGAAGTAGGGTTTATGGTATATAGAAGAATCAAGGAAACAGGCTTAGTTAATCTCAGTAGGAGCAGACTCTATAGGAGCACAGTATTCAGGACATAACTGAAGAGATATGGTGGAATTTTCTGCACATATTATCAACACTGACATGTGGACCATAAGTGAGGACTTTGCCATTTCCCTCTAAGCTTTACTCCAAGGGTAAGATTTGCTATTTTCCTCTGGGTCTTAGGTGTTGGGGACCTTGGTGTGGACATACCCATGTCTCTGCATACATTCACTCAGGGCTTCTTCTGCTCACCATGCAGCAGATATCAATTGTAAATAGCTTCTCAGTTAGAAGTAGGACTTTACATCCACTTCCCCTTCTTTATGCTGAATTGTCTGGCTTGAATTAGTTCAGGACTTGTGTACATTGACACAGTCTCTGTGAGTTTAAATGTGCATCAGCCCTGTCATGTCTGAAAGATGCAGTTTCCTTGGAGTTGCCCATCACATCTGGCTCTCATGATCTCTCCTCCTCTCCCACATAGATACCTGAACCTTGAGGAAAGGGATTCAACATAGACATGCCATTTATGACTCAGTGCTCTAAGACTTTTCACTATCTATAAGCTGCCCAGTTGTGGGTCTTTGTGTTAATTTCCGTGTACTGAAATAAGAAGCATCTTCAATGAAGGTTAAATGATGCATTAGTCTATGGGTATAGAAATAGATCATTAGGAATTTTTTTTTCTTGCCGTATTCATTCATCAGAAGAGTAGTAGGGCCTATCTAGTCCTAGGTTCTTAGTTTCACTATCAGTGTTAGATGGGGGCTCCATCTCATGGATTGGGCCATAAATCCAATGTTTAAAAAAGTGGTTTGTGATTCCCCTAATATTTCTGTCACTATTGCACCAGTATATCTTACAGGCAGGTCTCTGTTGCAGATTCAGGGTTTGTAGATGGGTGAGAATAATGGTTCATTTTCTTCTATGGTGTTGTGTCTAATGCCTTCTGGTGCTAGAAATGCTAGTCATTAGGGGCGAAGCTTCCATTGGGGCCTTATTTCTCCATGCTGTATCACATAGGTGAGGTTCTCCCTCATCGTTCTTCTTACTCACATTTTTGTTCTTTGTTCTCTTTGATTGGTTTTGACATCCTATCAGCCTCCAGCCATTCCCATCCACAGGCACCAACCAAATGTGAACCAAGAGGAAAGTTTCATCACAATTTTCTACTCAAGCGTACTTTCCTGATTATCTCATCTTTTTCCACATTTCAACATTTTGTGGAGGGAAATCTGCTCCTGTTTACTTTTCAGTTACAGATTTAATAAGATTTTTATCACAGATATAATCATTTAAGTTTCTATTTTAAATTACATGAGAGGAATACATTTTTATAAAATAAGCTAAGTTGGGAGAAACAGTTGGGACATTTTGAAATGGTTTGTGCTTCTGAAATATTTGCCTTGAAGTTGTTATCATAGCTGACTGAACCCAGGCTCATGATGAGAATAATGGTGGCTAATTAAGTACTTGAATGGTTTACCCATGAAGGATGTGTTCATTTTTTTAAAACACCATAGAAATTTTGCAATATTTTTTCTTCAAGATAACAATTTTCTGTGTTGATGGAGTGTTTTGTTTTGTTTTTTGTCAGATGTCCCTTTAATGGAAATATTAGTATTGCTTAATAAAACAATGGGGGTATGCTGGGAAAGTCACATACAGAGTCCACAACTCCCACTCTGGTGATACACAGTGGACATCAGAGAAACTGCATGCAAAGCTGGTCGCTGAAAAAGTGACACATCCAAGCATTTTGTAGGCCTAGACTACAGTGATGGAGTAGTTTTTACGAATAACAAAAGACCTTCATAGACGCAAAGGGGAAGAGGGAGGATGGAGGATGGAGGATTATGGAGGGGTAACCGAGAAGGGGGATATCATTTGAAATGTAAACAAATAAAATGATTGAAGAAAAGAATAACAAAACCAATAGGTGATATATACTCACAGATGTAGATAGATATAGAATATACATATATTATATATATACATATATATACATATATATTTTTTTTACAAGAATGACCTATAATTGATAGAGGCTGGATATTCCAACAATAGATGGTCTTTTTAAGGTTGGAGAAGCTACTTAGTCAACAAGACTGGATACCTCATCATTCTGAATATGGTACTGAGTACCTGGAGCATTTTTAGAGAATTGCTAGTCTTCAATCCACACTGGAACCCAAAGAAGCTAGATACCAATGTTGGTGAAAAATGTGGCAGTATCAGTGGAGACAGATACAGTCACAACAAAGAAGTGAAAGCAGATATGAAGGTCTGTCTTTCTCTTTGGACTTCTTTATATCTGGGCTATCAGAGGTAGGTGCCACCCTCTCTTAGGAAAGGTTTATCTTTCTTCAGTTAATTATTCCCCCAAAATGCCCCCATGAACCCACTCAGGCACCTGTCTGTTAGTTGAGTTCCAATCAAATCAAGTTAACAAGATTAACTGTCACAAGTCTACCACTTTTGAAATTCACAAATATATCACTTTTAAGTCATAAGCCATTGTTACAGTGTCATTAAGTCATAAGTTGTAAGTCTTAGTGGAGTGATCATAATTCAGCATGTATTCTGTCCAACTTTAAAGTTTTAACAGTCTTTAACAGTTCTAGCACTGCTCAACTAAGTGCGTATTTTCTTTTGAAGCTTGGGCAATCTCTATAGCATAAGCTCCTATAATATCAAAACAAGATTACATAACTTCCACATACAATGGTACAGAGTAAATATGACCAGTCTAAGGGAGGAGTGGCAGCAAAACAGAAGGAATGAAGAAATTCAGGACTGTAACCCAGCAGGTGAAACATTCAATCTTATAGTACTATGTCAGTCATCTGGGACTCATGATGGAAGCATGTGGCCTCAAAGATCTAGAGTTGATTAAGTATATGCCTCCTGCTCTGCCAACTGCTGTACACACAGCCAATTTCACTCTATACCTCCAGCTTTGATTGTGAGATGTCTAATGGCTTTGGCATTTCCAACATCCTGGGTAGGGCATCCATTTAGACTTTTCTTTCATCTTTACTGCTTAATCCAGTAGTCCCTCTAGGCCTTTGTGTTGAATCTGGTTCTACTACATATTTGTTGGCCACAGTGGCCATCTGAAATTGTAGCAGAATCCTCCCTGACTACTTCTCCTTATTCATGTGTATAAAACCTGTACCATATGGACATCACTGCTGCCAGATTGAGATATAGTTGTACCCATTCAACACGATTATATTGGGCTTCTACAGTCCCATGCAGACTCTCCTGGATCTTTGTATGAGAGCAAAGATCCATTTCTTAGTTTACCTGTTTCCTTTCTAATGAATTAGTATTCATGGTTCTAATGAACCTAAGAATCACATGGCCAGGCTTTTCACACCATAGTCCCACCTCTCAGGATCCATTTTCAATATTAATTACATTTCTCATTACTGTGCCAAAAAATTTCAGATGAAAGCAACTGAGAAGGGATTTATTTTGGCTCATAGTTCATTTATAGTCCACCATAGAGAGGAAGGCATGGAGGCAGAAATATATGGAGGCAGCTCTTCACATTGAGTCGACAGTCAGGAAGCAAGGGGAGATGAATGGTGCTGGTGCTTAGCTTGTTTTCTTCTATGCATGAAGTCTGGGACCCTGGTCAATGCATGTGTGTCATCTGCATATTGGGAAGGTCTAGAATTTCAACAGTCTCAACCTAGAAGCTCCACCACCTACATGTCAAGAGATTTGATTCCTAAGTGATTCAGGATACTGAAAGTTGGAAATGAATAGTAGCCATCAAACTTTTTTCAGATCTTATTTATATGAGTGTTATCACATCTATGAAAAAGTGGTTATAAATTCAGCAGTAATCCATTATTGAATGTGTTGTTTTTTCTCAAACGGATGTATTCACATGAGTGAATGTATTACACATTCAGATGTGTAAAAATAAATTTGAAATGTCAGTATTTGTAAAGGGTATGTCTGAAATTATCCTTTGAAATGGGTCCTACCTTTTCTATACAGAAATAAAAATTTAAACCAAAGTGGATGACTTGGCCACAGAGTGTTCTTTCTCACCCCCTTGTAGGGCATTGGTAAATACATGACTGAATTCTCATCTTGAAATGCAAGCAGGTCATCTCCAGACTAGTCCTTCTGACCCCAAGCCCAGGAACCTTCACTCTGATCCCTCTCTTCTGCCTATCCCAGGATCTAAGCATTTTTATTAACCAATCATGGATAACTTGGGGGTAAGGTTTACACAACAAAAGCTGGTATACATGAATATTTTATCCTTAAGGATCTTCTCATCAGGAGCAATACTGCAGCCAGTGTATAGCATTTTAATGCACAACAGTACCAGACCAACTCCTACACCAATCACTTAAGTTTGAGAATGTTCAGATCAGATGGAGAATTTTGCTCAATGAAAGTGTTCAGAACCCACGTAGAGCAAGAGGGTAAAGATGGCTTAGGTTAGAAAACAGCTCACAGTGTTCCCACTGTACGGCTGAGGTCTTCACCTAGAAGTCTGGTGTATGAGCAGAGATTTAAGCTTTAAAGCATGTACTCCTTGGCAACAACTGACAATAAACCATGCAACTAGAAAGTGACCTTTAGACAGAATGCTTTATTTCCTTCATGTGTGCATTGGCATTACTGCATAAACCTTTCATGTTGAAGATACTGTAACAAGTGTGATCATTAAACAATGCCCATTCTCTTCTCTTTCTTGATATCTCAGCTATTACATAAATGCCCTACAGAAGGCGCCAAAAGCAGGGCTGGGATTTCTCTTACTAATCCCACTGCAACTTTTAGTGTTTCCATCAGAGTCAGGCATTCGGAATCTTGATCCAAGTACTCTCGGTGGAATGAGAAGAATTAAAATGAATCTTTTCTTACACTCACTGTGAGCAAACATATATCATAATATCTTCAGTTGCTAGTTATTCATAAATATAATTAGTATGGAAGTGTGGGTTAACCATGTGAAATGGGATGAGCAATAGTTTACCAACTAGAACTTATAACAAATTGTCTAAGAGGTGGCTTCATGGTGTTTGTTGGCTTGATATATCAACAGATTTTTACCACATTTAAAAATGTGTTGTCTGACATCCTAAGTGATAAACCTCCTATTATTATTATTGTTATTATTATTATTAATTTATTTATTTTACCTGTCTGCTACTATCTTCCACTCTTGGATTTTACCTCTCTTGGAACATTGCATCTCAGTTAAAATTATTCAAGTCCACACAAGAGAAAAGATCACCTCGTGTCATACAAATTTATCATACTATGTAAACTGTATTACCTGGGCAGTTTTATATGATTCAGTATTCTTGTGCCTGTCTTAACATTCATATCAATAAGATTTACCACAGCCTTATATCTGATAGTGGGAGGCTGAGTTATAAAAGTTAAATGTTAGCATTACCTGGAGTAACATAAATTTGCTGTAGAAGTTAAGACTAATTCTTTCATCATTAGTTATTATACATATATAAATATATATGAAATATATATTCAAGTGGTTGTCAAAGAATACAGTAACAAAAATAAAGCAGGTTTTATTTTTACTTTTGTTTCTTAACAATAATTATAAAGACATTCTGAATTATTTGATATTATTTTAATTACTTTATCAACTTTAATTTAAGCTTGCATGACCATTGTATCTTTAATAAAACCATTGTAACTTTCATCAAAGAAAGTTTGGAAGTCATTATAATCCAAATCATTCCAAAGATTTGATCTCATTTTAATATGCCTGAACATGCACACAAAGCTCTATCAACTGTCATGTATTTAAACATGACACTGGAGTAATATTGTATTCCAGTGAGTCCTACAAATCTCTCAAGCTGTTAACCCTTAGGGGCAGGTGGTATGTATGGTAGTGAAGAGGTAATCAATTTAACATTTTATTATTGAATTATGGCTATGTCCATGTCTGTGTTTTACATTTATTTTTGTATATTTCTAACTTAAACTGGTTTGGTTTGCTATAATAAGCTAGCAAAATGGGCAAATAAGAACAAACCTAAACATACTGTATGTCTCTCTCTCTATATATATATATATCCCATTCATGAATATCTTTCACATTTTCTACAAAAAGTTCAAGTGGTTGTATATAACAGCACTTAGTAAGTTCTAACCTGTTATATGTGTATGTTGCCTAAATTTTTCTCTATGCTCCTTAGTTCTATATTGAACATGCTTTATATAAAGAACTACCTATTTAGTATAAAATTTAAGTCAAAGTTTTTAAAGGAAGTATTACTGAATTTGAAACATTATTTTTAATAATAAATTGAAACCATTTCAAAATTGATATATATTTTCAACCATGTCTTATTTTACAATATTTTAAAAACTACATGGAAAGCTATTTGTGAAGTATGTTTTTGCTTAATGCTCTTATATTTGTCGTGATTGTTGATACATGTATAATCAGTTGTGTTCCATTCAGGCTGCTGTAACACAATACTAATATTATAATTTTTATAATTAAGATAATTTTACTACATTTGCTTGTTTTTTATTTATGTTTTTGTATGTTCGTGTATGCCATATGTGAAGATCAGAGGACAACTTGAGGAAGTTGATTTCCCTTTCTGCCTGTGGGGTCCCAGGGGTTGGACTCAGGTCCTTAGGTTGGGTAGGAACTGTCTTTATTCATTAACCTCCCACCTTAGGAATTTGCCCCATGTCTATGAAGATATGCTTGAGCAAAGTTTCTTGCTCAAAACCTTTATCATAGCAAATACTGTAATTTTTATTATGCTTTCTATATTTTAATTTGGCTTTGAAAGTGGCAACAAGCTAAGATAGCCATTCATTTTCCAGGAAAGTCTTAACAGAAATGAATGTGGCAAAGGTAAGTCACAGGGAAGAAATATACCATGAAGTAGGAGAGATGTATTAAGCATGTCTCCTGCACATATGTTAGGGATACTAGGTGGAGCCCCCTTAGGGAGGCTAGAGATAACAGGAGGCTCAGCTGGTCGATGAGGACTGAAAGAAGGGCACTATGAGATCATGGCTTCATTAAGGCCATAGGCACAATTCCATTGATTTTTTTTTTTTTTTTTTGTGAGTGCCGGTTATTTGCCAAATAATGGCAATTACCAATAAGAAAAGTCAAAACTTAGGTTGTGAACTTTTTATCATAATCCCAGAAAGTAAAGTTTCATGGCTAGGTTGGCAAAATACGGTGAAGAAAGTTATAAGAACTACATATAACTGAAAGGCCCAGGACTTGAATCCAACAAAACTTTATTATTTTGTAATCTCCCAAGCTACCATGTTTATAAGCGAATCTTATGTTATTTTTTAATAAGCAAAGACAATACCTCTTAAGCAGATTCTTTGTTAGAAAGTAGAAAAGTTATTTTTTATTTACTAATTAAAATTTTATGTGTGCTTTAGTAATTTGTTTATGTGTTCTTAATGTTTCACTTATTAATATGTAGAATATGTATATGCATATATATATGAGAGCTACATAAACACATACATAAGATAGATGATATGAAATTAGATCTAGATCAAAATATAGACATAAATATTAGTTTTTCTAATGTTTGCATAATATAAATTTATATTTATTTTAAAACTTGATTACAAACAAAAATTCAGATTAGCTTAGCACATGACATTTTATCGTTACATTTATTTATATAAAGTATAAGACAAGTAGAAACATTAACTAATTCAAGGAGGTGTCTCTTGTATTCAACAACGTTTTTCGACTATGTAATTATAGTTGACTCATCTGATGTATGATAGGACTCATTATTGTGATATATTTTTCAGCAATCAGTGAGACAGGCTAAGTTTTACACAGAGCAATTTACATTTTGAGGTGGATGTTTAAATGGGATGTGTTAAAGCTCTTTATAATCCCTACATTTAAAAACTATAATCCTTGCCCATATTTTCTGGTAATATTTTCTTTTATTTTCACTGGGTTAGTGTGTATTCCCACCTAAATGCTTCTATATGGCTCTGGGTTTGTTTCACTTTTGTTATTTAGTTATTATTGGAATTTAGTTAGTTGAGCTGCATTTAAACGCTTCCTTAAATATTTGCAATATGCTCAGCAAATTCACTTTCACCAACATTTCTGTCTCAAATTCATTGTGTGAAAAAATTTTTGGGATGAGCTGATAAATGCTAGAACCATGACTTTTTTATAGAAGCCAGTATAAGTAAGTCAATAATTTCCATAAAGATCTGTAAGTACAAATGAACAAAACTAGTATTGATGAAAGTATTAATGACTTCCCTAAAATAAATATCTACAGATGCATAAATGATATTTCCCTTTGTTACTATTATGGTTACCAGCTCTTGTTTGCTAGACTTTATAGAGTAACATATACGGCCTAAGTACTTTTAGTTTTTGGTATATATTTAGCAATTTATATACAGAAATAATGGTCACAAAATTATCTTACATATTTTGAATCAGTATTTAACACACATTACATTACTAATGAATAGGTATAAGGTTGAATTTAAATCCACTTCCAAGGCTCGAAAAGATGGCTCAGCAGTTAAGAGCACTTGCTGTTCTCAGAGAAATCCAGAGTTCAGATCTCAAAACCCACAGCTGACAGCTCAAAACTGCCTTTAATTCCTCTTCATAGGATCTGATCCCCCCTTCTAGCTTCTCTAATACCCACACAAACTTGCTTGTCTGAGTGCACACACACACACATAAAGATTGAAAAATAAGCCAGGTATTAAGGTGCGTATCTTACATTTCAGAGAAAAAGGAAACAGAGGCTGGTGCCTCCCCAAGTTTCTTCCAAGTAAGTCAAAAAACATCTACACCAAATTTATACCTTACCATCTGTGCCTCATTCACTCCTATAGGAAGAAGAAGATGACCTGAGCTCATGTCCATACCAGTTTTCTGTAAGTAACTGGGATTTTTTTCTATCGATGGAAGAAATTTGTCTTAAATGACCAGCATATTACATGGTGAATTCACCAGTCCACTGGGCCTCTGGATGTCATACCTCAATGGTTGTTGAGTACCACTGTCAAAAAGATGTTAATGGTTTGTTAGTCTTTTCACAGGTATTAGACTGACACACTAGACATCTTTGCTTTGTGGCCTTTGAATTAAACTTTAAAAGAAAAAAACAAAATAAAACAAGAGATTGTATTAGTAAATTTGCAAGTGGGCAACAATGGTAACATTTTCACACAAAATCCACTCTTTGGACTGAAGAAATGATGCAGCAGACAAAAGCACCTGGTATACAAGCCTGATAATTTTTGGAACACACATTTATAGATACCAAGAGAGGAAGAATCTGTCTTTTTCAAGGAGGAGCCCTTAATTGATTGTCCAATAACCAATGGTCAATCAAACAAAACAAAACAAAAAAACAAGCAAACAAACCCATGAATATTTCCTAGACTTTCTAACTCAACCACATGTTGCAGAGACACATATAACCTAGTGATGATCTTAATACAAGCTCTTTCCAAATCTGGTTGCTTGTATCATTACCATTCTTTAGGACCAATCAGACCTATATACCATGTGCTCTGGCCCAGCTTGTGAGTTCACCTGACCCAACCCTAACTGTATCCTCCCAGCTCCCATACTGCACCTGACCATACCCTAAATGAATTCTCCCCAGTTCTCATTCTTACACCTGGTTCTAGAAACATGGCCCAAAACAAGCTGGTAAGTCAAAATCTCCACAATTCATAACCTCCAGGTTCAAGCCAAGTGAAATATCTTATTTATTAGCTGACTCTGCTATATCCACTTTAGACACATAACCAATATAAGAAGTCCTCATACTCAAATTTCATCATAAGATCAAAGTGAAAAATAAGATTGAATGCCCTCCAAATCTACCAATTCCATAGAAATGTTCTCATTTGAGAATTACCTAGATGAACTCCAGGAAAAGGAATAATCATAAACTCCAGTCAATAAGAAAGAGAGGAGAGAGAGAGAGAGAGAGAGAGAGAGAGAGAGAGACAGAGAGAGAGAAAGAAAGAGAGACAGAGAGGAGACAGAGAGAGAGTGTTTAAAGGCATACATAGCTGAATAGCTTCAAGAGGATGAATTCAAAGAGAATAAATGCCAGAGAGATGAAGAAACACAAGGCTGAATGGAATGAAAAAGAAAACAGAGTTTGAGAACCAAATTTAATAAATAGAAATATTAAAAATATTCAAACTGAAAAAAATAGATTGAATTGAAAACCTTAGCTAGAAAATATAGAAGAGAGGTTTACAAGTATATTGTATAAAGTAGAATATTAAGACTCAAAGATAAGGCAGAGGAACTAGACCAAAAAGCATATAAATATAAGATTATAAAAACTTATGAAAGTGTAGAAAAAAGCATGAAAGAAATGTGGGACACCAGAAAAAGACAGAATCTTCACATTATAGACTTCGATGAAGGAGAAAAATCCTGGAAAATGGCATTGACCATATCAGTAACAAGATCATAAAAGAAAACTTTCTCAAATTTAGCACACACCTTAGAATGAAGATGTAGAAAAAAAATATTCCAATCAAATGGGACCAAGAAGCAAGGATGTATGAATATCATAATATCTGACAATATAGACTTTCAACTGAAACTAGACAGAAGAGCAAAGGACAATTCATTCTACTAATTCTAATATAGGGAAAATATCAAAAGCAAGACATGTGAGTATACATAAATGTACCTATCTGTATTGTCTAGTTTTGTGTGCCAACTTGGCACAAGCTGAAGTTATCACTGTGAAGGGAGTTTCAGTTGTGAAAATGCCTCCATGAGATCCAGCGGTAAGGCATTTTCTCAATTAGCGATCAAGGGGGAGGGCCCCTTGTGAGTGGTACCATCTGTAGGCTGGTAGTCTTGGGTGCTATAAGAAAGCAGGCTGAGCAAGCCAGGAGAAGCAAGCAAGCCAGTTAGCCACATTCCTTCATGGACTCTGCATCAGCTCCTGCTCCTTGACCTGCTTGGGTTCCAGTCCTGACTTCCTTTCATGATGAACAGCAGCATGGAAGTGTAAGCTCAATAAACCCTTTCCTCCCCAACTTGCATCTTGGTCATTATGTTTGTGCAGGAATAGAAACCTTGACGAAGACAAATTGGTACCAGCATACTGGGGTATTCCTGTGACAATCTGACCATGTTTTAGGAAGAACTGTGGAAGAACTTTGGAACCTTGGGTAAGAAGATCCATTCTGTGTTAAGAGCTTTGTGGGATGTTGTGTAGGAGCTTGGAAGATAATGTTGAGAACAGTGCAGAAGATAGAGGCCTGGCTTGTGAAATTTCAGAGGGAATATTAAAGAGTCTTATCAGGGTCGTTGCTATTTTGACTGTGAAGGTTCTGTCATTTTGGTTAGCTGGAGCTGAAGGATCACCTGTGATTAATAAGATACCAGAACTACTAAAGCGAAACCACTACATTGCTGGGACTATTGATGCTGGTTAGCTGGAGCTAAGATATTAGTGGTGATTAAGAAGAGACTAGCATCATTGGGGTGAAAACTTCTGGGAAGTGTTTTCTGAGAGCACAAAGAGACTGCGTTCCAGAGATAGTCAGGGTTGTACCTTGTGTTGTGGCAGGACTTGGTAATGTGTGAGAGTCACCCAGGTGGTACTGGTTTTGAAGGCGTAAAGGAGTTGTGAAGAGCAGCTGAGGCCTGGGCACTGTGAGAGGCAGTGGAAGGCCATTGGTGAAGGTGTAGCCTCAGTTGCAGTTGACAGCCCAGGACTGAAGGGGTCATGCAAAGGAGGTGAGGCTTGGCACCATGAAGAGCACCTATGAGAGGCTGTTGATAAACCTAGTTGTAGCAGAAGACAGCAGTGTTTTGGAGAGACCAGTACCATGAGATAACCACCAAGAACAGCAGCAGCAGTGGAGTACAGGCATCTGGAACTTAAAAGACAAGGTGTGTGCTACAAAGGGCAGAGCTGGAGAAGTGACTCAATCCCTTGGAGGAATCCAGAAGATCGTGATTGGATCTCAGACAGTTGGAGTTTGATTTTGCTTTTGATTGTGACTCTGGCCTGATATTTTTCCATCTTGAAGAAAGAAGTTATTTGAGTGGAGCCCACAGTTAAGAGTCTTTGAATTTTTAAAAGACTTTGAATTTTAAAAGATTGGATGTTTAAAAGGGACTGAAATGTTAATATGTAAGAATTTGTAAAGCCTGTGGGACTTGTAAAGTTATTTAGATTTTGAGGATGAATAAGGAAGTAAGGGTTGAGGCTTATTGGTGATGTGTTTGTGTGTCAAGTTGACAATGGGTCAATTGTATTGGCTAGTTTTGTGTGTCAACTTGACATAAGCTGAAGTTATCACAGAGAAAGGAGTTTCAGTTGTGAAAATGCCTCCATGAGATCCAGCAGTATGGCATTTTCTCAATTAGTGATCAAGGGGGAAGGCCCCTTGTGAGTGGTACATCTGTGGGCTGGTAGTCTTGGGTTCTATAAGAAAGCAGGCTGAGCAAGCCAGGAGAAGCAAGCAAGCCAGTTAGCCACATTCCTTCATGGACTCTGCTCCTTGACCTGCTTGGGTTCCAGTCCTGACTTCCTTTCATGATGAACAGCAGCTTGGAAGTGTAATCTCAATAAACCCATTCCTCCCCAACTTGCATGTTGGTCACGAAGTTTGTGCAGGAGAAGAAACCCATCTGATATCTGACAAAGATGCCAAAACCACACTGATGATGCAATAGCATTTTTAACAAATGATACTGGAAAAACTGGAGATATAATTGTAAAGGAATAACACTAGACATACATGTATCACCCTGAAAAAAAACTAATTCCAAATGGAACAAAAACTTTGATGTGAAACCTGAAACTGCTCAAAGAAAACATACACAATGCCTTATAAGATATAGGTATAGGAAAGGACTTGCAGAATAAGACTCCTTTTGCCCAGGAATTAAGACCACCAGTTAGGAAAAGGGACTTCAGAAAGCTGAAAAGCTTCTGCACAGCTGAAGATACAATCAATGGAGGAAGGAGGAATCCCAGATAATCAGAGTATCTTGACCTACACATCTGAAAGTGGATTAATGTCCAGAATATATGACAAAATAAAAAAAAATCAAAGACTCAAGAACAACAACAACAACAAAACCATAAATGAACCATTCAAAAATTGAGCTATGGATCTGATTAGAGAGTTCTTGAAAGAAGAAATAAAAGTAGATAACTCAAAAAATGTTAATCATCCCTTGCCATCAGTGAAATGCAAATTGAAATAACCGTGAGATTTCATTATAACTAAGATCAACAAAACAACTTACTAGAAATGCTAAAGAGAGTGTGAGGAAGGTAACTCTCAGTCATGGTTGGTGGTATTGGTATAGACACTCTGGAAATCAATCTGGAGAATCCTCAAACAGATGAAAAGAAATCTACCATTTGACCCACTCAGTGGCATATGTCCAAAAGACCCAACATCTCAGTCTTTCAATGATGTTTATTACTTTTCTATTCTCATTCACAATAGCTAGGAAATGAAAATCACCTAAACAATTTTCTACTGGTGTAATGTTATGCCACAGATTACTATTCAGCTGTAAAAAAAACCTAAAGTGTGAAATTTTCATGTAAATAGATAGAACTAGAAAAGATCATATTGAGTAAGGAAAATGTTACAGAAAGACAAATGGCATAAGTTATATCTCATCTGTGGTTCCCTAGCTCTAAATTTTCATGTGAGTATATGACCTGGAGAAACCACAGAGACCAGGAAAGTCAAAAGGTACCGTGGA